>JAQQAC010008880.1:28464587-28550631 GCA_029783875.1 Phataginus tricuspis | reverse complement strand
CTCACGCTATTATAGAACACGGAGACCCTAAAAGTGGCATGAGACTAACGAGGTTGGTCTGAGAGCATGAGAACTAAAAGTGTGTCCTGTCATTCTTTTAGTAATTGTAAGTGCCCCTGTTTTCTTCATTAGTTGTATTAATGTATTTCATTAGTTGTACTGATGTGTTTTATTAGTTGTACCAATGTATTAGTATTTGAAAAAGGTGATTTAAAAAATATTTTTATCCTTTTTCTCAGCAATTTTCAACACAGGAATTGTGATGGTTAACTTTGTGTGTTAACTTGACTGCATCACAGGGTGCCCAGATTAACATTGTATCTGGGTGTCTGTGAGGGTGTTTCTAGAGGAGGGGAGCATGGTACTCTTATCTACTATATTCTTTTCAGTTGTCTTAATCAGTTTTCCCCAATATTTGGTATTCACAGTAATTTTTTATTGTATTGTATATTGATGTGAAGAAAGCGGAGGCAAGTCTGATTTCCTCATCCCCATCCCTAACCTCTCTCCCTCTTGCTTTTGTACATGCCCTGAAAAATTATTTTCCTATCTTAAAAATATACTGTTTTAGCCAGCATCTGTCGCAGTGTGGATTTTTTCCAGAATAATCCATTCAGCTGTTTTCAGTAACACAGTATACCTTTTTAATAAACAGATTTAATTCTTCCTTCATTGGAAGAAAATATGCCCTGTAATATTTTTTCTATCCCATGCATTAGATGGTTTACATAAGAGACACAAACTGGTCAGACGTTTGATCATCTTCATTCTCATTATCTGCTATATTCTTTTTAGTTGTTTCTATCAGTTCTTTTCCCAGTATTTGGTATTCACAGTAATTTTTTTAAGCCCTTTCTCTGCACCGTTAATTTATTTCTGTCACTTTTATTCTCTTTCTTGTTTCAAACTCATTGATTTTGTCACGTCGTTGTTTGCTTCATAATGTTATTCCTCTAAATCTGCAATCTTCCTGTTCATGTTATTTTGAACTTTTATCAACTCATGTTTAGTATCTCACATCGTTAAAAGTATGCTCTCTTTAAATTGTTCTGTGGAAGCAACTAAAGCATTAATGGGGTTATTTTTCTGTGTCTTGGGTTTCATGTAATCTCAGAATTGAATATGTCATCACTTTGTGATATGTACATCTTTAAGTTTACCTTCTCGTAGTGTTGTAGATATATATAGTGTCATAAACATATGCCATTCTATTTCCATTTCATTCATTTCTAACTCAATTTTATTAACAATTTTGTTTTTCTGATCCAGGGTGGCTAAATTTGCCTTAATTCTTTTACTATATTATCTAAGACTTGTTCGTCTCCACACTAAGGTTTTATTTCATAAGATATGAATTGTATGTTCTTTCATGCTCTTTTTCTGAGAACCGGAGCATGTGCTTGGATTTGTACAGGTGGGGGAGGGAGAGGCCATAGGAGGGAGTTGGAGCTGAAAGTGCTAAGTTAGAACCATGGTTCAGTTTGAGAACTGGCAATTTGTCAGTAGCTCTGTTAGAGGATCTGCACAACCTGTTTGTGATATGCTCTATACTTTTTTGAGATATTCTCGAACTTTGAATTTTTCCCCAGAGTCTTTGAATCAGTTTGCTTCTGAAAAACACAACTAAGATATTCTCAGTTAAATTTGTTAGTTTTTAAGATAGGGAATTCCATGGTCCGCCAGTCTTTATTCTGCCACTTCGCCACTTCATTCAAGATATTAGAAACTAGAAATATTGTAAATGTTTTAGCACTGTCAGTTCTGGAAATGCTTCAAATCATTTTGAAAGGAAGTAACATATAAATAATAAATGATAGAAATGTAAGCTTTATATAGCTGGGTTTCCCATATAAAATATTTATCAATAATTTGAGAGTGTGGCTTCAGTTATCCCGAACAAAACCTTTTGAATGAAATTTAAATGAAGTGTTAAAACAGATTTCTCACATTTATTTTTCTTTTGTAATCAGTCTCATGGCTTGATATCAAGCGGCAAGGGTGTTAGCTGGCAAGGTAATCTATACTTACTATTACGAGTGCAACGTTGAGCAAATAGACCTTGGTTCAATCCTGGTTCTATTGCTGATTAATTGGGTGACTTTGGGTATGCGACTTCAGCTGTATGTGAAGTCCTGGCATAGTCTGAGATAGAATATCCTCAATAAATAGTAGCTATTATTACTAGTTAACATTTTAGTGTTTTCCAAATTTTATAAAAGTGTAAAGTGACGACTATACTATGGCTTTGTCATACGTAAAATCACATAGATTGGTATAAATATTGTAAACAGATCTTATAAGTGTGATATGAAAAATAATTTTTAAAAGTTCCAAAGATCTGAAAACAAAACAAGTGTGTTTGCTTTTTCAGTTGGATAAATCTGAAACAGTTGAAGTACATCTCATTTTACATTGGAGGGTCAACAGTTCTTTAATTTACAGTTAAAGTTTCACCCATTGATACATATTTATTGCATTTTTTCCCATTTGGAATGGTTTGTGTTTCTTTTCCATTTAATTTTTCAATTAAAATTCTTATAATAAATTTATATTCATTTTAATTTAGGAACCAAAATGTTAACAAAATAGGTTTGTTGCAGTCATATGTGTTCCAGTTTTTCTTCTTTGGTGATTAATTCTTTCATAGCTCTTTTGGTAAGAAAAACCTTGGGTCACAATTTTAATAGATGCATAGTTGAAGTACATGAATTGATTAGTGTAAATAAAAGTAACTGAGTCTATTGACTACTGAGCTCTTCAATACCCTTGAACATCTACTGAAGAAAATACTGACAAGAAACATTTTGACAGGCCAGTCTTTGCCTAAACAAAAAATAGTAATGCTATTACATTTTTCTTAATGGATTTATTAGTTTTCTGTCAGGATAATCAGACAAGAGGACATTTGCAGGTGGTTCATGTTTTCCACCTTACATTTATTTGTAACTTCTACTTTTCAGAAAATGACTATTTTAAAAAGGAAAGCCAAATTAAAAAGTGTTTCAACAGGAAAAGTGTACTTAAAAATCAGAACATTTGATTCACAGACCTTGAAAAATTTCTATACAAAATTTTAAGGAGCTTGGGGAAAAAATTCCAGAAATGAACATTGTTTCAGTGTTCACAGGAATTATATTTATCCATTATTCATTTATTTCTCCATTTTGAATTGTTACTTTATTTTTAGCTCTTCTTATCCATCGTATACATCAACAAATCCATTTTATATTTTTACAGTATCCACCCAGTCATCCACTAAATAAAATTCAGAAGGACGACTGCTGTGAAATTTTGGTAGATTTTGTTGAACTTGAATTGCCTTTTTAGTATGATTGTGGACCTTTGACCTTTAATCCATTGTGGAAACATAAATGTTGCTTTATAGCCACATTTACATTTTTTCTGTAAGTATTTTACTATAAATATTTCTTTAAATAATTTCTTTCTACCTAATTATACAATAATAAAGGCTTTATTCATTATAAGTGTTATTTTATTCCATCATTGTACTAAGCAGCTTATTTCCAGGATTCTAACAAATCGCTGTTTACATACAGAAAACTTTGATGGGCAATTCTTCCATAAGCACATATTTCACAAAGCAGGACACCCTGTGAATCTCTGAATCTTTGAATCTCTGAGAAATGGACCATATTGATAATATTCCACCAATGTATATCACTTGTCTTCAAGCACTAATTTCTACTAAGGATGCTGTTGTCTGTTGCAAGTTGTATATAGGGAAGATGAGCTTCTCTATATACAGCTCTAATACAACCATATAAATTTTGTGGTATAAATGAAAAAGTAACACATACCTGCTCATTCACAGGGTCTTCAGACCCTTCTCATTACCTCAGTCTTTGTCTTTTCCTCCACTTTCAGTAACTATAATATATTAAATGCATTCTGTGATGGGGACATTGTAAGCAGCATTCTCACAGCCATTATTCATTGACTTAAGACTCTGACATTAAGGATGAAACTCAGCCCAATGCTTGTAGGACTAAATATGACCTTTCATATCATTTATGTTCAACTAAATATAGCCAAATGTATCATCAGAAAATTAATATTTGAGTAATCCATTTTCAGATCCAAAAGCAATTGCCCTTTGAAGTATCAACTGATACCTAATTTTCCTACTCCTCATCTCCCTCACAGGACAGTTATGATGTCGCACATGGAAAAACCAGAGCCCTCTCTAAAATAGCATATGGCAGTAAAAAAATATAAATCTCTATTTTCAGTGCTTGCATAAATCTGATGATATTTTTCTCTTGAGCAGAGACTTTAATGCCTTCCTGGTGTGTTTTGCAGAGCATTGGATCAACATCACACATGGAATATATTTGTAAAGAGACAGACAGAATTATGTCATACCCGGGGGGGATAATAATCAGGTAACAAGTCGGCATTTGCCGCATTAATCATATTTTTGTGACTAAGAGAATTAAGAATAGAGTTGGTTATTAGACTCCTAATGACCTCGTTCTCTGTGTCCAGTTTTGAAAAACCACGAGTGAAAATTCTTCCTGTTAAGATAAAGTTAGTTTCCTAAATTATACCTCTACTGCAAAGCAGTTGCACATCCCTGTCAGTGTCAACCTGCATGGAGAGAAGAATTCAGACTAGGGCAGAAACTATTTTTCTTTTTAAATTAGATAAGGTAGCCCTGAAGGCCAATTCTCATTTTTCTTGTTAGCAAAACTCCAATTTCTGCTCAGGCATTGGATAACCATATACTAAAGAGATTATACATTTTAAAATGTACATACCCGTGGATAATTTTGCTTAGCTAAACCTATAATCGCAATTCAATTTTCATGCCAATGGCTAGTATACATATAAACATGTGATTGAATTCTGGTCCAGCAGACATGAACAAAAATCTTCAAGAGGGATTCTGAAAAATTCTCACTGATAAGAAGGAAAAGTACAGGCAAAATAAAAGTCTTTTATTTGTTTAATTCCTTTGTTACATCTGAAAATTTGGCAGTTATTTTGGGTTCATGAATAGAACCAGCATTCAAAAACAAGTCAACAAACATGTAGGCAGAAAAATAATCATAGAAAGAATTACTCAGTATGATATAATTCATCCACTAACTTAACCATTCTGCTGCTGAACTTTTTATATGAAAAATTAAATTTCTTTATTGCCAAGTTATTTTTGTTTGGTACTTTTTGCATCATAGTTGATGCTTGGTATTCAGTTCATTGAAGCACCTAATGTGTATAAGACATTTTTTTATATCTGAGTGCATTTGCAAGCATGGAAAGTCTATACCAATGGCATGGATATGTACATTAGTATTGCATTTGTATAAATTTGTTGGACCATGTTTAAGTAGTATTATTCAAATTCAGTGCCAGAGAGGGCCTTAGATAACTTTTCCCACATTTACTTTCCACCTCACCATTTTACAAATAATACAGTGAACGTCAAAAATATTCACTGGCTTACCAAAGGTAGCCTAACTATGTATATTTAGAAGAACTTTACTTATAGCTGTATTTAAGACATTTGTCTTGATACAGAGTCCAGTTTTCTTTCCATTATACTTGCTTTTCCTAGAAGAATAAAAAGTAAATCAAATATCTATTTTATTATTACCTCAATGCCTTGTTATGTAGTTGACCCTTCTTTATAAAACCTGTGGTATATATTAATTTTCCAGGTTAACCAAAAGGCTGGGCTTAATCACTGGTGTTGATGAGCCGCTGTCCATGGTGCTATAGCAGTGGAAAGAAGGAAATACATTTCTAATTATCATTTGACCCTTACTTTTTGAAAGTAGACAGGCATAGTGTCATGGTATAAGTTAACTAAATTTATATGCTAATTATTTCCCCCTTAAAACATAACATATCCACTATATTTGCTTGGAGATAAGGATTCTGAAATTTTCCTTATTTCATTATTATGCTGATAATTGTTTAAATGAGTATCTTCTTCATACATTAGACTCTGTATGGACTGTAATAGAATAGTTTGAAAATGTAACAGGATAATGTAGTAATTGCATGATTTGTTTTTAAGTTCCCAGCACTGGTTTAAAACTCATGGCTTAATGTTTTCTTTAGTATTTTTCATATATATATTGGTACTTCATAGTACCATGACTCATCATTATCCAGATTAAGTTATAATGAAGAGAGGCACTTTCCTTACCAACAGTGTCCTTACCAAGGTCTAAGAGGCACCACCCAGTGTGGCGACCCCAACCTCTTTCATGTCCTTTTAAGCTCCTCCTCTCTTACTTGTTCTAGCAACAATTACCTTCTTGCTGTTTCTCCAATATCCCCAGCACACTCCAACTTACATTCTTAGTTCTGACTGTTCCCCCTCCCTAGATAGCTGCTCTCCCAGATATGCAAGGACTCAGTCACCTCCGTACACTATTGGTTAAAATATCACTTTTTCTGAATGAATGGCAGAAAAAACAAGAAAATTAAATGGGTTAAAAATGTTGACAACATGATAGTAAGTCATATGATAAGAGGCCCTATCAACCATATTTATAAACCTCCCCGAATGTTTTCATATCATGGATAAGAGATGCACCATAAGTCTTTTGACCCTAATAGCACCACCAGTGTCAGCTCTCTTTGTAGTTATTAATTTAGTTCATGCACTGTGCTAAGAACTTTACATACAGTTTTTCATTTGTACAACTTGATATAAATACCAATCTTTTCCCCACTCTAGAGACAAAGAAAAAGACCAGGTAATTTTCCCAAGGCACTTGTGACTGATAAAACTGGAAGTATCTATGGTTTTAAGTAACACTTTTATATATTTTTCGAATATCTAAAGGGTATAATCTTCATTTATAATACTTATAACAAGTAATAATTGAACTTTCTCCTTCTCTTCAACAAATTTTACACTTTTTTTTCCCCAGTAAGAACTTCCTATAGCTTTTCAAAGACAGGTTAAAAGTTACATTGTTTTTACCTCAAAATATTTTCTTTTTGTCCCTTAAATTATTTTCAAGGCAGAGCAATCAATATCTGGTCATATGAAAAATTTAATAAATCATAACTTTCCATAAAAATGTAGAATTTTATATCATCCAAATCTACAAAAAGCTGTAGAATTTAAGCTAGAATTATTGAGTGCCACAGACATTACAGAGCATCTCTGTATATCGTGAACAAAGTGTTATCAGCTCAGCCAACTTAGAAACTTCAAATCTATTGAATTAACTGACTTCATTAAACTGTGGCAGGTTTTTGCTGTGATAATTCAGCTTTTTAGTTAAAATGACTTACATTAGTCCACACTAAGTACTTGGTTTGCTCACAAATAGAAATACAGTTATTTGAAACATTGTTATTTAAATCCTGAAACGAACCAGCTAAAAAACAATCTTAGAGACTATCTGTTATCATGACACTGAGGCAAGTAGATATATATATATAAGGGGAGGTGGTGGGGATTTTAATAGGAAAGAATTACTGAGGAGCATAAGCATAGATAAAAACAAGTGTCATTTCCCCAAATTCCGTCATCATTTTCTCTGGGAGACAGTTAATAGCAGTTTTCCACATATCTACCTACTTTGTGCATTGCCTATTGAATAAGTGGTTATGTGCCAAATAAAGCATTTTCTAGCCTTGAACCTGATGGCTTGGGTGTAGTTGCCCTGCCACAATTTGTTTTTACATGTCATTCTACATTTTCCTTTTTCTGCTGCCTCTGAACCTTCCTGATTTAATCTGCAACAGTGGTAGCTGTCTAAAACGTCCAGTCCTGAGGAGAGAATGCCGAAATGAAATCAAGTGCAAGGAGCATGGTGCTATCAAGTTCATCAGACTCCTAATTTGTGAATTGCCTCAGTCTGAATGTAATGAAGGTAGCAGCTCTTTTTTTTTTTAATTATTTAAAACCTGCATTAAACTGGCCAAAAAAGGAAAACAGGTTAATTATTCTGGTAAGATACTGGACAGAAAATGTTGCCCAGGACATGGTCTGTTTGCACTGATGGCAAATGACCTTCTCTGATCTAAGAAAAGCATGTGCCTCAACTTGATGTTTCAGTTATTTCTTGTCTACTAATACTGAATGGTGTTCCTAGATACTCTAAGAGCAAGAAACTATAGACATAGGCTAGATTCCATTTCAAGTTTTATTAAAAAATAAATAAATAAAATAACTTCTGAGCAAGTCTTCAAAATCTTACTCAGCCACCCCCAGTCTCTCCCCTGCTTTCCATCAATATAACGTGACCCATTATGTAATGGACACCTAGAATCTTTAAGTTGGAAGATAGAAAAAGGTTTTTTATGTTTACCTTTAAGGTCTTTTTCTTCTTCTTCTTCTTCTTTGATCTTGTCTACACAGTCTGCTCTCTCCAGTCAGCCTAGATTTCTGGACTCTCAAAAAATTTAAATCAACGTGTGACTGCCAACCTTTCAGGACCCATTCTTTGACAACCCCTTTTCCTGTTGTCCAAGACATTAGAACTACTTGAATGATGTGTTATAGACAGGCAGTTATCTCTGGCAGGTTTCTATGTGTTCCACTCTGTTTAGAGTTTCACTCTTCCCTCATTTCCTCACTGGGCTTCTCTGTTCTGTTCCCCAAAGCAGAGAAATGAGTACCACTTCCTCCTGGGTGTGACTCCCAAACAGGTTAGTGACTTTCAGCAACAGCTGACACGGCTGAGCACTCCCCCTTTGTGGAACGCTGACTTCTTTAAGTTATAGGACACCATACTTTCCTGTTTTGATTCTTACTTCTCTGACTTTCCCTCTGAGTTTCTTTTGCTCATTCCAGTTCCTCATTTTACCTTCTAATCCAAATATGAGATCTCCCTGGCTATGTTTTGGATCTTTCTCATCTCTGTATACATAATAATGTATATATGATATTATATTTTCGCCCTCTATGTAATTAACTTTTCTCTATATATTTTCCATATGCATAATATTTATGTATATAACATATCAGTCATTAAAATACTCTTGAAAAATGAATATATCTGAACACATTCATGATATTAATTTTTAAAAACTTGGAAATAGTGATCAATTAGCATGTTGTAAAATGGAGAATATGGTCTGTAATATTAAGTATTTTTACATTTGAGAGGTGGGATAAGTATTTGTTTATATTTTGTACTATTTATTTCATTTCCTATATATGCATATAATACATAGTATACATATATATACAATAGAAAAGCCAGCATTTTTCTTAAAAATGTAACAGATTAATGCATTAAATAATTCTTAAAAATTTTACACATCATTTACTCCACTAACATTTACTTAACCTGTTTTCAGATACAGATTTTAGTAGACTCATTGACTATATCTATGGCACTTGTGATAGTAAGAGATTAAAATTTTTGCCATATGTATCATGCACTAATCATATTTGGTAGTTCCAATGACCAAAATTACTAACTTAATAGTATTTTTCATCTCTCAGTAAATATGCTCATCTATCTATCTAGCTATATTTTCCATAATTCTCCTTCACTACTTTGGACTTTTCCAAAGAATTATAATTGGAACCATATATTGGAATCAAACCTAAATAATTTATTGCTTAAAACAGTATATCAACTTTCTTTTGACATTCTAATGCTATGTAAAAAAAAACCACCTGAAAACTCAATGGCTTAAAATAATAAGCATTTATACCCCACAAGCCTGCAGTTTACTGATTGAGGCTGGGCTTCACCAGGCAGTTCTGCTCATTTTGGCTGGGCTTTTTCAGGGGCCTGGGAACTGATGAGCTGGTGTAGGCTGACTGGACAACTGGGGGACATGTCTCTGCTTTATGTATCTTTAATTGTCTAGACAGACATATTCTCATAGTGATGGCAGAAATGCAAGAGCATAAATTAAAGCTTACAAGAACTTTTCAAGCCTCTATAAAACACTCGCTAACATTGCTAACATTCCATTGGCCAAAACAAGTCACATGCCAGAGTAAGAGAGGGTGAGTACTATTTTGGGAGAGTACTGTTTGGTTTTAGGTCATAGATCATTGGCACCGGGTGGACAGTAGAAAAAGGATCCATGGTGAAATTGATCTGCCACATTAGTATGGACACATTAAATGCTACTATAAGGGGCCATAATCATCTGTGAAGGATATTAAACCCCACATACATAGCCTCTCTCCCTTAAAAATTTCATTCAAGTTGTAAATGTGTTGAAATATCCATACAGGTGTTTGAAATTTATAACTTAATGAAAATCACTAGCCTAATAAAATTTATGCCAAAATATATGGCATGGCAATTCGATTGGCATAAGTAGAACATGCTTATATTTTAGAAATTGTCAGCATAGTTTACCAGGCTCAAGCCATCCATAAAAATTTTAGAAGCAAGCCATGAATACAAGGGCAACTTTCTTCCTTAGATCTTGTGATTTATCCCCTTGCACTTACTTTCCACAGTATAAAAATCAAGAACAGTGATATAGCTAACTTGAAAAAACATTCCTCCTAGATTCCTCGTTTTCACTTGATTTTACTACCTACTTCATTATATGTCATTATTTCCTCTTTATCCAGACTTCCCATAGGATCTGTCTTCATTTGTGCTTGTTCTGACTCAGTGGACTCTTTCTAATAATAATTTAATTGTGAATTGTGCCACAAAATAATTTTTGCCTTTCTTTTTTTAGTGTCATATAAATGAATAAAATGACAATGATATTTTTCAGTTCCATTATAAAATGTAATTATCTTGGTATACCACAAATCAGGTTAAGATATAGAAACAAGAAAAATACATATGAAAACTGACTGACTCATGAAGTGACACAAATATATACTAAGACTCTACTAATTTTTAACATAGACAAAAAAAAACTACCTTCTTTCCTTTTATCCGTTTTTTAAATGTACTTCATTTGCTAACTTTAAATAATTGCTCATCAAGATAGTTTGATTCTTATGAAAAAATAATGTTATTTTTGATGTTCAAGAATATTACTGACATAGTCCTATTTGTTTGTTACTGCTTTTGTTGACTGCTTTTGGTATTATATCTATGAAATCATTGCTAAGACCAATGTCATGAATCATTTTCCCCTATTTCTCACCCAGAAGCTTTACAGATTTGGGGGTTTTAATCAATTTTGAGTTGATATTTGTGTATGGTGTGAGATCAGGGTTCAATTTAATTTGTATGCATGGAGATATGCATTTCCCCATCACCACTTGTTGAAGAGACTATCCTATGTTCATTTAGTGTTCTTAGCACCCTTGTTGAAGATCACTGCATAATTTTTGGTTTTATTTCTGGGTTCTCTGTATTCTGTTCTATTGGTCTAAATGTCTGTATTCATGCCAGTATGACACTGTTTTAATTACATGGCTTTGAAACATTTTGAAATCAGGAAGTGTGATGCCTTCAGTTTTGTCCATCCTTTTCAAGATGGTTTTGGTTATTAAGCAATCCTGAGAAGGGAGAGTAAAGCAGGGGGATAACGCTCCCCAACTTCAAGATCTACTACAAAGCCATAGTAATCAAGACAATTTGGTACTGGCACAAGAACAGACCCATGGACCAATGGAACACACTAGAGAACCCAGATATAAACCCAAGCATATATGGTCAATTAATATATGATAAAGGAGCCATGGATATACAATGGGGAAATGACAGCCTCTTCAACAGCTGGTGTTGGCAAAACTGGATAGCTACATGCAAGAGAATGAAACAGGATTACTATCTACCCCCATACACAAAAGTAAACTCAAAATGGATCAAAGACCTGAATGTAAGTCATGAAACCATAAAACTCTTAGAAGAAAACATAGGCAAAAGTCTCTTGAATATAAACACGAGCAACTTTTTCCTGAACGCATCTCCTTGGGCAAGGAAACAAAATCAAATATGAACAAATGGGACTACATCATGCTAAAAAGCTTCTTTAGAGGAAAGGACACCATCAGCAGAACAAAAAGGTATCCTACAGTATGGGAGAATATATTCATAAATGACATATCCGACAAGGGGTTAACATCCAAAATATATAAAGAACTCACACGCCTCAACACCCAAAAAGCAAATAACCCAATTAAAAAATGGGCAGAGGATATGAACAGACACTTCTCCAAAGAAATTCAAATGGGCAACAGGCATATGAAAAGATGCTCTGCATCGCTAATTATCAGGAAAATGCAAATTAAAACCACAATGAGATACCACCTCACACCAGTAAGGACGGCCAACATAGAAAAGACTAGGAACAACAAATGCTGGCAAGGATGCAGAGAAAGGGGAACCCTCCTGCACTGCTGGTGGGAATGTAAACTAGTTCAACCATTGTGGAAAGCAGTATGGAGGTTCCTCAAAAACTAAAAATAGAAATACTATTTTGACCCAGGAATTCCAC
The DNA here is from genome assembly GCA_029783875.1 of Phataginus tricuspis. Classification (NCBI taxonomy): domain Eukaryota; kingdom Metazoa; phylum Chordata; class Mammalia; order Pholidota; family Manidae; genus Phataginus; species Phataginus tricuspis. The sequence goes on along the minus strand of JAQQAC010008880.1, from coordinate 28,538,259 downwards.
TCCTGGGAATCTACCCTAAAAATGCAGGATCCCAGTTTCAAAAAGACATGCACCCCTATGTTAATTGCAGCACTATTTACAATAGCCAAGATATGGGAGCAACCTAAGTGTCCATCAGTAGATGAATGGATAAAGAAGGTGTGGTAAATATACACAATGGAATATTATTCAGCCATAAGAAGAAAGCAAATCCTACCATTTGCAACAACATGGATGGAGCTAGAGGGTATTATGCTCAGCAAAATAAGCCAGGCAGAGAAAGACTAGTACCAAATGATTTCATTTCACTCATCTGTGGAGCATAAGAACAAAGCAAAACCTGAAGGAACAAAACAGCAGCAGACTCACAGAACCCAAGAATTGACTAACAATTGCTAAAGGGAAAGGGACTGGGGTGTGTGGGTGGGAAGAGAGGGAGAAGGGGAATAAGGGGCATTACGATTAGCACACATAATGTAGTGGGGGGCATGGGAAGGCAGTATAGCACAGAGGAGACTAGTGACTCTATAGCGTCTTACTACGCTGTTGGACAGTGACTGTAATGGAGTATGTGATGGGGACTTGATGATGGGGGGAGTCTAGTAACCACACTGTTGCCCATGTGATTGTATATTAATGATACCAAAATAAAAAATAAAAAACAGAAAAACAACAAAATAGATTGTTTTGGCTATTTGAGGTCCTTTGTGGTTTCATATGAATTTTAGAATTTTTTTTCTACTGCTGTGAAAAAATGGAATTGGGACTTTGATGGGGATTATGCTGAACCTGTAGATCACTTAGGGTATTTGGACACAGACATTTAAACAATATCAAGTCTTCCAATCAAACTAAAGAGCTTCTCCACTGCAAAGGAAACATCAGGACATTGGCAAGGCAATATACAGAATGGGAGAAAGCATTTGCAATGTGTATCAAAAAATATTAATTAGGACAATGTATATCAGAAATATTAATTTACAGAATATATAAGAAACTCCTATAACTTAATGAAAAAAAACTAACAGCCTCATAAAAAAATTGGCTAAGGACTCTTGTAACCCTTTTGTATTGTTGGTAGAAATGAAAAAAATGGTGAAGCCACTATGGAAAACAGCGTGATGGGTCCTTAAAAATTAGAAATAAAACTACCATATGATCCTACAATCCTACTTCTGTGTATTTATCCAAAAGAATTGAAATTAGGATCTAAAGAGACATTAGCACTCCTGTGTTTATTGCAGCACTATTTTCAATAGTTAGATGTGGAAGCAATCTAAATATCTACCATTAGACAAATGGATAAAGAAAATGTGGCATATACATACAATGGAATATTAGCCTTAAAAAAGGAGGATATTCTGCAATATGTGAAAACATGGATGAACTTTAGGACAATATGCTGAGTGAAATAAGCCATTCACAGGACAAGTACTCCATGATTCCACTTATGAGATATCTAAAGTAGTCAAACTCCTAGAAATAGACAATAGAAAGGTAGTTGCCAAGGGCAGGAAGGAAGGGAAAATGGGGAGCTACCACTTCATGGGTTAAAAAGTTCCAGGAATGCAAAATGATTAAGTTCCAGAGATCTGCTATACAATATTGTGCCTGCTGTATTATACACTTAAAAAGCTCTCACATTAAATCTTACACAATAAAATAAAAATTGAAAAGAATATTATAGGGAAAATTAGAATTAAAAAAACATATTTGAGGAAGATATTTAAATGCATAATCTACCTATGCAAGGCTTGGTTTCTGAAAATCGGGCCAGAGAAACTCTGAAATACTTGAGGCATGTTTCCTGGCACTGTCTTGCATCACCTTTTCTGACTCTGAATTCAGCCAAGACTCAGCTTAAAGAGTGGGATGTTGATTGTCAATGTGTTACTAATAAAAAGTTAAGCCCTCAGATTTCTAAACCAGACATATTTGCAAAAACCATTGCAGTCTCTTATATTTCTTCTTGTATCAACCATTCATGTCACACTCCTGAAAAGCAATGCATGACTTCATTCATTATGATCTATGCTTCAGTTTGAACAATTCAGGAATATTCGTTAAGATCTGCCATTAATCAGTTAAAGATGTTCATAAACAAAGCTGATAAATTATCCATATAAAATTGAGCACATGTGCTCTAATGATGAATAATCATGAACTGATCTGGAATTTGTTAATGACTTATGAATATGTATCTCTAGATGGAACTCCTATGCAATTCACAATTCCTTGAAAATTTTCCTTTTAGATTTTGTGCGCTTTTGCTGAAGATGCCTTTGGGAATATTAAGTATCTTTCCTAGAGTATAATAATATAATAAAAAATTTGAATGTAACGTCATCTGCAGACCTTACTAGACACAGAAAAAATGTAATTTATTTCCATAGTCTCAATCTAGCAGATTTTTCCCAGACAATATTGTCTTTCACTATAAGGTCTTATATATGACAGGAGGATTGTTATGTGAAACTTGCTTAACCAATCAGATGTGAAAATGTGAAATAATAAACCAAACTGAAAACCGAAGGCTGAGTAACATTTTCCTGAAGCAGGCCCAGACCTTATGCCAGGTGCAGAATGTGCTGCTCCTCAGTGAGTGTCTTAGTGTGCCCTCTGGCCGCCTGCGAATTAGAGATTTCACAATTTTGAATTGAGTATTTATATGATGTGAGACACTTCAGCCTCGAATTGTCATCAGCTGGCCCTTCTCAGGATGAGGAGAATTAGCAAGCAACATTTTTGGAGCTCTTCAAGTGTCCCTAGTGCTTGGCAATCATTTACCAGTTAATCTTTCTTTGGGGGAGGGCAGCCGTCTGCTTGAATTTTAACATGAAATATTTCACACAGATGTGAACTAATCTCTGAAAGGCTACAGTGCAGCAGCAAATCCAAAATAAAAAAAAAATCAGATACAGCACTGAGCAAAACTGAGGGGGGCAACTAATCTATATCTTTGGTTGCTCACCCGGATGCTCTTTATGAATGTTCCTTCTAAAAAAAACAGCTGTTGCTTACTATGCATCGTAACTATTCTAAACACATGTAGGTGTTCATTTATTCTTCACTGTAATCCTAAACAGTGGGTATTGTCATTGTCTCTATGGAAGACACACAGTGAGTCAACTAGTCGGCCAACACACAGATGACAACTGACCCAGCTGGGGTTCCTTTACATTCAGCAGGACTCCAGCTGGACTTGTGACCACTGTGATACACTCCCTCTACAAACCTGCGGTGCCTTGGCCGCATTTTTGTCTTAATAAGTATGATCCTCTCACCTTAGTTTGTCCCCCACAGCAATCACCTATAATATACATTTCAACCAAGTGTCCCCTGAGTTGTTTCATGTCCACTGAGTGTCTTTTTTGCCTCTAGTAGGAAACTACTAAATTATCCCTACAGTGTACCTCTGTTTGATCACCAAAGTACTCTGTAAGAGAAACCTCTGGAAATAAAAATATCATATAAGTAGAGACATACTGGGTCCCTTTTCAAGGACCACCTGTGCAGAGAAATGTGTTGACATTTTATATCACTGTTTTCCCCAGAACATTCAAACATGTATCACGTCCCCTGGAAAAGTGGGAAACTTTCGTAGTGAAACCAAGAGTTCATAACTAACCAGTTTGCACACATGAATAAGGAGGGCAAAACTGAATCAAGAACACAGATTGCATGTTCTTCCAAGCTTTTTATTCGCTGTGCCAGGACACTTTCATAAGCACAAATAGTTTTTGGTGGGGGGTTCGGGCAAACTATTATGTGATGGTAAATTCCAATGATGTCACACACACTGGGTGGTTAAATTCCTCAATTTATAAGGAAAGTTAATGCTTGCTATGAAGTCAATCTCTATTCATAATGATTATTCCATTTAGGGGATGAGGGGAATGTCTATGAACTATTTTGCTTTCCTTGGAGTATAGAACTATTTTATACTCTTTTAAGTGTTTATCTCTGGACCAAAGTTTCAGGCACACGTATATGAAAACACCTTTCATTATTAGAATTAATTGCAATTTTAAATGCACTGATTTTGCATCCAGGACTTTCTCAAAAATTTTTCAACTTGCCAACACTTTGTATAGGTCTTATACATTATTAAGACAGATTGTTTCTTTGTAAATTTATTGTTGTGAAGAGATCCTTTTCTCATTTGTATTTCATATTATTTTTAAAAATAATAATTGCTGTTTATCAAGTAATATATATATTTAAAATAAATGGCTTACCTGTATTATTAGTTCACTAGCCATCTTTTAACCCTCTTTAAGTAGTTCCATTACACCTATTTTAAGGAGGAAAAAAATTGGAAACACATAGAGGTGTATTTAGTTACCCATGATTACAGGTAGTATGTTGAACTTTTAAATATAGAGCTTCCATTTTTTTTTTTGGTACAATTGCATGTGTACCATTATGGTTACTAAGCTCCCCATTTCATCTAGTCCCCCCCACATACCCCATTACAGTCACTGTCCATCAGCGTAGTAAGATGCTATAGAACCACTACTTGTCTTCTCTGAGTTGTACAGCCCTCCCCGTGTCCCCCCTTGTCCCTCCCTTCCCACCCATCCTCCCCAGTCCCTTTCCCTTTGGTAACTGTTAGTCCATTCTTGGGTTCTATGAGTCTGCTGCTGTTTGGTTCCTTCAGTTTTTTTCTTTGCTCTTATACTCCACATATGAGTGAAATCATTTAATACTTGTCGTTTTCCGTCTGGCTTATTTCACTGAGCATAATACCCTCTACTTTCATCCATGTTGTTGCAAATGGTAGGATTTGTTTTCTTCTTATGGCTGAATAATATTCCATTGTGTATATGTACCACATCTTCTTAATTCATTCATCTACTGATGGACATTTAGGTTGCTTCCATTTCTTGGCTATTGTAAATAGTGCTGCAATAAACATAGGGGTGCATATGCCTTTTCCAAACTGGGCTCCTGCATTCTTAGGGTAAATTCCTAGGAGTGAGATTCCTGGGTCAAATGGTATTTCTATTTTGAGTTTTTTGAGGAACCTCCATACTGCTTTCCACAATGTTTAAACTAATTTACATTCCCACCAACACTGTAGAAGGGTTCCCCTTTCTCCACATCCTCACCAACATTTGTTTGTGTTTTGGATGTTGGCCATCCTCACTGGTGTGAGGTGATATCTCATTATGGTTTTAATCGGCATTTCTCTGATGATTAGCGATGTGGAGCATCTTTTCATGTGCTTGTTGGCCATCTGAATTTCTTCTTTGGAGAAGTGTCTATTCATATCCTCTGCCCATTTTTTAATTGGATTATTTGCTTTTTATTTGTTGAGAGAGCTTCTTCCATTTTTAAGCAATATAATATTTTGTTCTTATTTTGCTTTATTTTGCTTTTGTTTAACTCTAGCTTTAGCTTTATTGTGGTATAACTGACCAATTCTTTTTGTTTTCAAATGTCTACTAGTACTACAAAGCTGTTAATAAAAATACCACTTTTTGCCATCACTTCCCATATAACCTTCATTTTCCTCTTTTTAAAAGAAATTTTCTCCATATTTCTAACTATATACACAGCATATAGAGCTATTATGTTATTTTTCACTGTAAGACATTACTTACTGACTTATGTTAAAGAAGAGGAGGATTTAGCTCATAGTGTTCTTCCCTTTGGCACTCCACTTCTATAACCATTCTTCTAAAATACTAATATCCAACTTCCTAGGTAAGTCAAATGTTTACATTTTTATGGTTTTTCAAATATTGTTCCCAGTTGAGCCATTGTCAGAAATCTCATGCTTCATTTCTATACAAAAGACACTAACATTTCATTTCTTTTTTTTTATTTTTTATTAAGGTATTATTGACATACACTCTTATGAAGGTTTCACATGAAAACACAATGTGGTTACTACTCTTACCCATATTATCAAGTCCCCACTCATACCCCAATGCAGTCACTGTCCATCAGTGTAGTAAGATGCCACAGATTCACTGTTTGCCTTCTCTGTGCTACACTGTTTTCCCCGTGACCCCCCACACCATGTGTACTAAACATAATACCCCTCAATCCCCTTCTCCCACCCTCCCCACCTGCCTTTGCACACCCATCCCCTTTGTTAACCACTAGTCACTTTGTGGAGTCTGTGAGTCTACTGCTATTTTGTTCCTTCAATTTTGCTGCACTGTTAAACTCCACAGATAGGGAAAATCATTTGACAAAAAATGATAGGATTTGTTTCTTTCTTATGGCTGAATAGTATTCCATTGTGTATATGTACCACCTCTTCTTTATCCATTCGTCTACTGATGGACACTTAGGTTGCTTCCATCTCTTGGCTATTGTAAATAGTGCTGCAATAAACATAGTGGTGCATATGACTTTTTGAATTTGAGAAGTTGTATTCTTTGGGTAAATTCCAAAGAGTGGGATTCCCGGGTCAAATGGTATTTGTATTTTTAGTTTTTTGAGGAACCTCCATATTGCTTTCCACAATGGTTGGACTAGATTACATTCCCACCAGCAGTGTAGGAGGGTTCCACATTCTCTGCATCCTCACCAGCACTTGTTCTTAGTCTTTTGGATGCTGGCCATCCTTACTGGGGTGAGGTGATATCTCATTGTGGTTTTAATTTGCATTTCCCTGGTGATTAGCAATGTGGAGCATCTTTTCATGTGTCTGTTGGCCATCTGTATTTCTTCTTTGGAGAATTATCTCTTCATATCCTCTGCCGACTTTTTAATCAGGTTATTTGCTTTTTGGGTGTTGAGGCATGTGTGGTCTTTATATATTTTGGATGTTAACCCCTTGTTGGATATGTCATTTACAAATATATTCTCCCATACTGTAGGATGCCTTTTTGTTCTGTTGATGGTATCCTTTGCCATACAGCTTTTTAGTTTGATGTAGTCCCATGTGTTCATTTTTGCTTTTGTTTCCCTGGCTCGAGGAGATGCGTTCAGGAAGAGGTTGCTCATGTTTACAACATTCAGGAGATTTTTGCCTATGTTGTCTTCTAAGAGTTTTATGATTTCATGACTTACATTCAAGTCTTTGATCCATTTCGAGTTCACTTTTGTGTATGGGATTAAACAATAGTCCAGTTTCATTCTCTTGCATGTAGCTGTCTAGTTTTGAGAACAACAGCTGTTGAGGAGGCTGTCATTTCCCCATTGTATGTCCATGGCTCCTTTATCATATATTAATTAACCATATATGGTTGGGTTTATATCAGGGCTCTCTAGTCTGTTCCTTTGGTCTATGGGTCTGTTCTTGTCCCACTACCAAATTATCTTGATTACTGTGGCTTTGTAGTAGAGCTTGAAGTTGGGGAGCGTGATCCCCAAGCTTTATTCTTCATTCTCAAGATTGCTTTGGCTGTTCAGGGTCTTTTGTGGTTCCATGTGAATTTTAGAACTATTTGCTCTAGTTCATTGAAGAAGGCTGTTGGTATTTTAATAGGAATTGCATTAAATCTGTAGATTGCTTTAGGCAGGATGGCCATTTTGACAATATTAATTCTTCCTATCCATGAGCACAGGATGTGTTTCCATTTATTGGTATCTTCTTTAATTTCTCTCATGAGTGTCTTGTAGTTTTCAGAGTATTGATCTTTCACTTCCGTGGATAGGTTTATTCCTAGGTAATTTATTCTTTTTGATGCAATTGTGAATGGAATTGTTTTCCTGATTTCTCTTTCTGCTAGTTTGTTGTTAGTATATAGGAATGCCACAGATTTCTGTGCATTAATTTTATATCATGCAACTTTGCTGAATTCATATATTAGATCTAGCAGTTTTGGAGTGGATTGTTTAGGGTTTTTATGTACAATATCATGTCATCTGCAAACAGGGACACTTTATCTTCTTCCATGCCAATCTGGATGCCTTTTATTTCTTTGTGTTGTCTGATTCCTGTGTCTAGGACCTCCAATACTATGTTGAATAGAAGTGAGGAGAGTTGGCATCCTTGTCTTGTTTCCAGTCTTAAAGGAAAAGCTTTGAACTTCTCACTGTTAAGTATAATGTTGGCTGTGGGTTTGTCATATGTGGCCTTTATTATGTTGAGGTGCTTGCCCTCAATACCCATTTTGTTGAAAGTTTTTACCATGAATGGGTGTTGAATTTTTCAAATGCTTTTTCAGCATCTATGGAGATGATCATTTGGTTTTTGTCCTTCTTTTTGTTGATGTGGTGGATGATGTTGATGGATTTTCGAATGTTGTACCATCCTTGCATCCCTGGAATAAATCCTACTTGATAATTGTGGATGATATTTTTTATGTATTTCTGAATTCGGTTTGCTAATATTTTGTTGAGTATATTTGCATCTATGTTCATCAGGGATATTGGTCTTTAATTTTCTTTTTTTGTGGTATCCTTGCCTGTTTTTGATATTAGAGTGATGCTGGCCTCATTGAATGAGTTTGGAAGTATTTCCTCTTCTTCACTCTTTGAAATACTTTAAGGAGGATGGGTATTAGGTCTTCACTAAATGTTTGATAAAATTCAGTGGTGAAGCCATCTGGTCAAGGATTTTGTTCTTAGGGAGTTTTTTGATTACCAATTCAATTTCGTTGCTGGCAATTGGTCTAGTCAGATTTTCTGTTTCTTTCTGGGTCAGCCTTGGAAGATTATATTTTTCTAGAAAGCTGTCCATTTCTTCTAGGTTGTCCAGTTTGTTAGCATATAATTTTTCATAGTATTGTCTCATAATTCTTTGTATTTCTGTGGTGTCCTTAGTGGTTTATCCTTTCTCATTTCTGATTCTGTTTATGTGTGTAGACTCTCTTTTTTCCTGATAAGTCTGGCTAGGGGCTTGTCTATTTTGTTTATTTTCTTGAAGAACCAGCTCCTGCTTTCATTGATTCTTTCTATTGTTTTATTCTTCTCAATTTTATTTATTTCTGCTCTCATCTTTATTATGGCCCTCCTTCTACTGACTTTGGGCCTCATTTGTTATTCTTTTTCTAGTTTCATTAATTTTGAGTTTAGACTGTTTATATGGGATTGTTCTTCTTTCCTGAGGTAGGCCTGTATTGCAATATATTTCCCTCTTAGCATGGTCTTTGCTGTGTCCTACAGATATTGTGGTGTTGAATTATTGTTGTCATTTTTCTCTATTTATTGTCTGATCTCTGTTTTTATTTGGTCATTGATCCATTGGTTATTTAGGAGCATGTTGTGAAGCCTCCATGTGTTTGTGGTATTTTTCATTTTATTTGCATTATTTATTTCTAGTTTCATATATTTGTGGTCTGAGATACTGGTTGGTACAATTTCAATCTTTTTGAATTTACCAAGGCTCTCTTTGTGGCCTGGGATATTATCTATTTTTGAAAATGTTCCGTGTGCACTTGAGAAGAATGTGTATTCTGCTGCTTTTGGATGTAGAGTTCTATAGATGTCTGTTAGGTCCATCTGTTCTAATGTGTTGTTCAGTGCCTCTGTCTCCTTACTTATTATCTGTGTGGTTGATCTGTCCTTTGGAGTGAGTGGAGTGTTGAAGTCTCCTAGAATGAATGCATTGCATTCTATTTCCCTTTTTAATTCTGTTAGTATTTGTTTCACATATGTGGATACTCCTGTGTTGGGTGCATAGATATTTATAATGGTTATATCTTCTTGTTGGATTGACCCCTTTATCATTATGTAATGTCCCTCTTTGTCTCTTCTGACTCTCTTTGTTTTGAAGTCTATTTTGTCTGATACAAGTATTGCAACTACTTCTTTTTTCTCTCTATTAGTTGCATGAAATATCTTTTTCCATCCCTTCACTTTTAGTCTATGTATGTCTTTGGGTTTAAAGTGAGTCTCTTGTAGGCAGCATATGGATCGGTCTTGTTTTTTTATCCATTCAGTGACTCTATGTCTTTTGATTGCTGCATTCAGACCATTTCCATTTAGGGTGATTATCTATGGGTATGTACTTATTGCCATTGCAGGCTTTAGATTCGTGGTTACCAAAGGTTCAAGGGTAACTTCCTTACTATCTAAGAATGTAACTTAACTCACTTAATATGCTATTACAAACACAGTCTAAAGGTTCTTTTTTTCTCCTCCTTTTTCTTCCTCCTCCATTCTTTATATATTAGGTATCATATTCTGCACTCTTTGTCTATCCTTTGATTGACTTTGTGGATAGTTGATTTAAGTTTGCATTTGTTTAGTAGTTAACTGTTATCCTTTATTTACTGTGGTTTTATTACCTCTGGTAACAGCTATTAAACCTTAGGAATGCTTCCATCTATAGCAGTCCCTCCAAAATACACTGTAGAGATGGTTTGTGGGAGGTAAATTCTCTCAGCTTTTGCTTATCTAGAAATTGTTTAATCCATCCTTGAAATGTAAATGATAATCTTGTGGGATAAAGTATTTTTGGTTTGAGGCCCTTCTGCTTCATTGCATTAAATACATCATGCCACTCTCTTCTGGCCTGTAAAGTTTCTGCTGAGAAGTCTGACGATAGCCTGATCAGTTTTCCTTTGTATGTGATCTTATTTCTCTCTCTGGCTGCTTTTAATAGTCTGTCCTTATCCTTGATCTTTGCCATTTTAATTACTATATGTCTTCATGTTGTCTTCCTTGGGTCCCTTGTGTTGGGATATCTGCACACCTCCATGGCCTGAGAGACTATCTCCTTCCCCAGATTGGGGAAGTTTTCAGCAATCACCTCCTCAAAGACACTTCCTATCCCTTTTCCTCTCTCTTCTTCTTCTGTGACCCCTAGAATGCCAATATTGTTCCATTTGGATTGGTCACACAGTTCTCTCAATATTCTTTAATTCTTAGAGATTCTTTTTTCTCTCTGTGCCTCAGCTTCTTTGTTCCTCTTCTCTAGTTTATATTTCATTTATCATCTCCTCCACCATATCTAATCTGCTTTTAAAACTTTCCATTGTATATTTCATTTCTGATACTGTGTTTCATAATGATTGCATGTTGGAGTGGAATTCATTCCTGAGTTCTTGATTTTTACCTCCATGAGCATGTTAATGATTTTTATTTTGAAATCTCCTTCAGGCAGATTCATGATGTCGATTTCATTTGAGTCTTTCTCAGGGATTGTATTCATAATTTTACTTTGACCAGGTTCCTCTGGCATTTCATATTTGTATGTGGTGCCCGCTAGTGCCCAGAAGCTCTACTTACTGGAGCTGCTCAGCCCCTGAAGCAATGTTGTGGGTCGCAGGGGAGCGGTATTAGTGCCTGGGGGGGAGGAAAGATCTGTTTCCTGCTTCCCAGCTGCTATGCCTATTTCCACTGCAGAACCAGTGGGCCGAGCACACTGGTATAAGCCTCTGTGCCTTGCTTTTGTCCTTGCTGTAGACAAGGCTTCCCTCTGGCTAGCCTAATGCCAGGGTAGGGTTTGCTGGTTTGTGAGCCAGGTGGGGCTGGCCAGGAGAAAGGTGCAGTAGGCTGCATATCACAGAGAGGATCTAGCCAGCCGGGGAGCTGGAGCTCCTGAAGATCATGAAAGTTCCTAACCTGCTGGACAGAGTGACCTGGACAATTTTGTCTACCTGCCCTTTCTCCTGAGCCATAAGCTCTGTGCAATCCTTGCCCCATTAGTAGCCCTCTTGCTCTTAGGAAGTCTCTCAGACTGCCCACCTTTATTTTGTCCCAGAGCAGCCGGATATGGATCCTTGCTTTCTATAAGCATCTGGAAACTCAGTCTCTCCAGGTATTCTACCTGTCTTAGCTGTCCAACCCCCTAATCATGAGAGTACCATGAAAACACCATGAAATGTAGGTTTGTGCTCCCAGGTCAGATCTCTTGAGTTAGTTATTCAGCAGTCCCAGGCCTCCACTCCCTCCCCTCTCTGTTTCTCTTCCTTCCATTGATAGGCTGGTGTGGGAGAAGAGCTTGGGTCCTGCCAGGTCACGGCTTTGGTACGTTACCCTGTTCTATGAGGTTTATTCTTTTCTCCAGGTATATGCAGTTTGGCGCAGTCCTCTTTCCTGTTGCTCTTTCAGGATTGTTTTAATTATACTTTCATATTATATGTGGTTGTAGGAGGAAGCCTCTGTCTCCCCTCTCATGCCGCCATCTTTAATCCTCAACACTTCATTTCTTGTGTGAATTTTTCTTTATCCTGAAGTTACTTCATTCTCTTCAATCGATTTTTTTCTACGTATTTATCACCAACTCAGCACTTAAATGTTTTGATGAAAATGTAGTTCTCAATATGGTCAAATACTTTATATACACGTATAAGTTTATTTTCCCTTTGTATATCCTTCCAGATCTTTCTATCACCCTGCTCCTATCAACCTGATTATTCACAAAGCCTTCTGTACCAATTGGCTTTGGAAAATTACCATTTTTTCCTCATCTTGGGAATTTTCTTCTCTCTTCTCTGTTGGATCCTCTTTATCTTGATCTCATTTCTTCCTTTTTGTATTTATTCTCTAATTTTGGTGGGCCATGTTCTCTAAGAGATAAAGAGTAAAGCATTTAAAGACCTTTTATATCTAAACATGATTTGATTTTACACTGAGTATGTAGAATTGTTGTCTGGAATTATTTCTTCAACATTTAAGAAATATGACTAAAACTGTGTGTAACCTTTTCCTTTTCTGGAAATGTTTAGGATCTGGATTAGTTCTGAATTCACTATGCCTTGTGTGTGGCTTGCTGTGGTGTTTTTCTTCTTGTATTATGCAAAGTTATCAGTAAAGCCTTATAATCTGAAAACCTGTTTTTTTCAGTCTGAGTAATTTTCCTCCCCATATCTTTCTTTGTTACCATTTTTTGGAACTCTTAATTGTTGCCTAAAATTTTTTGATTATTAAAAATTTGTCTTTATTAAGAGTCAGCAAACATTTGTGTGAAGGACAAGTTACTAAATATTTTAGGCTTTGGCAGGCCATAGAGCCCCTGGAATAACTACTCAACTCTGTCCATGATAGCAGTCATAGATAATACCTAATGTAATTGGCATGCCTGTGTTCCAATAAAACTTTATTTACAAATATAGTCAGTGGACTGATTTGGTCTGCAGACAGTAGTTTGCCAACCCTAATCTTGACCCACATTCACTTAACTGACATCAGTCATTAATTTTTAAAATATTCCAAATCATTGCTTTGTATTCTTTATTCAAAATAAATCAGATGTTGGACACTGACTGAATTGGGGTATGAGTGGGTACTTGATAATATGGGCAAATGTAGTAACCACATTGTTTTTTCATGTGAAACCTTCATAAGAGTGTATATCAATAATACCTTAATTAAAAAAAATCAAAAATAAATAAATCATATTTACCATTTGCAAAAACAAAATAAAATCTTAGATTCTTCCTTTTCTTTGGTGCAATACTTTCTAATTTATTTTTTGATCGATGTTCCAAGTGAAGGACTTTAGAAATAATGCCATTGACAGTCACCTTCCAGTTTTAATTTGAATGATTCTAGTATCATATTAGTTCTTAAGGGAAATTTCCTTTTTATTTTCTAAGTATTTTAATTAGGAATAGTTCATCAAATTTCCTAGCGACATCTCTTAAGGTAATTTTGAACATTTTTTTCCCAGTTGTTTTGGATGTAATGTAGTGGTTCTATAATATTAAATTATTATTTAATTTATAGGCTAAATCTAGCTCATTAAGGTGTTTGATTTCAATTGCCTAGAATTTATTTAGGATTTTAAAATCTATACCTTATCATTCCTATACAATTATCTTAAAACTTTGATATATATATATATATATATATATACGTAAAACTTTTGAGATATATAGATGTGTGTGTGTATATGTATAAATACATATACAACTTCATTTTTATTATTGATTGACTGCATCTATACCCTGTGTCTGTGAGGCCTGTATGAAAATGTATTACTTCTATTCAACTAGATAACCAACAATGGATCTTAACTTACCAAATTAATTATATATATATTTCTTGTGTGTTTGTTACCTCTCCCTATGAGGCAATGGAATTAAAGGTTATGAAGGACAAGAAGTCAATAGCACAATAGTAGATTAAAAAACAGAATAACATAAATAACAGGTTACATAAATAACAGGTGCAAGGTTAGGTAACAATAAACATCTTCCATGGATATGATAAGACAAATTGGTCAACAGAGCTGAGTTTTTTCCTGAGTACTCTTACCAGTTCTTATTGTTTTGTGAGTTTTGATTGTTCAACTGTTTTAATTTTTTTTTTAGCTTATATATATGTAAATAATTCCCATCACTTGAATTAGGTTTTAGGTGTTCTAGCTACCCCCAAAAAACTTTAAAATGCATGCACAGATTACATAATGTGCAATGAACTGTCTTTGAAAGCTTGAAAAAACTCACTCATAAGTTAAATTATCCCAAAGCTTTATTTGGATGTAATGTTTAAATTTTTTCAATATTTTGTACAGTTCCTTATTTATTCATGTTTTCTCTTGAATCAATTTTGTCTTTATATATGTTTAGAAATATCATTAACTTTTTGAGATTTCCCAATAATTAGCCAATATGTGCGCATAGTATTTCCTTAAATATTCTGAATCTCCTTTACATAAGTTGTAAGTGTTTAACCTTGTAAACTCTTCAAAGGTAAAGAATTGTCACAGAGGTGAGAATCAAGAATGACAATGGTTTATATTTTCTCTGAAAGTTAAAATGTTCAGTTACCTTGAAACACTGAAAAACTCTTTTGAGGGTTACCTCTTCATATTACCTCAGACTTGAAGGTGTTTTCTCATTTGTTTCTTTGAAGATGTAAACAGCACTTTTGACACAAACCTAGATAGATGTTATTTAATTGGCATGAGTACAAAAGCAATTGTAATATAAATTAATCTTGAAGATTATTAGAGAATTTTAATTTTTCTCAACACAGCTTAGACATGTTTGGCAACATAAAGAGAATCTTGATTTTTTTTTGTTCCCGCATATATTTGTGAGTGAATTTTCAGCACATATGGCCTTACGAATAAAAATCAAACTCATTAAATAGAAACAATTACATGTACATTGTCATTTAGGAAACTCTTCCATATTTACAAGTACTTAAACTTCATTTTAGCATATTCATTTTGAAAATCAGTTTTGAGCATAATTATAATTTATTTTTGCTTTGTTGTATAGTTTGTACTTATTTCCCTTTTTTCTGAAATGGAAATAAACTTTTTGATATAAAAGGAAGTGTAGGAGAAATATGAATTGTACTCTTCGTATTTTATTTTATTTATCTATTTTTTTAAATTAAGGTATCATTGATAAACACTCTTATGAAAGTTTCACAAGAAAAATAATGTGGTTATTACATTCACCCTTATTATCGAGTCGCACCCAATACCCCATTGCAGTCACTGTCCATCAATGTACTAATATGACACAGAGTCCGTATTTGTCTTCTCTGAGCTACACTGTCTACCCCAGGATCCCACACAAACCATGTGAAACAATCATCATGATAACCCACAATCCCTTTCTCTCTCCCTCTCCACCTGCTCTCCCCAACCCCTCCCCTTTGGTAACCACTAGTCCCTTCTTGGAGTCTGTGAGTCTGCTGCTATTTTGTTCCATCAGTTTTGCTTCGTTGTTATACTCCAAAAATGAGGGAAATCATTTGGTATTTGTCTTTCTCCGCCTTATTTCACTGAGCATAATAACGTCTAGCTCCATGCATGTTGTTGCAAATGGTAGGATTTGTTTCTTTCTTATGGCTGAACAGTATTCCATTGTGTATTTGTACCACCTCTTCTTTATCCATTCAGCTACTGATGGACATTTAGGTTGCTTCCATATCGTGGCTATTGTAAATACTGATGTGATAAACATAGGGGTGCATATGTCTTATTGAATCTCAGAAGTTGTTTTCTTTGCATACATTCCTAGGAGTGAAATTCCCGGGTAAAATTGTATTTCTATTTTTAGTTTTTGAGGAACCTCCATAATGCTTTCCACAATGGTTGAACTACTTTACATTCCCACCAGCAGTGTAGGAGGGTT
This sequence comes from Phataginus tricuspis, assembly GCA_029783875.1. NCBI lineage: Eukaryota > Metazoa > Chordata > Mammalia > Pholidota > Manidae > Phataginus > Phataginus tricuspis. The sequence continues at coordinate 28,522,333 of JAQQAC010008880.1, read as the reverse complement.
CCCCTTTCTCTGCATCGTCACCAGCATTTGTTGTTCCTAGTCTTTCTATGTTGGCCATCCTAACTGGTGTGAGGTAATATCTCACTGTGGTTTTAATTTGCATTTCCCTGATAATTAGCAATGTGGAGCATCTTTTCATGTGACTGTTGTGGCCACCTGAATTTCTTCTTTGGAGAAGTGTCTGTTCATATACTCTTCCCATTTCTTAATAGGGTTATTTGCTTTTTAGTTGTTGAGTCATGTGAGTTCTTTATATATTTTGGATGTAAACACCTTGTCAGATATGTCATTTACAAATATATTCTTCCATACTATAGGCCTTTTTGTTCTGCTGATGGTGTCCTTTGCTGTAAAGAAGCTTTTTTGCATGATGTAGTCCCATTTGTTCAAATTTGACTTTGTTTCCATGCCCAAGGAGATGTATCAGGAATAGTTGCTCATGTTTATATTCAAGAGATTTTTGCCTATGTTTCCTTCTAAGAGTTTTATGGTTTCATGACTTACATTCATGTCTTTGATCCATTTTAAGTTTACTTTTGTGTATGGGGTTGGACAATAATCCAGTTTTATTCTCTTATATGTAGCTGTCCAGTTTTGCCAACACCAGCTGTCAAAGAGGCTGTCATTTCCCTATTGTATATCCATGGCTCCTTTATCATATATTAATTGAGCATGTATGCTTTGTTTATATATGGGCTCTTTATTCTGTTCCACTGGTCTATGGGTCTGTTCTTGTGCCAGTACCAAATTGTTTTGATTACTGTAGCTTTGTAGTAGATCTTGAAGTCAGGGAGCATAATCTCCCCTGCTTAATTCTTCCTCCACAGGATTGCTTTGGCTATTCGGGGTCTTTTGTGGTTCCATATAGATTTTTTTGCTTTTGTTCATTGAACAGTGCTGTTGGTATTTTGATAGGGATTGCATTGAATCTGTAGATTGCTTTAGGCAGGATGGCCATTTTGACAGTATTAATCCTTTCTATTCATGAGCACAGGATGTGTTTCCATTTATTGTTATCTTCTCTTATTTTTCTCATGAGTGTCTTGTTTACAGAGTATAGGTCTTTCACTTCCTTGGTTAGCTTTATTCGTAGGTATTTTATTCTTTTTTATGCAGTTGTGAATGGAATTGTTTTCCTGATTTCTCTTTCTGCTAGTTCATCATTAGTGTATAGGAATGCAAGAGATTTATGTGTATGAATTTTGTATCCTGCAACGTTGCTGAATTCTGATATTAGATCTACTAGTTTTGGAGTGGATACTTTAGGGTTTTTTATGTACAGTATCATATCATCTGCAACAGGGACAGTTTGACTTCTTTTTTGCCAATCTGGATGCCTTGTATTTCTTTGTGTTGTCTGATTGCCACGGCTAGGACCTCCAGTACAATGTTGAGTAAAAGTGGGGAGACTGGGCATCATCCTTGTCTTGCTTCTGATTTTAAAGGAAAAGCTTTCAGCTTCTCGCTGTTAAGTATGATGTTGGCTGTGGGTTTGTCATATATGGCCTTTATTATGTTGAGGTACTTGTCCTCTATACCTATTTAGTTGAGAGTTTTTATCATGAATGTATTTTGAATTTTATCAAATGCTTTTTCAGCATCTATGGAAATGATGTGGTGTTTGTCCTTTTTTTTTGATGTGGTGGATGATGTTGATGCATTTGCGAATGTTGTACCATCCTTGCATCCCTGGAATAAATCCTCCTTGATCATAATGGATGATCTTTTTATGTATTTTTGAATTCCGTTTTCTAATATTTTGTGGAGTATTTTTCCACCTATTTTCATCAGGGATATTGGTCTGTAATTTTCTTTTTTGGGGGGTCTTTGCCTGGTTTTGGTATTAGAGTGATCCTGGCCTGGTAGAATGAGTTTGGGAGTATTCCCTCCTCTTCTACGTTTTGGAAAACTTTAGGGAGGATGGATATTAGATCTTCACTAAATGTTTGATACAATTTAGCAGTGAAACAATCTGGTGCAGAGTTTTGTTCTTAGGTTGTTTTTTGATTACCAATTCAATTTTGTTGCTGGTATTTAGTCTGTTCAGATATTCTGTTTCTTCCTAAGTCACCCTTGGAAGGTTTTATTTTTCTATAAAGTTGTCCTTTTCTTCTAGGTTATCTAATTTGTTAGCCTATAATTTTTCATAGTATTCTCTCCTAAATCGTTGTATTTCTGTGGTGTCTGTTGTGATTTTTCCTTTCTCATTTCTGATTCTGTTTATGTGTGCAGAATCTCTTTTTTTCTTGATAAGTCTGCCTAGGGGTTTATCTATTTTATTTTCTTGGAGAACCAGGTTCTGCTTTCATTGATTCTTTCTATTGTTTTATTCTGAATTTTATTTATTTATGCTCTAATCTTTATTATGTCCCTCCTGCTACTGACTTTGGGCCTCATTTGTTCTTCTTTTTCTACTTTCGTTAATTGTGAGTTTAGACTGTTCTTATGGGGTTGTTCTGCTTTCCTGAGGTAGGCCTGTAATGCAATATACTTCCCTCTTAGCCTAGCCTTTGCTGTGTCCCACATATTTTGTGGTGTTGAATCATTGTTGTCATTTGTTTCCACATATTTCTTGATCTCTGTTTTTATTTGTTCATTGATCCATTGATTATTTAGGAGCATGTTATTAAACCTCCATGTGTTTGTGGGCTTTTTCATTTTCTTTGTGTATTTTATTTATAGTTTCATACCTTTGTGTTCTGAGAAGCTGGTTGGTGAAATTTCAATATTTTTGAATTTACTGAGGCTCTTTTTGTGGCCTCATATATGATCTATTCTTGAAAATGTTCCATGTGCTCTTGAGACGAACGTGTATCCTGTTGTTTTTGAATGGAGTGTTCTGTAGATGTCCATTAGGTCCAACTGTTCTAATATGTTGTTCAGTGCCTCTGTCTCCTTACTTATTTTCTGTTTGTTTGATCTGTCCTTTGGAGTGAGTGGTATGATGAAGTCTCCTAGAATGAATGCATTGCATTCCATTTCACCCTTTAATTCTATTAGTATTTGTTTCACATATGTAGGTGATCCTGTGTTGGGTGCATAGATATTTATAATAGTTATATTCTCTTGTTAGACTTATTGCTTTATCATTATGTAATGTACCTCTTTGTCTCTTGTGACTTTCTTTGTTTTGAGTCTATTTTGTCTGATACAAGTACTGCAACTCCTGCTCTTTTCTCCCTATTAGTTGCAAGAAATATCTTTTCCATCCCTTTACTTTCAGTCTGTGTATGTCTTTGAATTTGAAGTGAGTCTCTTGTAGGCAGCATATAGATGGGTCTTGTTTTTTTTTTTATGCATTCAGTAACTCTATGTCTTTTGATTGGTGCATTCAGACCATTTACATTGAGGGTGGTTATGGATAGGTATGTACTTATTGCCATTGTAGGCTTTAGATTCGTGGTTACCAAAGGTTCAAGGGTAATTCCTTTACTGTCTAACAGTCTAATTTATCTCACATAACTCCCTTAGTATGCTATTACACACACAACCTAAAGGTTCTTTTTTTTTTCTCCTTTTTCTTCCTCTTTCATTCTTTATATATTAGGTGTCATGTTCTGTACTCTTTTTCTATGCCTTGATTGACTTTGGGTGTAGTTGATTTGGTTTTGCATCTGCCTAGTAATTAATTGTTCTACATTATTTACTGTGATTTTATTTCCTCTGGTGACAGCTATTTGACCTTAGGAACACTTCCATCTATAACAGTCCCTCCAAAATGCACTGAAGAGGTCATTTGTGGGAGATAAATTCTCTCAACTTTTGCTTATTTTAAAATTGTTTAATCCCTCCTTAAAATTTAAATGATAATCTTGCCGGATAGAGTATTCTTGGCTCGAGGCCCTTCTGCTTCATTGCATTAAATACATCATGTCACTCCCTTCTGGCCTGTAAGGTTCCTGTTGAGAAGTCTGATGATACCCTGATGAATTTTCCTTTGTATGTGATCTTATTTCTCTTGCTGCCTTTTTTTTTTTTGCTATTATTAATATGCAATTACATGAGCAACATTATGGTTACTAGACTCCCCCTATTATCAAGTCCCCACCACATACCCCATTGCATCTCCTGCTGCTTTTAATAGTCTGTCCTTATCCTTGATCTTTGCCATTTTAATTATTGTATGTCTTGTGTTTTCCTCCTTGGGTCACTTTTGTTGGCAGATCTATGCACCTCCATAGCCTGAGAGACCTTCTCCTTTCCAGGATTTTGGAACTTTACAGCAGTTTCTTCCTCAAAGGCACTTTCTATCCCTTTTTCTCTCTCTTCTTCTGGTACCCCTATAATATGAGTATTGTTCTGTTTGGATTGGTCACACAGTTCTCTCAGTATTATTTTATTCCTAGAGATCCTTTTTTCTCTCTGTGCCTCACCTTCTTTGTATTCCTCTTCTCTAATTTCTATTCCATTTCCTGTCTCTTCTACTACATCTAGTCTGCTTTTAATTCCCTCCATTGTATGTTTAATTTCAGAGTTCTTGAATATTTTTCTGTACCTCCATGAACACGTTTATGATTTTTATTTTGAACTCTCTTTCAGGAAGATTGGTGAGTTCAGTTTCATTTGGCCCTTTTCTGGTGTTTGTGAGATTTTTGTTTGAACCAGTTTCCTTTGACATTTCATATTTGTATGTGGCCCCCTCTAGTGCCAGAAGCTCTAGTCTGTGGAGCTACTCAGCCCCTGGATTGATGTCAGGGGCCGCAGGGGAGCGGTGCTCGTGCTTGGTGGAGGAAAGAGCTGTTCCTTGCTTCCTGGCTGCAGGGCCTGTCTCCACTGTCAGAACCAGTAGGCTGAGCATCTAGGTGGAAGCCTCTGTGCTTTCCTTCTGTAGCTGCTGTAGGTGGAGCCGCTCTCTGGCTGGCCTGTTGCCAGGGTAGGGACTACTGGTTTGCAAGCCAGTGCTGGCAGGCCAGGAAGAAGGCGCAGCAGGCTGCTTATCACAATGGGGTGCCTTGGAGTTGAGTAACCAGCTGGTGGGATGGAGCCCTAAAGCTCCTGAAATTTCCCAACGTGCTGGGCACAGCATGCCCAGACTACCCTGTCCACCTATCCCTTCCCCCGTTCAGCAAGCTCAGTGCAAACCCCGCCCCTTCAGCAGCCCTCTCGCTGCTAAGAAGCTCTCAGACCACCCGCCTTTCCTTTGTTCCAGGGCATTTGGATGTGGATCCCTGTCCTCCACAAGCAGCTGGAATGTCAGTCTCTCCAAGTATTCTGCCTGTCTTAGCTTTCCAACCCCACTAATCTCCACAGCAACATGCAGTGTAGGTTTGTACTCCTGAAGCCAATCTCCAGAGCTCAGTGTTCAGCAGTCCTAGGCTTCCACCCCCTCCCAAATCCATTTCTTTTGTGAGCTGAGGTGGGGGAAGGGCTTGGGTCCTGCTGGATCAAGGCTTTGGTGCGTTACTCTGTTGCATGAGGTCTCCTCTGTTCTCCAGGTCTCTGCAGTCTGGCGCAGCCTTCTTTCTGTTGCTCTTTTAGGATTAGTTGTATTAAATATATTTTCATGTTATATGTAGTTTTTGGAGGAGTTCTCTGTCTCACCTCTCACACCGCCATCTTGAAACTCCTTTCTCTTTGCATTTTATACATAAACAATAATGCAATTTCAGGGGAATAAAATCTATTGGAATGAAAAAGTTTGTGACTTTGAGGATTATGGGCCAGAGAAGAACCTTAATTATCCCATTTCTAAAGGCGAGTGACACATCCAAAGGTTTAGAGTCAGTGATATAACTGTGAGACTTTGATAATATCCACATTGCTTAAATATTTTAGCTCTTATTTTGTTCTCTATCATGTATTAGCTAACACTGTCAGGTAAATAAAAATTCTCCTATCAGTGGTCATTGCCTTGTTATTTCAGTTAATAGACGTGTCTCTGTTTTTCACCATTTAGCATGATTTTATCATCTGATTTAAATTATATTTTTTAATATTCTATGGATATTTTAATAAAAGTTTTGTGATCAGGAATGGATGACGATTTCTGTTATAAAAACTGACATTTCTGTAATTCATGATTTTTTTGTCCTTTGAACTATGTGAAGAGTGAATCACATTGATAAATTTCCCAGCAGATGCTCTTGAATTTGTAAGATGAGGAAATACAAATACAATCATAAGGCAAGCACAAACATTTTTTTCATCCATGGTAGATGTATGGTATCTGCAAAGGATTAGTTTTCATAACTTTTTATAAAATTCATAGTACAAAACAAATCAACCACTAGCTAAATTGATCAAGAAAAAAACAGGAGAAGGCATGTTCAAAATAAGAAATAACAAGGGGAAATAAGCATTGAAACTAAGATATTTAAAGAGATTATTTTGCAGACCTGTATGCAAATAGGTTTGAAAATGTAGATAAAGTGGATAATTTTCTAGGGCAATACAGATTACCAAAATTAACCCAACAGAATCACATAGCATCAACAAACCAGTTTCCTGATAGAGATAATTAGGGAACTGCCCTGGAAGCACCAGGCTCAAATAGATTCATACATGATTTCTACCAAACTCTCAAAAACCACTCTCATTGCTCTATAAATCACTCCAAAGCAATGAAAATGAGGAAACACTCAAATTCCTATTAGAAAGCAAATAGTACACCGATACTTTAGTTCCTTCTGTCTTCCCACAGTTTTTCATTTACCTTTTTTGCCATAAGCCTGTTGATGGGGTGGCAGTGACTTGATAGAATGAGAGATCACATGCTGTAATTTGGTGGATTATTTTTCTTCTTTACCCAAAGTTATTTTAACATCTCAGAATTCTCTGTCATCAAATTTTAATAAGGGTGTAATTTGTGCAGAATGTAATTTTCCATTCTCATTTTGTTGCTAGTTGATGATTGCCAGATATAATTGCATAGACTGAATTGGGCTCATTTTCATTAGATATGTCCATGTTTTTGCTCCATTGTTGACACGTTTTTAGCCTTTATGTCTTTGTATTATGCATACATGCTTACATTATAGTGACTGTTCTTTTCCCATTTACTGCTTTTTGCTTTGAGTGCTACTTAGTCTGATATTTATAATTCATCTTTATTTTTCATGATTTTCTTATATAGTTTTTTCCTTTTTATAATTTATCTTTTAAATTGAACCATAGTTGATGTATTATATTATATTGGTTCCAAGTATAAAACACAGTAATTCAGTTACATATTATAGCTCCAAGGGGAGGGGTATTCCCAGCCTGAGGCGAGTTTCCCCCTATGAAAGTGGTGAAACCAAAATATGTCAAGGGAATGTTAGGTTGTGAGAAAGGCTTTTATTCCTTACAGTCTCTACCCAGGCCTGGCTTGGTCGGATTTCTCCAGCCACAGTTCAGGCTCTGCAGCCTTGTTGCTGTTTCCCCTGCCTGCCCCTTCTGGGAGGAATCTTCAGAATTCAGTGTTCAGGTCCTTGGTGACTGGCAGGTGCCAGACCAATTATGTACCAGGAACAGAGGGGAGGAGAGAATGGCCGTTTTCTCTCCACCCCTTGCCCCAGGAGACTGCAGTGGAAATACCTATTTGTAGGTAAATGGACTAAGGCCAGATGAGAGATTCTGGAAATTCTGCCATTTACTTCCCACGTATATATTACTTAAATGTTCACCATGATAATTGTGAATATTCTCCTTTTACTTTAAAATGTTCTAGGTCATAGTACCTATCTCATCAAGTTTGATGGGGATGAAGTTATTTAATATATTTTGATCACATTAAAAGTAACTGACATTTAATAAGTGCTTGATGTTACTATTTTGTTTCCAGTATACAAAATATAATTAGATTTTTAAAGTCTGGTGTGAAACTACTGATTTTTGCTGTGAATATAGCTGGACATAGCTCCTGCTTGGTGAATGCCAGATTCCTTCAACCATACTTACCTTTTGGTCTTTCAGCTGCTTGCTCCACCTGCTGCTGTCATGGCAACTAACTCCATGTGGTCATTCTATTCTGCCCATCTGAGGCTGATTTCAAGTCTCATGGTCCTCCCACCACTTCCAAATAAAATACACACTTCATGGCAAGAAATTGACTTCCCCAGTGACTGTCAAAGGATCAGATAATACAGTCTGAAAGTCAGGGACAGTTAACATCCCATGTTGTGAAATTTGATAAGTGGCAGGTGGGGGGAAGGGGAGGACACAGAAATCAGCTACCTGTCCTATACTTCCCAACCCTCAATACACTTTTCTGAAAGACAGCATTTGCACAGCTTGTTTAGAACTGTCCTTTTTGGCTGAATTTCTAGACATATCTCTATGCACAGTAGCTGTTCACGTAATTTACTCATGCTTGTTGAACCTTCTTGCATTCTGTCCTTATTGTATGATTTCCATTGCAGGATGAATTTCTGAAACACCCATGACCTCATGACATAGTAACTCAATAACATGCAACTCTTAGATAGCAGTTTAGACGCATTCTTACTAGTAGTCCTATGGTGAGATTATTTCCATCCAGAAAAGCCCAATAACATACTGAGTAATGTATTTTCAGAGTAGAATCTTTTTTCTATCATAGCAGTTTTGCTCCAGATTCCTTAGGATCTACATTGCAGCCCACCTGCTGAAGCTTATCAGAGACTCCATTCAGCATCCCTGTTTACCAGGGTAAACTCCCAGCCTTGTCAAAAGTGCTAGATAATACAATCCAATTGGCAGGGAAACAATGCAGTTTGGACTTTCTTCAGAGCCCTGTTTTCCACTGTGATCTGCTTACAACTAGCAACCTTCCACAATTTGTGATAAATGAGGCAAAACATGATTCTCAAGCATATTATATGCTACTTCAAAAATCTCAAAGGACTCAAACTTGTGGTTTTGTGTGTGTAGGTAGGTACTTTTTTCTATTTTTTAATTGAAGCAATCATTAATATACAGTCTTATATTGGTTTCAAATATACAACATAGTGATTCAACAGCTACCTATATTATTAAATCCTCATCCCCCACTAGTGTGGTTACTGTCAACTTAGAAAGATATTACAGAATCATTGACTATATTCTCCATGTTTTACTAACATTCCTGTGACCAATTTTTATTATGACTGAGAATTTTTGTGCCCTCTTATCCCCATCACCACCCCACCTACCCAACCTAACCCTTCACCTATGGTAGCCAAGAGTCACTTCTCAGTGTGTACTGCTATTTTGCTCTTTTTTTTTTATTCCACAAATAAATGAAATCATATGGTATTTGTCTTTCTCCACCTGGCTTATTTCACTGAACATAATACCCTCTAGATCCATCCAGGTTGTTTCAAGTGACAGGATTTCTCTTGTTTTGTGTTTGAATAATATTACAGTGTGTATATGTATCACCAATTCTTTATCCATTCATCTATTAATGGACAGTTATTTCTTCCATATCTTGGTTATTGTAAATAATGTGTTGATAAACATAGGGGTGCATATATCTTCTCAAATCAGGGATTTGGATTTTTTCAGGTGAATTTCTAGAAAGTGGAATTACTGGGTTGTATGACATTTCTATTTTTTAGTTTTTTGAGGGACCTTCATACTGCTTTCCACCATGACTGCACCAATTTGCATTCTCACCAACAGTGTAGGAAGGTTCCCTTTTCTCCACATTCTTGCCAACACTTGTTATTTATTGTCTTTCATATGGTGGCCATTCTAACTAGTGTTAGGTGATACCTCATTGTGGTTTTGATATAAGCTTATCTGATGATTAGAAATGTGTAGCATCTTTTCATGTGCCTGTTGGCTATCTGTATTTCTTCTTTGGAGATATGTCTCTTCAGGTCCTCTGCTCATTTTTAAATCAAGTTATTTGTCTTTCTGGTGTTGAGGCATATAGGCTTTTTATATATTTTGGATGTTAACTAACCCCTTATGGATAAATTATTTCTGAATATATTCTCCCATATTGTAGGTTGCCTTTTCATTCTGTTGATGTTTTCCTTTGATGTACAGAAGCTTTTTACTTTGATATAATCCTACTTGTTCATTTTTATTCTGTTTCCTTTTTCTGCAGAAATGTGTCCAGAAAAAAAAAATGCTCATGTTTATGTCCCAGAGATTTTTTCCCTAGGTTTCTTCTAGGAGTTTTATGATCTCGTATCTTACATTTAGGCCTTTAATCCATTTTCAGTATGTTTTTGTCTATAGAGTTAAACAATAATCCAGTTTCATTTTCTTGCATGTAACTGTCCAATTTTACCAACAGCAGTTATTGAAGAGACTGTCTTTCCCCATTGTATATTCATGACTCCTTTATCATAAATTAATTTGACCATATATGTTTGGGTTTATATCTGGGCTCTCTACCATACCATTTTGATTATTTTAGCTTTGTAGTATAACTTGAAGTCAGGAATAGTAATCCCCCCAGTTTTTTATTCTTTCTCAGGATTTCTTTGGCTATTTGGGGTCTTTGTTATTCCATAATTTCAAGATTATTTGATATAGTTCATTGAAAAATACCATTGGTATTTTAATAGGGACTGCATTGAATCTGCAAATTGCTTTGGGCAGGATGGCCATTTTGACAATATTAATTCTTCCTGTCCATGAGCATGGGTTAGATTTCCAATTATTGGTGTTGCTCTAATTTCTCTCATGAGTGTCTTACAGTTTTCAAAGTATAGATCTTTCATCTCCTTTGTTAGGTTTATTCCTAGGTATTTTATTCTTTTTGATGCAGTTGTCAAGGGAGTTGTCTTCCTGATTTCTCTTTCTGTTAGTTCATTGTTAGTATACAGGAATACAACAGATTTCTGTGCATTGTTTTTGTATACTGCAACTTGCTATATCCAGTTATTAGTTCTAATAGTTTTTTGGTGGTATCTTTAGGGTTTTCTGTGTATAATATCATGTTTTCCACAAATAGTGACAGTTTAACTTTCTCCTTACCAATTTGGATGCCTTTTATCTCTTTATCTTGTCTGACTGTTGTGGCTAGGACCTCCAGGACTATGTTGAATAAAAGTGATAACAGTGAACATACTGATCTTAGAGGAAAAGCTTTCATCTTTTCACTCTTAAGTATGATGTTGACTGTGGGTTTGTCATATATGGTCTTTATTATGTTGAGGTATTTACCCTGTATACATCTTGTTGGGAGTTTTTATCATGAATGGATGTTGAATTTTAAAAATGCTTTTTCAACATGTTTTGAGATGATCATGTGGTTTTTATCCTTTTTGTTAATATAGTGTATGACATTGATTGACTAATGAATATTATACCATTTTTGCATCCCTGGAATAAATCCCACTTGATTGTGATAGATGGTCATTTTGATATATTTTTTAATTCAATTTGCTAGTATTTTGTGAGGATTTTTACATCCATGTTTATCAGGAATACTGCTCTATAATTTTCTTTTTTACTGGTGTGCTTATTTTGGGTGGCAGGAAGTACGAGGTACAAAACTTGCTCTTTATCTTAGAAAGAATACTCCAGAACATCGCAAACTTTTGACATCCAGACCCCAAATTTTCCCAATGCAGTAAGCCCCCCAATATCTATAGAGTTTCTCCAGTGGTGTGCTGATAAATGTTAACAGCTCTCTAGGGAAAAAGTACTGTTTTTATGTTTGTCAGTTTCTTTCTTGGAAATATTCCCATCATGGCTGATGTCAAACTATCAAAGGGTCATCCCTAAATGTGTACTTGGAAGAAATTCTCAAAAGCTGTTGCAAGCCAGCTCCACAAATATCTTTTATATACTGACCATAAGTTTCTAGGATATTCAGGATACTTGCAGTATTCTGCTCATCAGATCAATGTGGTGTTATTGGTAGTAGATTGTTTGTGATAATCAGTAGAGCAGGTATAGTACATCATGTAAGGAAAATCAAAGTCTGCATGGATATATTATGACAGGAGAAAAGAATTAACCTGAGTTCTACATTGAAGCTGTACTGCTGGTATTAACATATAAAGGCAAACTGCTTTTGGCCTTCCCATCATGGAGCTCAAAAGAACATTTTTGCCAGTTCAACTCCTGCATACTAAGTGTGAGGGACTGTTTATTTGAGCTATTTTATGTCAAGCCAGCAGTTTCAACTGAGGTTGCCGTTTTGATAGATTTACAGTAGATGGTTATCATCTATCATGATCTGGAAGGTTTTAAGCAGAGGACACATAAGTGAAGTGAACGGAATTTAATGGGGCCTGCCACCTCAAACTGTCAAAATTTTTGTGGGTACATTGTAATTACCATATCATATATTGATATATTTTATAAGTAAAACAAAATCCAGGCACAATACAACTGATTTTTATTTTAATCATGATTGACAGTTATTTGGAAAGAACCCTATAGTTCAAAGATGTTTGTCATACAGATATCTCTGAAATAGTTATAAGCAAATTGTTTTTTATTTTTATAAATATAATTCTTCCAGAAGTATTTCATCCTTCTTCATTCTCTTGGAAATACTCAGAAGATAAGCTTTCATTTTTTAAACCTTTGCCAAGGATAATCTATTATCAGCAAAGAACGTATCTTCAGTGTCAAATTCAATGAGTATCCACAAAGTTTAACATAATAATGTGAGAGAGCCAGGTCACGAGACAGGGTATTATCAGAATATCAGAAACATCCCTTGGATGCCCTATTATACTTAGAACTACCTCCATAAGGGTAACTTCTAATCTGACTTCTAAGAGCGTAGATTAGTTCTGCCTTCTTTTGTTATTAATATAAATTGAATCATACATTATGTACGTTTTTATATCTTCCTCTTGGTCTCAACAAATTACTTCTGAAATTTACCCATGCTGCCGCATATAGTTGCAGATTATTCATTCCCATCACACTGTAGTATCCCATTACGAGAATATGCCATCTTAGTCACTTTTGAGATTTATAAGTGACAATAATAGAATTGAATACCTTTTCAAATATTTATTGGCTTTTTAAATAGCTAGAACCTTTTGTGAAATGTCTGTTCAAGTCTTTGACACAGTCTGTTGGATTTTCTCTCTTTTTCTTGCAACAAATTTATTTTGGATATCATTTCTTTCTTAGATGTGTATATTACCAGTGGTATCTCCACTCTGCAGGTTACGTTTGTACTCTGTTATTAGTGTACTCTTTCGGCAATTGTTACCATGATAATAAACATTTGATTAAAAAGCTCTAAAAATTTGTTTTTATATGTATTCTATCCTGCCCTATTTAAGTTCTTAAAGATTTGATTTTATCCCTTGATGTATTCAAGGATGAACATATTCTTTTCCAGTTTCTTAAAAAAAATACTTTTTCAGCATTGACTTTCCATTACCTGATTATCAGATTGCTTTTCACAAAGGCCATTGGTATACTGTTTTTTACTAAATGGTTAAAAGTTCAGATGTATCCATTTTTGGTAAACTAGCTTACTGATGATATTGTAATTAGTAATGCTATCAACAAATTTTTAAATGTCAACACTTTAAGCAAATTATTTCCTATATTACATTTGGTTTCCCAAAGGGATAAGCAAGTTAATATAATTTTTCCCTCATCCATTTTTCGGTAGATAAGTTGACAATTCTCTGTTTATGGATAACTGCATACATATGTGTGTGTATCATGAATATAACAAATTTGCATACACATAATTTAAAATAGTGATTTACTACAGAAATAGACACAGTATTTCTGGTCTAAAGAGTATTTAGTTGCAGGTATGAGTTTGACAGCATTTATTACTGTGATTTTTATCACTGTGATTACTGTGTTGTGATTTGCAAAAGTAATGTAGGATTAACATATGAGGATGTTAAATTTGCACTAAGCAAAAGTATTCATCTTAAGACTTAACTTTTACACATACACGTGTAACTATTTTCCCTTTGACAAGGTAGGTTGGAAAAATGTGGGAAGGACCAAGTGGAGTTATTTGTTAGTATTTTAAAGTACTAAATTTTTAAAGTGTGCCTTAAAAACGATTATTATTTAAAAAATCATTTTCCTGTAAATAGGAATGATAAAACAGAATAGGGAAATAAATAGTAATACCAATATTATTACAATTTTGCAATTTTAAAATTCTTTCAAAATAGCCTAAGATTTCCTGCAGATTGAGGTGAAGTAATTGTACATGATTTTCTTCTTCCTTTTATGACTTAGTTATTTAAGAACAAAAATAAATGCTTCTTTGAATTAATTTTCAGTTTCAATCCAAAACACAAGAGATCTTCTTCTTCTCTATTGCTTGAATTATTTTTAATCTAAACGAAATATGTTCTCTGATGCATTAGAAATATAGTTTTAACCTGTGTTCTAGAATTTGCCTAGCTGGATAAGATAAAATCATAGAAGAATGGAGACATATTTTCTAGCATTTTCTAACATGCAGCTCCTTCTCTAAATTGATGATGTAGTCCTTCCAAATAAAACTTTTTACATATACACACATACACAAAGCCCTGAATAAAAATCAGCAAAATAAGTCATGTGAGATACATTTTTTCTTGGAGTTTTATTTCAGAAAATAAAAAAACCAGCTGGAGGCAAGTGGATTGCAGAAAATAAATTACTTATTGTGACATTTTTTTAAGTCAGGTGCGTAAATGGGGCCAACTGTCATCAACAGGAAGGGAGGGCAGCAAAGGAACAGAAGTATCTATAGCTTATTATGCAACCAATGAGATATGTGACTGGGGAGAAGTGAAGGAGCCCTGAGCAGGGCTCCCCCTGGAGGTGGGGTAGAGCACTTGTTATTCCTCTGTTTTATAGGAGAATGCAACTGGGCTCCCAATCAACTCATTTGTGCTTGATTATTTTGAGGGTGGGACTTTCCTGATTTCTGCAATATAAAAATGTCTATAATAGTGTCCTGCCAAGAGCAAAGGTATAAATGTCCAAATGACTATGCCAATTTTGATATTTTCATACATAAAATTTTTTGTATATTTTATTCTGGTATTCTTTTAGGATGAGTACAGACAGTTTTAATTGTTTCGCTAATGGATCAGCATATTTAAAATAACCTTTTAGTTTTATAGCTTCCTTCTCAAAAGTTCCAAATAAGAATTTTCACATCTAAGGATACATTTCAGAAATTTGTAGCCCTTAGAAGCAGGCTAAGTGTCTCAGTGACACCAGCATCTTTGAAATACAGAACAAATTGACAGTTCAAAACCAGCATCAACATATTTTTATCTCATTTTTCAACACAGCCTACTTTTCCCTCCTAAAGCTATCCTTTGAAGATAGGATGTAGAATTATCTTGTGTTTTTCCTCAAACCTTTAAATGCCACATAAACCCTTTCATAAAAGACTACCAGAACTAAAACAACTCTTTAAAAATAAATCCTTAACATTTTTCTGATGTTTGATTCAATTGTACAAATTGCAAATATCAGCAAGGAGAAAAGAATCACTAGAAAGAGCTAGAAACCCCTCAAAAACAAATAACAACCTGACATACAGTTGCAGTCTAAGTATTGAATTATCTTTATTTTAAATGACAACCAACTTTGGTGACAGAGAGAATTCATTTTTTTGCAGCCTTACACTCACAAACTTAACATTCATGTAGGAAAAAGATGAGGTTTCTTTTTTATTTTAGTAAATCCCATTACTTGAAGTAAAATCCTGATGCATCTATTTTTATTCAGAGTTTAATTTTATTTTCTGCTTCACCCAAAATAAGTCAAAGTAAACTTCAACACTTTTTTGAGGCAAATTTTGATTGCTTTTATGCAATTGGGCTTACATTGTATTGTTATAGTATTTCATAGGACAAGAGTATGTAGTGTTTTCCTTCAAAGGAATTTTTCAGGTTGTGAGTAGAAAAAGGTGGAAAATGGTGCTGAGTTTCCCATTTCAAAAGGTTTAGGATATAGCATTTCTCTGTCCATTTTTCCATTTTTCTCCATCACTCATCTGCAGACTGCTACTATCTGCCAAACCCAGTCCACATATCTTAATCAGAGGATATGACCAACAGTGTTGGGGGGCGGGGGGTAAAAATACTTCTGATCAATGCAACAGAGCTCTAGTACTCTTGAGCATGTATCTCACAGATCTCTGGATACCAGTGTATCTTGGTTCTATATTGCCTATATTTCAGATACATTTTGGGTGGAATGGGTACTTATTACAAATGCTGTGGCTATTTTTGGATATAAAAGAAAACTGAATTTCCTTGTCTTAAAATATTACAATAGATAATTTAATGTATTCCCCCCAAAATGCTTCGCTCTATCAGACAGAAAATATCAATTTCAATTATCTGTAACTTTTTTCTGATAACAAAGTAATATAAAATCAATGTAAACATTTAAACAAAGTACAGAAATTAGAATGTCAAATTCATCTCAACATTTTTTTCAAAAATATAAAACCTTGATTCACATATATATAGAATGAACATTTCAAACTTTTTTTTTAATCATTAATGAAGGATCCAGAAGGATGGTTGCCAGTGCAACTGTGTAATAATAAGCATTTTTTTTCAAAGGGAGTGTTAGAGCAACATTTATAGCTTAGAATTTAAAGTTGTTGATATCTTACAGAGCAATAAAATCAAGTTGAGCTTATCTTTTCTCACAGACAGATATCTGCAAGTTACTTGGTCACTTCATAGTTTCTTGAACTTTAATCAAATAGTAAATCTCAATGCCAACCACAGGTATATTCTTCTAGAGAATTACATAACTATCGACTGAACCTATGAAAACAGTGTTCACAGAATGACATTGAAAGGATATCATGTACTTTATTTTGCCCTTTTGCCAAATTTGGATACTTTCTCTTAACAGTCCCCCCATTTTGATAAATTAACTCCAAAGAATATTGTTGATCACAAAGGTTCACCACATTATGATTGGATTATTTATATAGTTACAGTAAGAGGTGTTGAATAACAATATGCGTTCTTGAACAACTACTGAGCATCTACCAGAGAATCAACTCTGTCTAGAAATTTTCATAAAGACGCTCAGTTTGAATTTTTATAAGCTTTTGTTTTTCTTTTATACCAAGGCCAGGAAACAAAGACCAAGTCTCTCCTACAAATTTAGGGGAATTCTGCTTTCTCTGAGGTGTGTAAAAATCTGTTAAGGTCATGGTCTTTCAGGAAGTGCCTTCCTGACTTTTGAGGCTAGAAATATGTTACAGGTAGGTGGGCCAGTTCATCTGAAAGGCCTCTGTTAGCACAGGTGCCACATGGAAATGTGTTCCTTCAGTGTGGGTTTGGCATATTCTGATTAAATGAGCTGCCTTCTCAATAAAGCACTCTTGGTATCTGATCTTGGAGTCACTATTGGTATCTCCAATTATATCTTAGTAAAAGGGAAACATTTTTATTTAACCTCTGCAGATACCTGTATCTTCATGAAAAGTGCAGAAGCAGTGGAACTATTTGTTTATGATGTATGAGGGGCCAAAGAGACTAGTAAATTGAGGTTAGGCATAGATTAAAAGGAAAAAGAGTTTACATATTTACCTATCAGAAAACACAACAACGAAACTGAATCAACAAAACTGTAAACAACCACAATTTAATTTCCCTCGTTCATTCAGTCCAATAAGATTAATTCTTTTACTGAGTCTTAGGTCAGTTGTTTGTTCTTATGAAGTTTTCATTTCTGGATTAAAAACAAACACCAACAAAAATCTAGATATTCTGAGTCTCCTGGTAGTCTGACCATTGTCAAAACGATATCAGCTCTAAGCTCCTAAGCCTCTGTCTGTTCCTTGAAGTACCAATATTTAAAAGTACCTGTGTATTGCTTTCCATGAGACTGAACCTACCTTTTCTTGCTGAAGAAAAAAATTTACTCTGTAGTCTACTACAAAGCCTTTAGGCAAGCGTGAGATAAAAACAGAAAACATCTGTTAATGAGACTGAATGGCTGTGCTTAATTTATTACAGAACCAGTGTTATCACTATTGAGAAGACTAAAGTTCTTTACTGGGGTACAGTGAATAACTCTTTGACAAGAATTGTATCAGTATTGCCTTGAGAACATACTGAGGACAGTGAGGACATTGACAAATCTTCAGGGCCTTTATATCCATTTTGCAAATTGTAGAATCTCTGGAATATTTATATTATTTACAATTTACTTGCACAAATCATCTTGTGGCTTGAAATCTCTTTCCATGAATCTTTTATAATACTGTTAAGCTAGTCAAGAAATGTGGAGCATAGCAAATGAATCTAATATTTTCTCATATTTCTCTTTGGAAGAGGTGAAAGAACAGCCTTTGATTTACAAAAAATCTCTGAGATCTCCAAACTTCAGTTTTAGATGTAAAAGACATGCAGTTTTCTCCCCACTAAATTTTGGGTGTGACTTAGAGAAAGGCAAAATTAAAAAGATTAGAAAGGAAGATTTGATCACTTGATTAAAGTAGGATCCTGGGTGCCTAGGAAAAATTAGTCAATGTGGCAATATAATATTTTAAATAAATATGAGAAGTAAATAAACTCAGCTTCTTCAGATATGAGCAATATCCTTTCATTGTTTAAAACTGAAGGAAATGATAAAATCAAAGCACAGAAAATTATTCAGTTATTCTGATGCCATATAAAAACTTACCTGTTTGGACAATTTTAATACCCCTTGTTAAGAAATGACTAAATACTTTAACTGTCATCTTGATGGATAACCAAATTCAGTTTTGCATTAATATAATATGTCTATGAAAAATTCATAAGCTCATTTTAAAATATATAATTGATAAGGCTGTTAATACATTATGCCAATTTTTGATATGTTTATTTGCTTCTTTTCATATTTATTACTTGCAGGCAGATTATTTCCAGTCCATTTCTATCAAATCTTCTAAAACTTACTGTACACAGTCAAGTGTTTCCCTTTACTTGACTTTTGTGTATTCTAAAATGGCCTGACAAATGCACTTTTAGGACAAAATTACTCTTTTCTTCTCTGAAAATCAAGAACTTATGCAAAGTTGTTTTTCCATGTCATTATCATTCCTAGTATAATCTCAAATATCATTATTAATTATATTTTTTAATCAGTGTAAGTTCTATCGCAAAGAGAAAACTGGAAGGTAGTGTGATTGATAACTGTCAGTACCAAGCATATTGACAGACAGCAAAGGCTCATAGAATAATGACCACCTACTCATACCCACATCCCTTTTATTCATTTTCAAAGTGACTAAATGGACATGTACATTAACTTGGCCAAAGTATGGCCACTCTGTAACATAAATAACAAGTAAAGGAATATATACATAAGTTTAGTATTCAACCTTACTTAATACTTACAATCTTAATACTTCAGGTATCTAAATATTATTTATTAATTATTTTAATCCCAGTCTTTAAGTAAGGATATCAGAAATTATTTTAATCTCACATACCCAAACAGTACAGAAAATTTACTAATTCTTAATAATTAAGACTCCTTAAAATCCTAGCATATTTAAAATTTTAGATGTTGTCTGTTCCCCTAGGTGCCTAAATTCTTGAGTTCTCCAATATTTGACTCATTTCCCCTCATTAAACTAATTAAACAAAGCTCCTTCAGGTTGAGATTTTATAATTCAATGTATATTGGTATGCTATGAAGGAAGGATTTCAAATGCAGAAGGAGAGGCACAGGTGTTTTCCAATTATAAGCACACAGATACACAGCAAGCTTGTAGGTTGAGTTTTGCCTCCTCCATCATGAGTTCAAATGAACGCAGAACAACAGCACCAAAAAAAATCACTGCTCCAAATCACAAAATGCTGTTCTCCTTTTCAGTGGGTGGGACTACTTTCTCCATTGAGTTAAGCTCACAAATAGAAAAGCACACATACAAAATGAAGAACCACTTAGCACATTTCTGTCATCTCTCACCTGACCGAAAAATAGATCCCTGTCATGAATAGAGATCATTAAATGTTCAGTTGCCACCCAGTGAGGTAAAAGCTGTTGGCCATACACAAAACAAAACCGGGACCAAACTTGACCAAGACCCTGAAATCAAACCAAAGCAGAATGGGGAGGGAAGGGGATGAGAGGGAGAAAGAGTGACAGGTAGGCAGATAGGTCAAAGTACTATTGGCAGTTGGAAGTAACCCTAAGGGTCCACTCTGCTCCCCAAGAAAATCATTGGCCATTCATAGGAAATCGCTAAAATGGTAAATCTGATTCCAAGATCAACTGAGATATTGGGCATTTGTAAGTATAGAGGAAGGAGAATGAGAGGCAGAAGGAACAGTAGGAAAAGAATGGTATAAGGATAAGATTATTAATTAGGTAAAATCCTGGTTAATGTCCTGCATGTCAGTAAGTCTTCGGCTAGTCGTGTCTATGAGATGGTGATCTGCAGGTGAATATGCAACATCACACGAGTTACAGATGAACATAGAACAACAGCACCAAAAAAAGTCACTGATACAAATCACAAAAGGCTGTTCTCCTTTTCAGTGGGTGGGACTGTTTTCTCCATTGAGTTAAGCTCACAAATAGTGAGGACTACAATTAAATAATTAATAGGAAAGTGAAAACAGATGCATTCTCTTAGGATACAGAAAAATGAAATGATTCTTATTAGAAAAGGTACATGATGACATTAAAGGGCATGCTGTATTCTGTCTGACTTATTTTTTTTCATTTGCAAGTTTATATACTATTCCTTAATATCTTGTAGCTTCAATTGCTAGAAATAACTGTTTGATATAGATTTTGTCCTATGTATATACTTATACTTGGAACCTTATATGGGTCTTATAATATGCAGGTTAATAGCTTTACATTTTCTCCTGGTGGGGTACACACTGCCTCTTTCATCTTAGGTGTAATTCATTAAAATGGCCAAATGATATTACATACTTTCTATTTTATCCTAATACATCTCTCCATTCATTATATTAAATTATAATATCAAACATACACAGTAAGCATTTAAATTCTTAATACTTTTAATCTTAGATTAAAGAAATAATTTCAGAACATAAATATTTCTAAATTTTTATTAGTGAAATGGGAGGTATTTTTCTCAATTTATTTTGTGATATTTTTAGTTCAGACATCTACCTCACTGGCCAATGAGGAAATAATATTTTAACACATGAGCCTTTGAACATGTTCATTCTGTTTACTATTTTGTTTGAAAATGAAAAATATTTGTGTTCAACTGGTTTCTCAGTAGTTTTATATATTGCCTTACTTTTTCTTTAGATTGCTTTCTCAACCAAGCAAGAGAAGCTATGTCTAGTGAGTTTATGTTATTCTCTACAAAGATTCTGTGCATTCTAGCTAGTTTTCCTTAGGGAAACCCTGAAGGCTAGCAGTAATATTAAAATTTAGCTAGAGATTCTTGAGACAAATCAGAACATTTTGAATGTTAGGAAAGGATGTGGGATAGAGGAGTGGAAGGAGAATGGAAGGGAAAAACAAACATACTTCATACTGTAAAACCTGAGGAAGAAGTAACTACATATACTATCATTCTGACCCCAATAAATTCATTATAGGTTTATCATAGTATTGTTTTGTGATTTCTACAAATAATTTTAATACATAGGAAAAATTAAGATTGAAAATAATAATTATCTTTTGTTTTGTCCCTTGAATCTGTAAAAGAAAACATTTTTTACAAGTAAAATCATATTTTCAAATATTGTTCAAAGTTTTAAATTACCACAATTACTTTAAATTTACACTTCAGTTTATCACCTAATATTCTTAAAATTTGTGAGCTACTGAATCACTGAGATTTTTATAGCCTCTCCTCCTAAAATATCCCCTTTTTTCATGTTATGGAGTTTAATATGACAGTTCCTTCAACTCAAATGAATAATATTTTTTCCCAGACATTTTTATACCTGCTTAGTTGCTGGATTGCACTGATGCTGGTTCTTAATTGCACCATTCCTGTCTAAAACTTATATCCAGATTCTAAGTTGGACTTCCTATGCCAGACATTTTCCATTTTCCCTCATACACTTCACTGGTTTCCTACAATGTGGTTTCCATTTGTTCCTGCAAATCTATCAAATATATCTGTATCTGTATATGTCCTAATGTCCATTGTGGATTTGCTTAAAAATAATTTCTCTCAAGATGCTCTCCAGAGGTCTCCATATAGATCAGTATGCACTATTCAATATTTATAAGTTCATCTCAAGTGTATTCCCTGTCAGTTTTCACCTGAAAGGGGCACATGGCTATATGCAACTATAACACATAGTATATAAATCAAGTTTTTTTAAAATTTTGTATTACTAACTTTACATGATATATCCTGGGATGTTATTATTTAGTATTTTGTTAGCAAAAGTAGAAAAGTGTGAACGCTTCCATATTTTTTATTGAAAGAAAAAACAAACCTCCTCACCAAGTATAACCAACTTCCTCACCAAGTATTGCATAGAGGGGTAACATATTTACCACATGACACATTTCATGATAAGAGACCCAAATCATTGGTATCTGGGAGCTTAGAAGAAATTATTAAATATTTGATGAATATCAATATGCTCATTGACTCCAGAAGTAAATTAACTGAACAATTTATCACTGACAAATACACTAAAATAAAAAAGTTTATTTCTTAATTTGAGCAATACATTTTGAACTACAACTTCATATTACTTTTCCAAACTCTATTAACACTACTTCCTGTGTTCGCTATTACAGTCTATATATGTATATTGTTATTTTATTTTTATGTGTTTAAGTTTTAAAGATAACCTTGTTTTTTTATTAAAGTATTATTGATATATAATTTTATGTTGTTTCAAATATACAACAGTGATGCAACAATTACCCATATTATTAAATCCTCACACCTTCTAGTGTGGTCACTATCTATCAACATAGTAAGATGTTACAGAATCATTAACTGTATTCTCTGTGCTGTACTGCTGTATGTGTGACCAGCTTATATTGTGATTGTGAATTATAATGCCCCTTTATCTGCTTCCCCCTTGCCCCATGAACCCCAACCCCTGTCTCTTGGTAACTGCTAGTCACTTCTCAGTATCTATGAGTCTTCTGTTATTTTGTCCCTTCTGTTTTGCTTTGTTTTTATATTCTAAAAAATGAGTGAAATCATTTGGTATTTGTCTTTCTCCACCTGGCTTATTTCACTGAGCATAATATCCTATAGATCCATCCATGTAAATGGAGGATTTATTTTCTTTTTATGGCTGAATAATATTCCATTGTATATATGTACTGAAGATAACCTTATTTTTAAGAGGCAAAAAACATAACTGTTAAAATATAGATACTTTGGGTTTTGGATTGTATTTTGTTATGCACAAATACAAATAGACAACTTTTAATACAAATGCAAAACGAATAATCATGCATATAGTTATTTCTTTTAGGAGTCTAAAATGAGATTTCCAAATTTTTATTTCCTTCTTCATGCTACATGATTTGTTTCATTTTTTCACTCAAGGGGGATTCTATAAAACAAATCTAAAATAATGTTCAACTTTATCTATGAGTATATTGTTAATATATGCTATACAATATAACCAAAATATTTTTGTGAGCCTGCTATATCCAAGTCACTGTAAGAGGCTTTCAGGGAGATTAAGGAAGAAAATAAAACCCTCTTCAAAATATGTTACACATTAAATGAATATAATCAATATAATCTAAATTTATACATATTTTAAACATTGGAAATTCAGGTAAATTTCTAGATCTGCTTCCTAGGTCCACATCTGCCAAATCAGTCATATCCAACTTCAGGAAGGCTTAATACCATTAACAGTGGTATAACTTTTAGCATTCTATGTATTTCCAGGAGCTTTCAAATATGGTATCTTATTTTACTCTTAACTTATGAAGGGAGGTAGACAGAAATAAAACAGATTCAGGGTTGGAAAGTGACTTGTTTGGGGCAGGAAATGAATTAATAAGTGCATATGAACATACTTTTGAATTTTGGCTACAAGTTCAGGTCTCTTCTCATAACTTTAGTCCCTTTTTCAGCAATATGTTGTCTATGCTGAAAATGAAACTGTTGGTGGATACCTGGGGCCAGTTATCTTTACCATCACTGGCATCTTTCTTCCTCACTAGAAAGGAGGTTGACCTGCTTGAAGGACCCTTCGTGGGGTACAGTGTACATAGGAGTCCAAATTTCAGATTTGATATTTTCTCACATTAATAGTGAGCAATTAGACAAGTGTCCATTTTTTGGTCCCAGTGTGTTGTGGAATGAAGAATTGTTCAACTCAATGTTGTTTCAAGCCCATTCCAGCTAGATTATTGTGTTCTACAAACTGGTTATTACTCTATTACAAAATTGACTTGACCACAAAATGATGGATCCCATTTGCAACAAGGAATTTCCTAGGTATGGTCCATTACAGCCATTTCTGTTACATTTCACTGTACACATAACTATCTATGGTGTACTTACTAAAATGATGAATCCTCAGTTTAGATGGGAGGCCTCAATGGGAGAAAAAACATTTGTATAATCATAGCACTAAAATATGCTGGAAAATATCTTGAAAAATATATAGCTATATAAAAATCAGTATTGACCTTCTCTAAAAATATTATCTTTAAACAATAAATAGGGTAAAATACTAACTTATGAATAATACACCAAAATTACTGACTTTTATCATTTATGTTTCAAATTTGAGATAAAAAATCCCCCAAATAGTGCAAAGTTTATATTTTCAATATCTTGAATTGCTAGGCTTTTTTTTTATTAAGGTATGATTGATATACATTCCTATGAAGGTTTCACAAGAAAAACAATGTGGTTGCTACATTTACCCATATTATTGAGTCCCCCCCCCATACCCCACTGCAGTCACTGTGATCGGTGTAGTAGGATTTGAATTGCCAGGCTTTTGAACTAGAATGTTTGTTTTCAAAAACTCAGGCTGACATACTGTTACTCTGACATGTCAAATTGAGTTACATCATATAATAAAACATATTTAGAATGGTACACTATTTTAAGGTAGCACTCTGGCAAACCTTAGAAAAAAGCATGTCTTCTAAAAGATATAGACATATCTTAAATTTCTCCACCTTCATTTTTTTTCACTAATGAGAAAAAAATCTCTATGTCATAATTATGTAAGAAAATTTCTCATATATAAATTGAGGCATCATATTAGCATACTTTTATCAGACTTTTAAACATACTGAGAAATCTGTATAAAATATTTTTCTTGGAAAATACAAGATTTGGATAAGGAACATTTGGGAAATTGAGTGTTTAGAAGAAAACATCATCAGCTTCATTTACAACAAGTATATGTTGTCAACAAGGACTAGTCCTCATTTCCATTTGGCAGCAAGTTAATCCTATGTGACTCTTCAGTGCAGAGCAGAGCCATACGCAGCCAATGAAGAAATGTACAAACTTTCATTCACAAAGGATTTACACATGATTGCAATTTATTTGATCAGATTGCTAATTTGTGTCTGTAGGAAACTTTATCCCAGATTAGATTTCTCTGTTTTTTTTTTTTTAAGTGAGGCCAGTATGTAGAAAAAAAATGTATCCCCATTCTTTTGGTTTAAAATTGCTGACAAGATACAAGATGGCGGCGTGTGAGGTGAGACAGAGAACTCCTCCCAAAACCACAGATAGTGTGAAAATATAGTTAATACAACTAACCCTAAAACAGCACCAGGAAAGGAGGCTGAACCAGACAGCATACAGACCTCACGAACAGAG
The DNA here is from genome assembly GCA_029783875.1 of Phataginus tricuspis. Lineage (NCBI taxonomy): Eukaryota > Metazoa > Chordata > Mammalia > Pholidota > Manidae > Phataginus > Phataginus tricuspis. The sequence continues at coordinate 28,496,736 of JAQQAC010008880.1, read as the reverse complement.
CAGACCTCACAAAACAGGGTAACCTTTGAAAACCTTGATCCGGTGGGACCCAAGCCCTTCCCCCGCCCCAGCTCACCAGCAGGAGGAAGAGAAACAGAGCGGGGAGGGGGTGGAAGCCTGGGAATGCTGAACACCCAGCCCTGGAGATCTGCTTTGCGAACACAAACCTACATTGTGTGGTGCTCTGGAGGATGGGGAGCTGGGACAGGCGGAGTGCTTGAGAGACAGATTCTGGCCATTTGTGGAGGACAGGATCCACACGTGGCTACTCTAGGAAAAGGGAAAGGCAGGCGGTCTGACGGGTTTCCTAGCAGCGAGAGGGCTGCTGAAGGGGCATCTTTAGCACAGAGCTTCCTACACGGGAGAAGGGATAGGGGGACAAGGTTGTCTGGGGCCACTCTGCCCAGCAGATTGGGAACTTTGGGGAGCTTCAGGTGCTCCAAACCCCTGGCTGGCTACTTAGCTCCAAGGCCCCCCACTGTGACATGCAGCCTGCCAAGCCTTCCTTCTGGCATGACAGCACCAGCTCGCAATCCAGCAGTCACTGCTCTGGCGTCAGGCCTGCCAGAGGGAGGCCGCCCCTGCAACAGCTAGAGACACCAAGCATAGAGGTTACACCTGTGTGCTAAGCCCACTGGCTCTGATACTGGAGAGAGGCAGGGGAGACAGAAATCAGGAAACACATCTTTCCTACATCCAAGAACCAGCTCCACTCCCCTACAACCCCCAACCTCACTCTAGGAACTGAGCAGCTCCAGAGACTGGAGCTTCTGGGTAATAAAGGTCACACAACAAAATATGAAACATCAAAAGAAAATGGTTCAGATCTAAATCTCACAAACCCCAGAAAAAGGACCAAATGAAACTGAACTCACCAATATTCCTGAAAGAGAGTTCAAAATAAAAATCATAAACATGCTTATGGATGTACAGAAAATATTCAATAACTCAGGAATCAATTTAAGTTGGAGATTCAATCATTAAGAAATTCCATATCTGAAATGAAACATACAATGGAGGGATTTAAAAGCAGATTAGATGGAGGAGAAGAGACGGTAAATAGAATAGAAATTAGAGAAGAAGAATACAAAGAACCTGAGGCACAGAGAGAAAAAAGAATCTCTAAGAATGAAAGAATATTGAGAGAATTGTCTGACCAATCCAAACGGAACAATATTTGCATCCCTAGGAGTACCAAAAGAAGAGAGAGAAAAAGGGATAGAAAGTGTCATTGAGGAGGCAATTGCTGAAAACTTCCCAAATCTGGGGAAGGAGATAGTCTCTCAGGCCATGGAGGTGTACAGATCTCCCAACAGAAGAGACCCAAGGAAGACATCAAGACATATAATAATTAAAATGGCAAAGATCAAGGATAAAGACAGATTTTTAAAGCAGCTAGAGAGGGAAAAAAGATCACATACAAAGGAAAACCCATCAGGCTATCATCAGACTTCTCAACAGAAACCTTACAGGTCAGAAGGGAGTGGCATGATATATTTCATGCAATGAAGCAGAAGGGCTTCGAACGAAGGATATGCTACCCAGCAAGGTTATCATTTAAATTTGAGGGAGGGATTAAACAGTTTTCATATAATCAAAAGCTGAGAGAATTTACCTCCCAAAAACCACCTCTACAGTGCATTTTGGAGGGACTGCTATAGATGGAAGTATTCCTAAGACTAAATAGATGTCACCCAAGGGATAGACAAAGATTACAGAATATGATTCATAACATACAAAAAATGGAGGAGGAAGAAAAAAGAGAAGAAAAAAAATCTTTATGTTGTGTTTTTAATAGTGTACAAATTGAGTTAAATTAGATGGTTAGATAGTAAGGGAATTACCCTTGCGTGTTTGGTACCTAGAAATCTAAAGCGTGCAATGGCAATAAGTACATATATATCTATAAGCACCCTAAATGTAAATGGTCTGAATGCAACAATCAAAAGACGTAGAGTCTCAGAATGGATAAAAAAATAAGACCCATCTATATGCTGCTTACAAGAGACTCACCTCAAACCCAAAGATATACACAGACTAAAAGTGAAGGGATGGAAAAAGATATTTCATGCAAACAACAAAGAGAAAAAAGCAGGTCTTGCAGTACTTGTATCACACAAAATAGACTTCAAAACGAAGAAAGTAGCAAGAGATAAAGAAGGACATTACATACTGATAAAGGGGTCAGTCCAACAAGAAGATATAATCATTATAATATATATGCACCCAACACAGGAGCACCGGCGTATATGAAACAAATACTAACAGAATTAAAGGAGGAAATAGACAGCAATGCATTCATTTTAGGAGACTTCAACACACCACTCACTCCAAAGGACAGAGCACCCAGACAGAGAATAAGTAAAGACACAGAGGCACTGAACAACACACTAGAACAGATGGACCTAACAGATATCTACAGAACTCTGCACCTAAAAGCAGCAGGATACATTCTTCTCAAGTGCACATGGAACATTTTCCAGAATAGACCACATACTAGGCCACAAAAAGAACCTCAGTAAATTCAAAAATATTGAAATCCTACCAACCACCTTCTCAGATCACAAAGGTATAAAACTAGAAATAAATTTCAGAAAGAAATCAAAAAGGCTCACAAATACATGGAGACTTAATAACATTCACCCAATTAATCAATGGGATAACGACCAAATCAAAACTGAAATCAAAGAATATATGGATACGAATGACAACAATAACACAAAGCCACAACTTCTGTGGGACGCAGCAAAGGCAGTTCTAAGAGGAAAGTATATTGCAATCCAGGCCTATTTAAAGAAGGAAGAACATTCCCAAATGAACAGGCTAAAGACACAATTACTGAAATTGGAAAAAGAAGAACAAATGAGGCCCAAAGTCACCAGAAGGAGGGACATAATAAAGATCAGAGAATAAATAAATAAAATTGAAAAGAATAAAACAATAGAAAAAATCAATGAAACCAAGAGCTGCTTCTTTGAAAAAATAAACAAAATAGATAAATCCCTAGATAGACTCATTAAGAGAAAAAGAGAATCTACACACATAAACACAATCAGAAATGAGAAAGGAAACATAACGATGGACCCCACAGAAATTCAAAGAATTATACGAGAATATTATGAGAATCTATATGCTAACAAGCTGGAAAACGTAGAAGAAATGGACAACTTCTTAGAAAAATACAACCTTCCAAGACTGACCAAGCAAGAAACAGAAAAACTAAACAGACCAATCACCAGCAACGGAATTGAATCGGTAATCAAAAAACTACCCAAGAACAAAACCCCCGGAACAGATGGATTCACCTCTGAATTCTACCAGAGATATAGAGAAGAAATAACACCCATTCTCCTTAAAGTTTTCCTAAAAAAGAAGAGGAGGGAATACTTCCAAACTCATTCTATGAAGCCAGCATCACTCTAATACCAAAACCGGGCAAAGACCTCACCAAAAAAGAAAATTACAGACCAGTATCCCTGATGAACATAGATGCAAAAATACTCCACAAAATATTAGCAAACCGAATTCAAAAATACATCAAGAGGATCATACACCATGATCAAGTGGGATTCATCCCAGGGATGCATGGATGGTATAACATTCGAAAATCCATCAACATCATCACCACATCAACAAAAAGAACAAAAAACCACATGACCATCTCGATAGATGCTGAAAAAGCATTTGACAAAATTCAGCATCCATTCATGATTAAAACTCTCAACAAAATGGATATAGACAGCAAGTACGTCAACATCATAAAGGCCATATGTGACAAACCCACAGCTAACATCATACTTAACAGCGAGAAGCTGAAAGCTTTTCGTCTAAGATCAGGAACAACACAGGGATGCCCACTGTCTCCACTGTTATTCACCATAGTACTGGAGGTCCTAGCCATGGCAATTAGGCAAAACAAAGAAATAAAAGTCATCCAGATTGATAAGAAGTCAAATTGTCACTATTTGCAGATGACATGATACTGTACATAAAAAACCCTAAAGACTCCATTCCAAAACTACTAGAACTAATATCTGAATTCAGCAAAGTTGCAGAATACAAAATTAAGACACAGAAATCTGTTGCTTTCCTATACACTAACGATGAATTAGCAGAAAGAGAAATCAGGAAAACAATTCCATTCACAATTGCATCAAAAAGAATAAAATACCTAGGAATAAGCCTAACGAAGGAAAGACCTGTACTCTGAAAACTACAAGACACTCCTAAGAGAAATTAAAGAGGACACTAACAAATGGAAATGCATCCCATGCTCTTGGCTAGGAAGAATAAATATTGTCAAAATGGCAATACTACCTAAAGCTATCTACAGATTCAATGCAATCCCTATCAAACTACCAACAGCTTTCTTCAATGAACTGGAACAAATAATTCTAAATTTCATATGGAATCACAAAAAACCCCGAATAGCCAAAACAATCCTGAGAAGTAGGAATCAAACGGGGAATTACGCTCCCTGACTTCAAGCTCTACTACATAGCCCCAGTAATCAAGACAATTTGGTAATGGAACAAAAACAGCCCCACAGACCAGTGGTACAGAATAGAAAATCCAAACATTAACCCAAACATTTACAGTCAATTCATATTTGATAAAGGAGCCTTGGATATACAATGGGGAGATGACAGCCTCTTCAGCAGCTGGTGTTGGAAAAACTGGACAGCTACATATAAGAGAATGAAACTGGACTACTGTCTAGCCCCATACACAAAGGTAAACTCAAGGTGGATCAAAGACCTGAATGTAAGTCATGAAACCATAAAACTTTTAGAAAAAAACATAGGCAAAAATCTCTTGGACATAAACATGAGTGACTTCATGAACATATCTCCCCAGGAGATATCACACCTAGCCACCACAATGAGATATCACCTCGCACCTTCCTAGCCACACACTTCCTAGCCACCACAATGAGATATCACCTCACACCAGTTAGGATGGTCAACATCCAAAAGAGAAACAACAAATGTTGGCGAGGATGTGGAGAAAAGGGAACCCTCCTACACTGCTGGTGGGAATGCAAATTAGTTCAACCATTGTGGAAAGCAGTATGGATGTTCCTCAAAAAACTCAAAATAGAAATACCATTTGACCCAGGAATCCCACTCCTAGGAATTTACCCTAAGAATGCAGCAGCCCAGTTTCAAAAAGACAGATGCACCCCTATGTTTATCACAGCACTATTTACAATAGCCAAGAAATGGAAGCAACCTAAGTGTCCATCAGTAGATGAATGGATAAAGAAGATGTGGTACATACATACAGTGGAATATTATTCAGCCAAAAGAAGAAAACAAATCCTACCATTTGCAACAACATGGATGGAGCTAGAGGGTATTATGCTCAGTGAAATAAGCCAAGCTGAAAAAAACAAGTGTCATATGATTTCACTCATATGTGGAGCATAAGAACAAAGAAAAAAACTGAAGGAACAAAACAACAGCAGACTCACAGAACCCAAGAATGGACTAATAGTTACCAAAGGGAAAGGGACTGGGGAAGATGGGTGGGAAGGGAGGGATAAGAGGGTAAAAGGGGCATTTTGATTATCAGAAGTAATGTTGGTGGGGCATGGGGAGGGCTCTACAACTCAGAGAAGACAAGTAGTGATTCTATAGCATCTCACTATGCTGATGGCCAGTGACTGTAATGGGGTTGGTGGGGGAGACCTGATTAAGGGAGTAGTTTAAGCACCATGGTATTGCACATGTAACTGTAGATTAATGATACCAAAATAAATTATAAAAAATAAATAAATTATACAAAGAGAACAAAAAAGCTCACAAACACATGGAGGCTTAAGAACATGCTCCTAAATAATCAATGTATCAATGACCAAATAAAAACAGATATCAAGCAATATATGGAGACAAATGACAACAATAATTCAACACCACAAAATCTGTGGGACACAGCATAGGCCATGCTAAAAGGGAAATATATTACAATACAGGCTTACCTCTGGAAAGAAGAACAATCCCATATGAACAGTCTAATCTCACAATTAAATGAAACAAGAAAAGGAAGAACCAATGAGGCCCAAAGTCAGTAGAACAAGGGATATAATAAAGATTAAAGCATAAATAAATAAAATTGAGAAGAATAAAATAATAAAAAGAATCAGTGAAAGCAGGAGCTGGTTTTTCGAGGAAATAAACAAAATAGATAAACCCCTAGCCAGACTTATCAAGAAAAAAAGAGAGTCTACACATAAACAAAATTAGAAATGAGAAAGGAAAAATCAATACGGACACCACAGAAATACAAAGAATTATGAGAGAAACTATGAAAAATTATATTCTAACAAACTGGATAACTTAGAAGAAATGGACAACTTTCTAGAAAAATACAACCTAACAAGGCTGACCCAGGAAGAAACAGAAAATCTGAATAGACCAATTACCAGCAAAACAATTGAATTGGAAATAAAAACACTACCTGAGAACAAAACTCCAGGACTAGATGGTTTCCTTGCTGAATTTTATCAAACATTTAGTACAGACCTAATACCCATCCTCTAAGTTTCCCAAAATGTAAAAGAGGAGGGAATACTCCCAAACTCATTCTACGAGGCCAACATCACTCTAATACCAAAACAAGGCATAGAAACCACAAAAAAGAAAATGACAGGCCAATATCCCTGATGAATATAGATGCAAAAACACTCAACAAAATATTAGCAAACCAAATTCAAAAATACATCAGAAAGATCATCCATCATGATCATGTGGGATTCTTCCCTGCGATGCAGGGATGGTACAACATTCGAAAATCCATCAACATCATACATTACATCAACAAAAAGAAAGACAAAAACCACATGACCATCTCCATAGATGCTAAAAAAGCATTTCACAAAATTCAACACCCATTCATGATAAAAACTCTCAACAAAATGGATATTGAGGGCAAGTACCTCAACATAATAAAGGCCATATATGAAAAAACCCACAGCCAACATTATACTTAACAGCAAGAAGCTGAAAGCTTATACTTTAGTATCAGGAACAAGGCAAGGATGCCCACACTCCCCACTTTATTTAACATAGTTCTTGAGGTCCTAGCCATGGCAATAAGATAACACAAAGAAATAAAAGGCATACAGATTGGTACGGAAGAAGTCAAACTGTCCCTGTTTGCAGATCATGATATTGTACATAAAAAACCCTAAAGAAACCACTCGAGAGCTACTAGATCTAATATCTGAATTCAGTAAAGTTGCAGGATACAAAATTAATACACAGAAACCTGTTACATTTGTATACACTAATGGTGAACTAGCAGAAAGAGAAATCAGGAAAACAATTCCATTCACAATTGCATCCAAAAAAATAACATACCTAGGAATAAACCTAATCAAGGAAGTGAAAGACTTGTACTCTGAAAACTACAAGACACTCATGAGAGAAATTAAAGAAGATACCAATAAATGGAAACACATCCCATGCTCATGGATAGGAAGAATTAATATTGTCAAAATGGCCATCCTGCCTAAAGCAATCTACAGATTCAACACAATCCCTATCAAAATACCTACAGCATTCTTCAATGAACTAGAAAAAACAGTTCTAAAATTCATATGAAACCACAAAAGACCCTGAATAGCTAAAGAAATCCTGAGAAGGAAGAATAAAGTGGGGGGAATTGAGCTCCCTGACTTCAAGTTCTACTACAAAGCCACAGTAATCAAGACTATTTGTTACTTGCACAAGAACAGATGCAGAGACCAATGGAACAGACTAGAGAGCCCAGATATAAACCCAGACATGTATGGTCTATTAATATTTGTTAAAGTAGCCATGTATATACAATGGGGAAATGACAGCCTCTTTAACAGCTGGTGTTGGCAAAACTGGACAGGTACATGTAAGAGAATGAAACTGGATTATTGTCTAACCCCATACAGAAATGTAAGCTCAAAATGGATCAAATATCTGAATGTAAGTCATGAAACCATAAAACTCTTAGGAAAAAACATAGGCAAAAATCTCTCAGACATAAACATTAGCAACTTCTTCATGAATATATATCCCAAGGCAAGGGAAATAAAAACAAAAATGAGCAAGTGGGACTATATCAAACTAAAAAGCTTCTGTACAGCGAAAGACACCATAAGTAGAACAAAAAGTCATCCTACAGTATGGGAGAATATCTTCATAAATGACATATACGATAAGGGGTTGATATCCAAAATATATAAAGAACTCATGCACCTCAACAAACAAAAAGCAAATAAGCCAATTAAAAAGGGGGCAGAGGAGCTGAACAGACAGAGGAGCTGAACAAAGAAGAAATTCAGATGGCCAACAGGCAATGAAAGATGCTCCACATCCCTAATCATCAGAGAAATGCAAATTAAAACCACAATTAGATATCACCTCACACCAGTGAGGATGGCCACCATCCAAAACACAAACAACAGCAAATGTTGGCGATGATGTGGAGAAGAGTGAACCCATCTACAATGCTGGTGTGAATGTAAATTAATTCAACCGTTGTGGAAAGCAATATGGAGTTTCCTCAAAAAACGCAAAATAGAAATACCATTTGACCCAGGAATTCCAGTTCCAGGAATTTACCCTAAGAATGCAGCAACCCAGTTTGAAAAAGACATATGCACCCCTATGTTTATTGCAGCACTGTTTACAATAGCCAAGAAATGGAAGCAACCTAAGTGTCCATCAGTAGGTGAATGGATAAAGAAGATGTGGTACATATACACAATGGAATATTATTCAGCCATAAGAAGAAAACAAATCCTACCATTTGCAATAGCATGGATGGAGGTAGAGGGTAGTATGCTTAGTGAAAGGCGGAGAAAGAGAAATATCAAATGCTTTCACTCATCTGTGGAGTATAAGAACAAAGAAAAAACTGAAGGAACAAAATAGCAGCAGACTCACAGCACCCAAAAATGGACTAACAGTTACCAAAGGGAAAGGAACTGGAATATATGGGTGGGAAGGGAGGGTAAGCTGGAAAAAGGGGTATTATGATTACTACACATAATATAGTGGGGGAGGTTACTGGGAAGGCAGCATAATACAGAGAAGACAAGTAGTGATTCTATAGCATCTTATTATGCTGATGGACAGTAATTGTAATGGGGTATGTGGTGGGGACTTGATAATCGGGGGAGTCTTGTAACGATAATACTGCTCCTGTAATTGCACATTAATAAAAGCAAAATTAAAAAATTTGCTGTTGTTTGGATGTATATTTGCAATGGATTTGGTATGTCCAGGTCTTATTTCTAGAGATTATTTTTACTTAACAGTTAAGAATGTTAAGTGTGGAAATTTTGACAACTATTTCTAGAAATTTAAAGAAGAAAAATTTAAATATGCTTGGACACACAGTAATCAAGACAATTGGTACTGGCACAAGAACAGACCCATAGACCAATGGAATAGACTAGAGAGCCCAGATGGAAACCCACACATGTATGGTCTATTAATATTTGTTAAAGGAGCCATGTATATACAATGGGGAAATGACAGCCTCTTCAACAGCTGTTGTTGGCAAAACTGGACAGCTACATGTAAGAGAATGAAACTGAGTTATTGTCTAACCCCATACAGAAAAGTAAGCTCATAATGGATCAAAGATCTGAATGTAAGTCATGAAACCATAAAACTCTTAGAAGAAAAGATAGGCAAAAATCTTTTGGATATAAACATGGGGAACTTTTTCCTGAATGCATCTCCTCAGGCAAGGGAAACAAAATAAAAAATGAACAAGTGGGACTACATCATGCTAAAAACCTTCTGTAAAGCAAAGGACACTATCAGCAGAACAAAAAGGCATCCTACAGTATAGGAAAATATATTTGTAAATGACATGTCCAACAACGGTTTAACATCCAAAATATACAAATAATTCACGTGCCTCAACAACCAAAAAGCAAATAACTCTATTAAAAAATTGGCAGAGTGTGTGAACAGATACTTCTCCAAAAAAGAAATTCAGATGGCAAATGAAAAGATGCTCCACATCACTAATTATCAGGAAAATTCCAATTAAAACCACAGTGAATTATCACTTCATGCCAGTTAGGATGGCCAACATAGAAAAGACTAGGAACAACAAATGCTGCTGAGGATGCAGAGAAAGGGGAACCCTCCTACACTGCTGGTGAGAATGTAAACTAGTTCAACCATTGTGGAAATCAATATGGAGGTTCCTCAAAAAACTGAAAATAGAAATATCTTTTGACCCAGGAATTCCACTCCTAGGAATTTACACTAAGAAAACAACTTTTCAGATTCAAAAAGACATATGTACCCCTGTGTTTATTGTAGCACTATTTACAGTAGCCAAGATATAGAAGCAACCTAAGTGTCCATCAGTAGATGAATGGATAAAGAAGGTGTGTACATATACACAATGGAATACTATTCAGCCATAAGAAAGAAACAAATCCTACCATTTACAACAACATGGATGGAGCTAGAGGGTATTATGCTCAATGAAATTAGTCACGCAGAGAAAGAGAAATACCAAATGATTTTCCTCATTTGTGGAGTATAAAAACAAAGCAAAACTGAAGGAACAAAATAGCAGCAGACTCACAGACTCCAAGAAGGGACTAGTAGTTACCAAAGGGGACAGATGGGGGAGGGAGGGAGAAGCGGATTGTGGGTTATCATGATTGGTGCACATGGTGTGTGTGGAATCATGGGAAGGACAGTGTAGCTCATAGAGGACAAATATGGACTCTGTGGCATCTTACTACACTGATGGACAGTGACTGCCATTGGGTATGGGGAGGGACACAATAATAAGGGTGAATATAATAACCACATTGTTTTTCTTGTGAAACCTTCATAAGAGTGTGTATCAATGATACCTTAATAAATAAAAATAAAATAAGAGTATGCTTGGACTCTTGAAGATATGTTATAAAATAAAGCAAATAAGTAGTCTTGTTAATATATTTAATTTTTTTAAATTAATATACAGGAGGAAGTAGAAAGTTTTTCTTACCACTTCACTATTTCCTGTATAGAATGTTGCCTCCTCAAGTTCTATAATCTTGGTAACTCTCTTCAAAAGTTGGTTTTATTTCTCTTTTTTTCAGCTTTGCTAATTGTTCTTGACAAGAAAACTGGTCTTACATTAGCTTGCCCCCCATATAGATGCACATGCCTCTCTTTTTGAAATTTAAAGATAAAACATGAAATATGATTTGAAGATTCCAAATATGTCAATAAACATGTACAATTAAAGCTTCTGGTATAGTAATAGGCAAAACTGAGTACTTCATTTCAAATGGCTCAATTATATTTCTAATGCTCACATGGAAAAATACATATATACTCGTTACTTAAAGCCACATCATATTTTCTGCTTAAAGCGTTTGTGTATCACAAGAGGAACACTTCATAAAAATAATATGGAATTCATAACAATTTTAGATATGTATACACATAGAAAAATCACCTCAAAGTATATATTTTCAAATATTGAGTCAGACTTTAATACTTGGAATAAATCCCACTTGATCACTGTGTATAATTCCTTTTATACGTCGTTGGATTTTATTTACTAATGCTTTGTTGAGGATTTTTGTACCTATGTTCATGAGAGATTTTGATCTGTAGTTTTTCTTTCTTATAATGTCTTTTCCTGGTCTGGGTATTAGAGTAATGTTGGCTTCATGGAATAAGTTAGGAGTTCCATCTGCTTCCATTTTCTGGAACATATTATAGAGAACTGGTATCATTTCTTACCTGAACATTTTATTGAAATCATCAGTAAACTCATCTTGGAATGGAACTTTGTTTTCAAAGTTATAAATGGTTGATTAAATGTATTTAATCCATAAAAGTCTTGAAATTATCTATTTCTTGTGTGAATTTTGGTAAATTATATCTTTCAACAAATAGGTCAAGTTCTTCTAAGTTACCAAATTTGAGCATAGTAGTCTTCATAATATTCCTTTATTATCTTTTTTTAATGTGCATGGCATCAATAATGATGGCTACTTTTTCATTTTTGTATTAGTAATTTGTGTCTTCTCTGTTTTCTTTTCTTGTTTTTGTCCTTAGCTAGTGTTTAACCAATTGTATTAATCTTTCCAAAGAACTAGATATTGGTTCATTTTCTCCACAAATTTCATACTTTCAATGTCATTCATTTATCTTCTAATCTTTATTATGTCTTGTTTTCTGCTTATTTTGGGTTCAATTTGCTTTTCTTTTTCTTGTTTCTTAAGGTGGAAACTTAGATTGTTGATTTTAGATCTTTCTTCTTGCCTAATACTGCTTTTGCTGCATAACTCATATTTTGATAAGTCATATTTTTATTTTAGTTGAAATAATTTTTAAATTTCTCTTGACACTTCTAAAGATGAGCACACTCAAGATCCAGGAAGAGGTAATGTTTCAGTTTTAGTCCAAAGGCAGGAAAAAAAAACACTAACTTTTCAGCTCAAAGGCAGAGAGGAATTCTCCCTTACTGGTAAGGGGGAGGGTCAGCTGTTTTTTTTTTTATTCAGGCCATCGATGATTAGATGAGGCCCACCCACCTTAGGGAGGGCAATCTGCTTTACTCAGTCCATCAATATTTTTTTCATTCCACCAATTTAAATCTTAAACTCATCCAAAACACCCTTAGAGAATCACCCAGAATAATATTTGACCAAATATCTGGATATCCCATGACCCAGTCAAAATGATACATAAAGTTAACCATCACAAGGTGAATGTTACTTTTTTTTATAATTGTCCCATTGTTCTTGGATAAACTCTTCTGTCTTTCTCATTCTTTTTTTCTCTCTTTGTATTTCAGTCTTAGCAGCTTCTATTGACATATTTTCAAGCCCAATCAATCTTTTCTTATTTGTGTCCAGTCTGCTGATGAACCCATCAAAGTCTTCATTTCTATTGAAATGTTTTTTATATCTAGAATTTACTTTTAATTCTTTATTAGAGTTCTCATCTGTCTTTTCTCGTACATTTTCTAGTTTTTTCATTAGATCTCTTAGCATATTAATCATAGGTATTTTAAATTCCTAGTATGATAATTCAAACATTTCTGCCATAACTAGATCTGGTTGTGATGTTGGCTTTGTCTCTTCAGACTTTGTTTTTTGACTTTTAGCATGTTTTGTGTTTTCATCAAAAGCCAGAAATGCTATATCAGGTAAAACAAACTTGTTGGATAGGTAGTTATTGTGTGGCTTTACTTTTAGCTGGTTAGGAGTTAGGCTGTTTTTACTCTTTGCTGTAGCTGTGGTATGACAGGCTAGTTTCCTCTAATGTCCTTATTCTTATCTCCCATATTGTCTTTGGATATTGCTAAAACAGCTATAAATAGGGTCTGAGGCTTATAGTTTTTTTAGTTGTTTTAATCCCTTGTTAAACAGGAGCCCTATAGATGTGGTAGTAATATATGGGAAAAGGGGAAGCATTCTATAATGCTATGATTAGGTCTCAGTGTTTTAGTGAGCCTGGGTTGGGTATTTCTCTTTCCCCATATCAAAGGCTAAAGACTGAATTTGCAATTTCCCTTCTAGGTAGGTTAGGCTCTGGTAAAACCCCAGTCAGGCTCTAGTAGAATAAATTCCCTTGAAGTCAGGCCTTGTTAAAGAACACAGAAAGTTCTGGAAAGATTTTAAAGCATACATTTTCCATTTTCAGCTTTTTTTCTAGTATGAGGAGGAGCATGACAACTTCAAGCTCCTAAGTGTTGGACTGTAAGCTAGAAGTCCTTCTGAAATTTTCAATACGTTCCTCTATTACAATGTGCTCAGATGATATCCCATCACTTCAGTTGTTGGACTCAATGCTTCAGCTGTCAAACTGCTTGTATTTTTGAAAACCACAGTTTTGTGTGTGTGTGTGTGTGTGTGTGTGTGTCTGTCTGTCCTTACATGTATTATTTCCTTTACCTTGAAAGCTCTGTCCTCTGACCACAGCACTGGAATAACTACCTTCAACTTTTCTTTCAAAATTCACTTCATTGCAGTTCTCCTGGTACAGTTCCACTTGTACTGTGACCTGAGCAAAGTTAAAAGGTAGTAGTTTATAAAGTTGCCCACCCCTTCACCCCACAGTGCCGCTGATGGCCTTTCCTGGTAGCAGAGACTTGTTTTGCTTTAAGGTAGAATTCTCACAGGGTTCTAGGCAGGACGTTGTAGCCCATAGGGTGCTGCTCAGAAGCAGAGCTGCAGTGACCACTGGAGCCGCCGAGGCCCTGCCCAGCTGATGAGCACAAGAATGTCTTCCCAGCGGGTCCTGGGGCAGAGGTCTAGTCCTCTGATGGCACTGTCTACATTATAGTCACAAGGCTCAAATCTGCTTGACTTCTCCCTTAGAAAGTTTGATATGTGCTGCTTTGATTTTTTTTATTATAAAGAGACAATGTACTTTGAGGGAAAACGATCTAGCCGAGAGACTTGCTGCCTGAACTGAAGAGTCATGTAGGGTCAGTGAGAAGACTGAATTTATTAAAGAAGCTTTTGAAGCCCTCCAGCCAGCTGTAGTGGAAGCTAATGTTCTGAAGTTACAGACTCTGTGTTTGGCAGCACTTAATAAGGATGCAAACAGGTCTACCTCTCCAATGAGGAATATAGTAGATTTTCTCAACCTAAAACAGAGAAGTGAGTCCCTTAAAATATCATTCTATGACATGATCACGGCTAGTCTTGAAGGACAGACACAGTCACTCAAAAGAGGCAAAAACAGTTCCAAGTGATGGAGGGCCAAAGATATTTTTGAATGATTTCTGAATACTATAGAACAAAGGTGTAGGGAAATAGTTAATGGCTTTGATGAAAATGTTCAGCTTCAGCAAAGTGAATAGCCTTTTGTCCAAGAATATGCTGAAAGGGAAAGGGTACAGGAGTTGGAGGAATAGAAAGAAAAAATGACAGAAAATGTCAACACACAAAGGGAACAGGAGACCATTTATAAAGAAAACAAGTTAAAACCTCTGACTGAATCTGTGCTGAAAATGATACATTTACCTGCTCTATTCAGAGAAGATTACACAGAGGATGAGGAGTTGGCGTTAGACAAGAGGGATGTCAGAAAATGGAATCAAGGTTATTATTCAGAGGTCAGTTTGAAGAAGCTCATTGATGCTGTCAACTTAAATGTTTCCTTTAAAAAAAACAACATAAAAAAGAAAAACAGAGAGTATTTAAAATGTCTCCAAATAGAGCGGGCATTTTTCCGTGCAGTGAGAAAGTGCAGTTTAGAAGTGAAATTCAAAAGCTTTCCCTGAGTCTCCAGACACTGCCCGAGCTAAATCAAGAACATGAAATACAATTCTGCAGAAAATCAGTGGAGGACAGAATTTACTGCGTAGAAATGAAGGAGAAACTTCACAAATTATATGAAAACATTAGCTTTATATATCAAACCCTTGACTTCTACAGAAAGATGGCCAAAGTCCCAGAGAAACAATTGGATATTCCATTTCCTTCAGTTGAGGCTGATAACAGCCAAATCCCAAATATCTGCATGCCGAGCAGGATATCTGATTGTTTTCTCACATTGAATTAGTTACCATGGACACCTTTGTGATTTAACTTGTTAACTGATGCTGCCTTCGCTCTTTTAAAGTTTTATACAATCTAAGGTATTGCTTCCAGAGTATAGGTGGTTTTACTAAAAAGCTTAACAATATATAATTTTATTTCATTGGAACCCTCGAGAATTGGAGCATATAATTATTGTATTTTAGTCTCCTTAGTTGGTGCACTAATACTTAAACTATAACTGAAGTTGGACCTGACCAGGTGGGCGTTTGAAACATTAAAGATCTTTTTGATGTGTTATGATGACAACAAATCTGTAAAAATACCCTGATGTTTAAATGTTGTTTGGTCTCAAAACAGTACAAGGAAACAAACAAACCACATCCCCAGCTAAATTATTAGAATTTTTGTGAATTTAGGCCTAATTCCATAGATTAATTTGGGGAGGTTAACATTTGGCAGCCCTTTGTTTCTTATTTATTCTTTGTGACTTTGTTATGTTGCTTATATTGTTCACTGTGTAAACATTTCTAAATTTTATGCAGTCACAACAAAGTGTGCCCCTTCTGGCTTCTGAGTTTTGTTTTCATCTAGAAAACAGTCTGCTTAATCAACAGTTTCCCCAGGCAGCCTTCACTGCCTCACAGAACAAGTCAGTGAGCCAGGAGCAGTTAGTTAAAGCTGACCGGGTGTCCTTGGTTGGTTGGGCCATGCTGTTTATTCTGCCAACTGTTTTCTTTGCCTCCTATTCACCCCATTGGTGAGGGAGAGGTTCTACCCTAGGGTTAAGGGGATGGCCAAACACCTGACACTGGCAGATGAGATGGACAGCAGTTTATTAGTCAGGTATACTCACAGCCTGTGGGAGAAGGACCCTGCATGTCAGGCAGGACCTCACAGGGTTTACACTCGGGAACTGAAGGAACATGTAGGAGCCTGTGAAAGGCAGGCTTTGTAGGGTCATGACCTCTTGTTCTGATGGATCATGTGATTAATTGTTGGCATGGCCTGGCGGGGAACTTCAGTTGCGCTCAACTGAAGAATGGCTTAATGAAATGTGGTCTATCCATACAATTTAATGTTATCTGTCAGTACAAAGAAATGATGTACTGATGCATGGTACCACATTCATGAACTGAAAACATTACACTAAGTATAAGAAGCCAATCATAAAAGACCACATATTTTATGATTTATTATGCAAAGATAAGCAGGAACTGTGCCTTGGTTTCCTTTGGTAGGGACTTATATATGGGGCAGAGTCAGTAGGAGAACTTGTAATTGGGCCCTTTTATGCCACCTGATTAAAATACACATAATATTGGGATTTATTTTTAGGCTTTACACCATATATATATTTTGAATAATGTTGTTAGGTGTATTAACATTTAGTTCTATTGCCTGTTCTTTGTACATGAATCCCTTTACCATAAAATTTGCAAATCATGTGTTTAATAGGGGGTTTTGTATCCAGAATATATAAAGAAACCTTACAACTCAAGAAGAAAGATAACCAGATTTAAAAATGAACAAAGGGTTTGAATAGACATTACTCCAAAAAATATCCAGTAAGCACATGAAAAAATGTTTAACATCATTGTTCATTAGGCAAATGCAAATTAAAACCACAATTAGATATCAATTCATACTCTAAGATGACTATAATAAAAAGACATTAAAAGAAAAGTATTGTAGATGTGGAGAAGTTAGAAGCCTCACACATTGGTGAGGATTTAAAATGGTGCAGCAGCTTAGGAAACAGGTTTTCAGTTACTCTAAAGGTTAAGCATCATACCATATGACTCAGCAAGTCCACTCCTAGATATGTACTCAAGGTAATTAGAAACATATGTCCAAACAAAACTTGTACATGATTGTTAGTAGCAGCATTATTTGTATTAACCAAAAAATGGAGACAACTCAGATGTCTATGAACTGAAAAAAAAGGCTAAATAAAAGTGGTATATCCATACAATGATACAATGTAATGTTACCTGTCAATAAAAAGAAATTACATACTGATGCATGCTACAATATTCATGAACCTTGAAAACATTACACTAAGTACAAGAAGCCAGTCATAAAATACCACATATTTTATGATTTATATAAAAAGTCTAGAGTAGAAAATGTATACAGTTGTAAAGTAGATTAGTGGTTACTCAGTGATGGAAATAAATGGGGAATGACTGCTAATGGATATAGGGTTTCTTTTTAGGGTGATACCTATGTTGTAAAATTGATTGTAGTGATGATTGTACCACTGTGTGAATATATTAAAAATGTTGAATTGTATACTTTAAATGGGTGAATTGTGGCATATGAGTTATGTTCCAATAAAGCTGTTTTTTCCTCAAAAGTTTTAATACAAAGAAAACAGGAAACTGGAGGACGTCATTGGTGAATTCAAGAAATAATTCCTTGAATTTACACAACACAGAAAAAAAAGTAGTACTTCCCCATTTATTTTATGTGGACAACATGATCCTGATTTCAAAACCTGACAAAAACCTTAAGAGAAAGGAAATTTGAAGACTAATCTTTCTCATGAAGGTAAATGCTAAAATCCAAACAAACAAAAACAAATTCAATAATATGTAAAAGACATAATACATCAAAATCAAGTTGGGTTTATTTCAGGAATATAAGGTATGTATAACACTTAAAAATTAATTAATGTAGTTTAAATTTTAATAGGATAAAAAATTAATTGTGTTTCTATTAACAGAAGGGGGAAAAGTACTTGAAAAAATTCAACAGTGAAACATGATTTAAAACAAAAGTCCCCTTAAGCAAAACAGGAAAAAAAAACCTTTCTCAGTCTAATACAGCATATCCATACATTTCTACAACCTATATTATACATACTTGTGAAATTTTGAAAACTTTTCCCTCTAGATCTAGGATAGAAAGATGCTCACATCTTTTCTGTCAAACATTTTTTCAGAGGTCTTAATTTGTTCAACAGAGCCAGAAAATAAAATTTGTACAAATAGGAAATAAAAGGGGGGAAAAAAGTATGTATTTGGAAAATGTATGTATGTAGAAAATCCAAAACTATTTACAGATGATATAATTAATTCTGTTAATTTACCAAAATTGCTAGACAAATGATTAGTATGTAAAATCCAATTGTATTTCCAAACAGCAACAAGTAATAGAAAATATTTTTTAGAGACTAGTATTTAAGTTAACATAAAAAATGGGTAATAGTTAGAAATAAATTTAAAAATTTTTAAATATGTGCAACAGCTTTATAGTGTTTACACACATTACAGAGAAAAAACAAAGAAAACCTAAATAGATGGTAGGGCATACCATATTCATAATTGGAAGGCTTATAATGTGATTTCTGCACTTACTGGTCTCTGTATTTAATACAACACATATAAAAATCCTAGCAGGTTATGTTTGTGACAATCAACAGAATTTTTTTTAAATGAATGTGGAATGTAATGCGAGACTATTAGGAGGATCATGACCACGTGCATTTTCTTTTCATAGTCTCTGTCCTCACATTTGGTTCCCCTTTACTCTCATGGCACTACCCCAATTCCACGACCCCACTGCTAGTTTTTAGAGTGCGACACATCAGAACCTCCACATTTCTTCTCGAGAGCTGTACTCCACTCCAGAAGCCATGACAGACATTGGCACCAGCCACGCCTAGAGAAAGAAAATAAAAGTAACTGTTTTGCGACCCTTTGGCAGACCGCTAAGGCCACTGTCCTCAGTCCCCTACTGATACTGATTCCCGGATCCTGGTATGGAGACTCCTCTCTGAAGTGGCTTCCTATCTTTGAGTGGCTGCAATTACCAGATCTTCAGTTTATCTTAAATTTCACACTTAATACTAGAGCCATTTAGTTCATAGTCAGTTATATTAACACCTCAGTCCTCTTGTTTGTTAAGGCTTTACAGTCTTTTGAGTTCACTGGGCCAGTTATTATTTTATTAGTTATTTATTTTTGTCATTTCAACAGGTTTTTCAAAGAGGAGAGAAAAAGCTGAATATTTATTCACCCATTTTGACCTAGATATTTTCATTACTGTGTAGGTGTTTTTTTTAAATAATTCTTTTCTTTTTAATTGAAGTATTATTGATATACAATTTATATTGGTTTCAAGTTTATAACACAGTGGTTCAACAGTCACCCATATTATTAAATCCTCACCCCCACTAGTGCAGTTATCATCTGTCACCATAGGACGATGTTACAGAATCACTGGCTATATTACTGGACTACTATCCCCATGACCAACTTATATTATGATTGAGAATTTTTGTGCCCCCTTATCGCCCTCACCCTCCACACCCACCTGCTCCAACCCCTCCCCCATGGTAACCAGCAGTCACTTCACAATATATCTGAGTCTGTGTGCAGGTGTTTTCTACCAGTGTTTTAACTACTGCTGAATTTAATGTTTGAATAATTCCTGACACCCAACTGTTGACCAAAAGTCAATGAAATACAAAAGAAAGAGAAAAGCAACCTATGTGTTTTGAAAACTTTACTAATATTTTCTGATTATTAAGGGCTTTTATGAGCTTCACACTGAAAACCTTTTTCATGTTTCATGGAATTAACCATCTCATACTTACAAAAAGATTATATAAAACAAAGCCCTCGATAAAGTACTTAAAATTTGTGTACCTACAGATTTAACCTATGAAATTGATTATTAATACAACCAAATATAAAAGCATATCCTGAACACTGTGAAATGCATTTATGCATTTTTGTGAATTGGTTTCTTTCTTTGCCTGTTGCAAAACCTCTGTAAAATTGAATGCCTGAAGGATTTTCTTAGTAAATCACTGACTTTCTGTTCATTTATTACCACTACTCATTTCTATTTTCTTGACACTTTCGATTACCATTACTCCTCATTTCTATTTTCTTGGCATTAAATAATCTTAGCCATAACAGCATATATTGGGTAGCTTTGACATAAATTAAAAATTGACATATTATTTGCAAAAGTGAGCATTAGCCAGTTATAATAAAAATATTGGACTATCTTACCAAAGGTTAAATATAAATCATATATTTCCTCATTTAAATGCATTTTAATATTCTTGGTTCTCTGTCTTTACTGGCACTACCTTAGTTCAGCTCAGTTATCTCCTTGCTAGATTCTCATAAGGCCTCCCATCTGCTCTACCTGTATTTTCCTGGTTCTTGTCTAATCATTGTCCACATAGGAGCTAGAGAGTGTCTAAAGTGCAAAACAAATAGTGTCATTTTCCTGCTTAAAATTCTTCAGTATTTGCTCATTTCTTTAAGGAAAAGGTAAAGTTCAATATTTGTTCATTTCTCTCATGAGAAAAGACAAAATTCCTTAATGTGGAAAATAAAAACTTGTGGAATCAGATCTCTTCCATGTTTCTACCCTCCTCACTCTCCCTGGTTCACTCATTGTAGTTTTATTTATTTTTTAATTTAATTTAAATTTTTTTGGTTTTATTAATGTACAATTATATGAGCAACTTTATGGTTACTAGACTCCCCTTATTATCAAGTCCCCACCACATAACCCATTACAGTCACTGTCCATCAGTGTAGTAAGGTGCTATAGAATCACTACTTGTTTTCTCTGTGCTATACTGCCTGCCCTGTGCCCCCCACATTATGTGTGCTAATTGTAATACCCCTTTCCCCCCCTTATCCCTCCTCCCCAGTCCCTTTCCTTTTGGTAACTGTTAGTCCATTCTTGGGTTCTATGAGTCTGCTGCTGTTTTGTTCCTTCAGTTTTTCCTTTGTTGTTATACTCCACAGATGAGTGAAATCATTTGATACTTGTCTTTCTCTGCCTGGCTTATTTCATTGAGCATAATACCCTCTAGCTCCATCCATGTTGTTGCAAATGGTAGGATTTGTTTTCTTCTTATGGCTGAATAATATTCCATTGTGTATATATACCACTTCTTTATCCATTCATCTACTGATGGACACTTAGGTTGCTTCCATTTCTTAGCTATTGTAAATAGTGCTGCGATAAACATAGGGGTGCATATGTCTTTTTCAAACTGGGCTCCTGCATTCTTAGGGTAAATTCCTAGGAGTGAAATTCCTGGGTCAAATGGAATTCTGTTTTGAGTTTTTTGAGGAACCTCCATATTGCTTTCCACAATGGTTGAACTAGTTTACACTTCCACCAGCAGTGTAGGAGGGTTCCCCTTTCTCCACATCCTCGCCAACATTTGTTGTTGTTTCTCTTTTGGATGTTGACCATCCTAACTTGTGTGAGGTGATATCTCATGTGGTTTTAATTTGCATTTCTCTGATGATTAGCGATGTGCAGCATCTTTTCATGTGCCTGTTGGCCATCTGAATTTCTTCTTTGGAGAAGTATCTGCTCAGCTACTTTGCCCATTTTTTAATTGGCTTATTTGCTTTTTGTTTGCACTGTAGTTTTCTTTTAAATAGTTCTTTCATGGATGTAAGAGTCTAATATATTCAGAGGCTTTCTATAAGCTGTTACATATGCTTGGAAAATACTTGGTCTTTTATTTTAAAGCCAGCTTAGTCTCATATTTATATGTTTATCCTTTTATGCCTTCAAGAAACTTCTATTGACTACCTACAATATACTATGAAAATATTGCAGATATGCTAGTGTGTAGCATCAATATCAGGCACAGTCATTGACCCCAAGGGTAGTAGAAGTAGGAAAATAGACAAATACTTGCACACATAACCTGGCAATTATGAAAGTGCTCTGAAAGAAAATCATGCAGCATTATGAAAACATATAATATGAGTACAACAAACAATTTTCATCTACTCTTGGAGGTCAGAGGAAGTTTCTATGAAGGAATAATGATTAATGGAGCTGTGACCGAGTAACAGGTAGCTGGGTGAAGTGGAGCAGCATAAAGATGCTAATGGGGCAGAGATCAAGCAAGAGTGAAATTTTACTTACTGATTGTTATGGAATATTTAACTCCCTCAGTGCATATGTGTTGAAGCTGTAACCCCCAGTGTGATAATATTTGGAGATAGGGCTTTTAGGAGGTAATTAAGGTAGAATGAGGTCGTAAGGATGGGATTCTAATTTGATAGTATTGGTGGCTTTGTAAGAAGAGGAAGAGGAAGGCCAGGAGAGGACACAGCAAGAACGTGGCCATCTGCAAGCCAGGAACAAGCTGTACTCAAAAGGCACATCTGCCCATACCTTGTTCTTGGGGCTTTCCACCTTCCAGAAGTGTGAGAAATAAATTTCTTTTTTCTGGGCCACCCTGTCTATAATATGTTGTTATGGCAGCCCAGACTAATCAACTGATGAAAGGTCTCCTTGACACTCAGAGTAGATAATATGCGCCTATAAACTAGTTTCACTGCAACCTGCCCTTCTCTTGAACTCCTTTATTTCTCAGTTCAGTTTTCCTTTTTGTGTTGCTTCTTTCCATTGACGAACTTTTACCCTGTGGCTTGGGGAAATGGCTGCTCCACATATACTCTGTGCAAATTAATATCCAGAGCAAGAATAAACTCGCCCTTCCTCCCCCAACACTCATATTAAATTCCAGAGAAGGGCGTTGATCGGCGCTGATGGGCGTTATCTGAAATATGCTGGGTACAGGGCTCCCGCTGTCCCAGGGTCAGGGCCCCTTAGGGGAAGAGTGTGGGAGAAAACCGTGCCAGGCAGTGGGACGCAATCACCGTGACAGTCCAGCGCTATGCTCCAGTGTTAACACCCTCCACCACGTTCGACTCTATTCTTTACTTTTTTTTTCGCGTTTTTGTTCATTTTATTCTCTCAGTTTTAACACCCCACACACACACCCTGTACCCATCTACAACAACGGCAATATTTGACCGGTTCTTCTGTTTTTTGATCATTGATATACAATTTTATATTGGTTTCTAATATACAACACAGTGGTTCAACAGTTACCCATGTTACTAAGCCCTCACCCCCTCCAGTGCTGTTACAATCAGTCCACATAAGATGTTACAGATACATTGGCTAGATTCTCCCTGCTGTACTTCCATCCCTGTGACCAACTTATATCATGACCAAGAATTTTTATGCCTCTTTATCGCCCTCCCCATCCCCACTCTTAGCACCTCCCACATCATAACCACTAGTCACTTAGTGTCTGTGAGTCTCCTGCTGCTTTGTTCCTTCTGTATTGCTTTGTTGTTATGCTCCACAAATAAGTGAAATCATATGGTACTTACCTTTCTCCACCTGGCTTATTTCACTGAGCTTAATACCCTCTAGATCCATCCATGCTGTTGCAAATGGCATGATTCTTTTTTTTTATGGCTGAATAATATTATATTTGTCTTTACTCACTTCTCTGAGAGTACTTCACTTTAAAAGGTGGCTCAGTCTTTAAATATCACACTTAAGGAAACATCACACTTAAACTCTAAGAATCCATTTACAGTGTGACTAGTGTAAACATTTTTACTTAATTTCAAGTATGTTACAGTGAATACCTGAAATCATATTGAATGTTAGAATTTGAAAGCATTTTATAACTGCAAGAAAAACAGAAAATTTTAAGCCAGCTTTTCATGCTTTTATGAGTCAAACCTTTTTTTGCACTCACTTGTAAGACAAGAATTGATTATACTAACTTTTCCATTTATATTGAAAATTCTAATTTCACCCATGAAGTCTCCCAACACCTGATAAATTCCTAGAGAAAATACTATATCAAATATTGGATATACTTCACCATTTGCAACAAAATCTAATATGGATGAAAATACAAATGAAGAAAATGAACAGTTCATAGTAAACTAGGTAATTTTAGACAAGTTGTTATATTCACTGTGTTATTTTAGAGCTGCCAATCTATGTTGCTTATCATAATGAATTATAGAGTATAGAGTGGTGTTTTTGCTTATGCTTCAGATCCCTAGGAAGAATTCAAGGGGACAAAAAATATCCATAGTTCCAAGTTATCTATGGTAATATGTTTATCTAAAATTTATACTAAAAGCATATATAGCAACAACAATCATTAAATAAGAATGAGTTATTAATAACACATTTATTGAGGGCTTAGTCTATGCTTGGCACTGTTCTAGGGACTTTATGTCAGTGAATAAAACAAAGCTGCTTGCACTCAGAGAGCCTAAGTTGTGTAAGATGCTAATATTTATATTCATAGTTATGTGAAAATTTCAAAAAGATGTTTCACAATGAATAAAGGACCTGGGATGTTGTTCCCATCAGGCAGACTCCTACAAACTGGCCCATATCTTGGAGAAATCATTTCATTTCATAGGCTAGCCTTCAACCACATAGCAACAGAAACTTGACATTGACTATACCAGGTGGTGATACATCTCTCACAGGTGGAGTTCACAGATACCAGTGTCTATAGCAAAAATACTGATTTACTTTTTTACATTAAAAACTAAAGGGTCTGCTGCTCTACAGGGACTAAGCTACTGTATGTATTCTTTCTCCGTAGACAAAATCTAGGAAAGCCAAACTAATCAGAAGATCACTTGTAAAGCATAATTTTACAGTATGGGAGTTAAAGAGGTTTCAGATATTTGCAGCATCAAATTTTAAAAATCTGCTCATATCAGCCTTCTATGAAGTGCCTAGCTCCAAATTTTTGTGCAAATTTTGCCTTCTCTATTATTATCCTAAAACATACACACAAACCTCCTTACTTCTCCGTGGCTGATTCTAAAAAGAGCTTTCTAGTTATCTAATTAGGAACAGTGTATATCAGTCTTCCCTTCACCCCTCCCTCAGATCCACTTGCCTGGGAAAAGGAAAGGAGAAGGGTATAGAAACTGTGCTTGTCTCTGCTTTAGTTAATTTTTTGATCTTTATTAATTTCCAGTTGAATTGCCTTAGCAAATGTTTAACCCAGGATTTCAATCTGGATCTCCCTCTTATTTCTCTAACTATCCAATTAATATCCTCTAATATCTAATTAATGTTTTGTTCTAAATGGTGAGCTCCCAATCTGTGACACTTTCTGTATCTCTGGGTTCTCTTTCTGAAAGTGCATTTTGTACAGTATTAATGAGAATCCTCACATTTCTCCATCTACCTCAAGTTTATTATTTCACAAACTCTCAACAGTCTGCTCACTATCAACTCTAAAACTGTTCTTATATGTTCCTGATGCATCCTCTGTAGATGAGTTTATTACCTTCTTTACTAAGCTCCCCAGTTACTGGGTCCTATGACTGTGAGGAGTTGAAGTGAATCTAGTTTATACACATTTATAATATAATAAATGCTCCTCACAAAAGACAATGGCATTTGTGGAAAAGGTGGTACTTTCAATAAACTACAGCATTGGGAAAAGTATTTGTGCTACTGAATTACATTTGGATAATTCACGTACAACAGAATCAATGGTGTGTTTGTCCTTGATGGATGACTCTGAAAATAGCCTCTGATACACAATACAACTTAAGCTTCTCAAATTAATGTTAGGAGATCCATTACTCATCATAGCCCATACTTTATCACATGGCCTGGAAGACAAATGTGAATTGACCTTTGGTTATCGGTATGCCATGGACTTACCCAGGATAAGCTCCTTTATAGTGAAATCATTGTTCCTACTAGAATTTTTGTTTTATTTATTTAGTTTTTCATTTGTTCAGTCAATTAGTTGGTTATTTAGCTACTTATGGCAGATATAGAAATGCAACAGTAAGATCTTCCTTCAAGCAAGGATTCATTACTTAGCTGCAAAGACTGTGGAGAGCTTTACAGCTTTAACTCTGTCAAGTCCACCTAAGCTTCTGAGCTAAAGACATGCTTTCTCCAGAATGGCCCCAGCCAGTAACTGAGCAAAACTGTAGTGCTAAGGCATAGTTATTTCTGCTCAGTGTGGGACTTCTCCAATAGGCATATCTTTTCAGGTTTTGTGCAGTGTCAGAGCTAGACCGTGGTTTGATGATGGTCTCTCCCCAATCCTATTTCTTCCCAGTTCCTTTCTGAAGTGTGTCTCCCCAATATAACTTCTGTATTCCTAACTCCATATCAATATCTGCTTCTCAGGGGACTCAGTGATACCAGAATGTAGTTTTAGAACTGAATCACTTACTGCCCTTCTAGAAACAATAATTATACATCCAGTGGATATGGATACTCTCCCTAGCTCAGTTACTATAACTTCACCATATCACTGGTGCAAAAACAGAAAACAGTGGCTATAAGATCAATAGAATCTTTTGATTGAAGTTAAATTTCTTGATAACTGAAATATACTAAAAGCCTAAAAACTCTCAACTTATAATTGAAAACTCAGGGCTAAAGACAGAAGGCTTCATCTCCTATAAAAAAAGAGATAAAAAAGATAAACTCTGCATATAATAGAGTTGCTAAATTTCAATGATATTTTAATATTCCGCTGAAGCAGGTCTGTTGTGGCAAGGTCATTACACTGGTTGGGAGAACTTGGGGCTCTATACATGGCATCTTGGTGATCAAAGCCCAAAATTTCAATTTCCCAGATTTCTATGAACACTCAGAGCCTGTAAAGGTGGTCCACTCCTCCCTATTAAGAGCTTGTGATCTCCCTCTGTGGGAAGACACTGCAGAAACTTTTCTATATGTTCTATGTATAGTACTTCTTTTTGCAGTGTACTTTTATTAGTGCTTTAATAACACTTAAGTTATTACATTTAATAACATTTAAGTTATCTTTCTCATAATAGGATTAACTTGTGATTTCCTTTACCATATGCTTAGCTCTCTATTCCCTCCTATGAATTGTACTTTAGTTGGTTTGTTTTTCCAATTAATTTTAGATGGTACCTAGTGCTCTATTTCTAAAACTGCTTGCAGTAATACCAAAAGTATGTCTATCCTTTGAACAATGACTCATTAGTAAAGGCTGAGATAGGTTAAAAGAAAAACTTTTAAATTAATTTGATATCAGTGATATTTTCTAAAAGGCAGCCAGAATCACTTACTGAGTTGCCAACTATAGACAAAATTGTGAATGTTTTTTAAATTTCCTCTATTTTTTAACTGTCTTATAATGTACTGATATTTTTGCACTTATTTTTTATTGATTTTTCCTTAGCTTGTTGAATTTTCTCTAAGGTATTTATATATAATTTAGAATTTAATAGTTAAATTTCAGATTCAATCATACATAGGAAGAAAAACGATGGAGCCGTCTTTTGAGTGGATGGCAAGTAAGACAACAGTGTTATTGTTCATCGGTTATATTCGTTGGAAGAAAAAGAAATCTCAGTACCTCAGCTGGTAGAGTTTCAGATACTGATGAAATTTGAAGATATAAAAATTTTATTTAAATATAGATATAGAAGATATAGAAATAGATATAGAAAATGTGTAAAATATGCAACTCAAAAAGGGATGATATAGGCGGGGGGGTTTAAAAATGTACATTATTTGATCTTAATTCTCTTACATAAAGTCAAAATTGAGAAGGGAAAATGAGGTCTAGTGTCATCCCTGCATATATTTATCTATTATTTTACCTGCCAGTTCTAAAATACTCCAATATCCTTCCATTTTACATTTCAAACTATCCCTTCATCCTTGTATCAAGCTCAATTTCTTTTTTAATTTTCCCTTGTTCTCTATTTGTCCTAACATTCCTCCCACATTTTGCGTTTTGGCTGCATATTTGACACTCCCATTTCCATTTATAAAAGTCGCTATTGGTTTCCCTCTAAAACCTCATTTAGTTCCCTCACTATCACCTGTAAAACAATCTACCAAGTTAGCAAAGAATTACTGAAATACGTGGACATGTAAATCTTTCTTAACTCTCAACTGTGGATATATTACTTCTCTTTAGCATATATTGTTGAATACCATATAATATTCTGTAAGATCTTAATTCTTTAGCCATAATGCATGTGTTTGTTGTCACATTTCCTTTCCTTTGTCATTTCTAGATGAGAATATTCACAGGATTCACTCCTTCGTGTTACGTAGAAAATAACTTTCTGTTACTAGAATTTTTTATTGTGAGGATGTTTTTCTGGATGGCATATACATATTATAACTATGTCTCTCAATGAAAACTATATTCCAACCTTATTTATGAATGTGCAATAAATGAAATGAGAATTGACAGTAATCAAGACATTTCCAAACACATTGTTGAATAATTCATTTCAAAATTCATTGATTTAGGAATATGACACCTATTGAAAAGACTTGTAATAGAAACTAAAAATGTAGAATATGTGTTTTAAAAAACAGGGTTAGAGAGATGTTTGAAAAGATCTTGAAATTCCATCTCTTTTTTTTCTTTATTTTCCTAGAGCTGTTTGACAATGGGAGATTTAATCTAGACCTCAAAACTGTGATAAATATTGCTATATTGGCAAACACATTCCAATATGTAAATGCATCAAAGTGAGACACTGTACATCTTAAACTTACTGAATGTTACATGTCAAATTTATTCAATAATTTAAAAACATTTATAAACATTATAAGGCCATTGTTCATGAAAGAAACAAAAGAAAGTATAAATATCTCCATGTAAACATTGAAAATAAAATTGAGGAAATATTTTGCAAGTTAATAGTTAAGCTTTCAGGAAATTGTGACTATTCATGTCATTTATGATTATTTTCTTAAGTAGATGGTTATATGGATACTTCATTTAAAAGTTAAAAAAAAGAAAACAAGGACTTGAGTTTTGTTGTCCAAAGAGACTCAATCAATTTCCCAAGCATATAGTTTTGAGAATTACAGTTACCTTTTTCAAGCTTTCATGTAGTTTAATACACAATATATAGATTGCCCTACCTAGTTATTTTAGCATTATTCAATTCTTCCAAATATGTTGGTACTAAAAGCAAATTTAATAATAATTGTAATGAGTATGACATTTTTCTCTTTCATGTTTTTCTGTATCATTTCACCCAGTCAGCCACTTCTGTTAACAACTACCACATTGTCTCCCCCATGGTCTTCCACCTAACTCCCTCTTTTTCTTCTCCCTTATTTTGTACTATGGTTCCACACACACTCCCAGCCTCTACTGATGCTTAGACTCCCTGCTCATTAGCAAAGTGGTCCAGATTTTTAGATTGGCAAGCCCATTCTGCTAGTTAACCTATCACAGTGCCTTATTTTTACTTTGAGTCTTCTATAGCAATGAACATTTTCCTGACATTTTAACCTTTGTACTCTTCAGTGTGGGATCTCAAGCACACTGATAGTTTTGGGTGGGATGGAGAAGAAAATTCATGATCCTATGCATATGAATAGCTCCACGTTAAGAATGCCTCCCAGGGCCACTTGTTAACATTTTCCAGTACACCACTGTGCTGGCTCACTAACCCTGCAGTTGTAGCTGAACGTCTTCAAAACGGTGCCTCAAGTGTGCCCTCAATCCATTGATCCATCAATGAGAGAACCTCACTGAGTCTCTCATGAAGAAATAGTTCTAGTAGTTCTGGTCTTCTGTCTGAGAGAAGCAGAGCCTAAGAGGGGCACCTATCATCACCGTGTTCATCTAGCCTCCCACCCAACAACCTGTGCAAACTGGGTGGTAGAGGCACAGAGGGTTTCTTCTCAATGCCAGCAGAGATTGAGTGACGGTTAAACTAGACATAGATTTCAGTTTAGTGTGTTTCCCACTCGACTTACAACTCTTATAAGAAAGCAAACGGGGAAACATGATGTGCCACAGTGAGCACCAGAGTTCTGTGCCCATGTTAGCCTTTCAGAATGGTTTTTGATGTTAACAAAAAAATTAAATGAACAAGTACATAGATAACCTTTTATGTTTTGCACTTTGAACCAGGACAAATATATCTTTTTGAAAAGTAAGCCCGAGTTTTCCATCTGGAAATTAGATTTTTTATTAGTATAAACACTTCCAAAGAATAAGTCAAAGACATATAGTTAATTTTTAGGCAGTGCTATCACTTATATATATGATATACAAATCTATATGTTGCTGTCATTCAACAAAGAAAAAAAAGAGCATGATTTATGTAAGAGATGAGAGAAGAAAAATACAGATGGTTTTGGTAAAAGTGTTCTTTTTTTTTTTTTCAGATTAGCTAGCTAACAGGCCAGTCAGGGTGTTCTGCCCTTGGCAGCCTGATGGGTCATTAAGGAAACAATTTTAATTGTTTATGGACTCTCATCACGATCTTTAGTGCCCATCTAACAGGATGTCTCTGTATAACATCCTTCAGACTCTTTTGTTAACACTGCCAGGCGTGCACATGCTTCTCTTTCCACAATTTCCCAAGCAAAAGCTGAGAATCTGATGATGTGGTTCAAACTGCCTAACAAAAAACTATACCACCTTTAGAAATCATTTAACCCCTCATTTATTAATTCTTTGGCTATATTTTATAAGATCAGGATGAGCTTACCACTTCTTTCCGTACACAGGTGCACTATAACTGTGAAGAAAAAGGTATTTCAGACACCTAATTACAAAACCAAACTCTAAATGAAGTCACCAATCTGCTTTCTCAGTCCTTTCTACATACAGTCTATTTTTTTATTAAGTTGTTCCTGAAGGGAAACTTCAAGGAATGTTAAATTTCTAGCCTGATGGGTAGAGTTACCTCCTTGCTGAGTTTATTGTCCAGCAAGAAGGAACATGTGACTGGGCCTTATCTTAGTAGAACAGCATACATGGCTGCAGATGACAGCTTGTAGAGGCCCTGCTCATGTAGGATTTTTAGGTCATTATAAAGATTCGTACTTTTGTTTGGGTGGGTTTCATGTGGCTTGCATTTTGACAGGCTCTCTCTGCATGGTGTTGGGTTAGAATGCAGAGTAGAAAGGGTGGAGTGGGTGCAATGCATTAATAGGATTTGTTGTAATAATCCAGCCAAGGATTGATTATTGGCTTGAAGTGTAGCTTTGGAGGTGGTGAGAAGAGTTTGGATGCTGGATAAAGGAAGGATTTGTTAGTGAGAAGGAATGAGAAGTATGACAGAAAGAGGGAAATCAAGATTGACACTAACATTGTCATTCCACATGCCTTGAACGCTCTGTTGAAGCAGCTTTAATAAGATTGTGTGTCTGAACCTGTTGTGGAAATATCCTAAAGAATTAGATCAACTGCATTTAGCCACCAAGATATGGGGCAGCTAGTGTCCTAAAATAGTGAAAGGATGCTTAATCTCACTCATAGTTAAATGCAACTAAAGCAACAAAGAACTTTTTTTCTCCTATTACTCTGGCAAAAGCATGAACTACACAGAGTGGTCTGGAGGCAGGAAGGCAGGAATTTTTATACATTGTACGAATGTGAGAGAGAAACTCAGTAGGACCATGAAGGAGGTTATAGGGCAGTGTCCATGAACATTAGAAATTCATGTCTAGCTTTTAACTAGAAATTATACTTTCCACATTTTAGCTCACAAGTGGACTTTCAGATATGTCCCATCAATATATATATTGTAACTTTTTTTTTTGCAGTAACAGAACACTGATACTTAACTGCTTATCAGTTGTTGGTTTAATAAACCATTCATGCAGTCTACGTACACCCATTTAATACATTACTATGAAATGACTTTTAAAAAGTATATCATTTATCTCTAATATACGTTCCTAAGAAAAAGTGAAAGGTAAAAAAGTGTTTATAATATAGTATTTTAGTGTAAAACAGATTATATGTGTGTATAGGTATTAATATATTGTATCTGTGTATGTATGCTTTTTTTTTTT
>JAQQAC010008880.1:28317889-28464487 GCA_029783875.1 Phataginus tricuspis | reverse complement strand
GTCCATCAGTGTAGTGAGATGCTATAGAATCACTACTTGTCTTCTCTAAGTTGTACAGCCCTCCCCGTGCCCCCGCTACCTTACGTCTGCTAATCGTAATGCCCCTTTTACCCTCTTATCCCTCCCTTCCCGCCCTTCTTCCCCAGTCCCTTTCCGTTTGGTAACTATTAGTCCGTTCTTGGGTTCTGTGAGTCTGCTGCTGTTTTGTTCCTTCAGTTTTTTTTTGTTTTGTTTTGTTCTTTGTTCTAATACTCCACATATGAGTGAGATCATTTGGTACTTGTCTTTTTCGGCCTGGCTTATTTCACTGAGCATAATACCCTCCAGCTGCATCCATGTTGTTGCAAATGGTAGGATTTGTTTTTTTCTTATGGCTGCGTAATATTCCATTGTGTATATGTACCACATCTTCTTAATCCATTCATCTACTGAAGGACACTTAGGTTGCTTCCACTTCTTGGCTATTGTAAATAGTGCTGCCATAACATAGGGGTGCATCTGTCTTTTTGAAACTGGGCTGCTGCATTCTTAGGGTAAATTCCTAGGAGTGGGATTCCTGGGTCATATGGTATTTCTATTTTGAGTTTTTTGAGGAACCTCCATACTGCTTTCCACAATGGTTGAACCAATTTGCATTCCCACCAGTGTAGGAGGGTTCCCCTCTCTCCACATCCTCGCCAACATTTGTTGTTGTTTGTGTTTTGGATGTTGGCCATCCTCACTGGTGTGAGGTGATATCTCATTGTGGTTTTAATCTGCATTTCTCTGATGATTAGCGGTGTGGAGCACTTTTTCATGTGCCTGTTGGCCATCTGAATTTCTTCTTTGGAGAAGTGTCTATTCATGTCCTGTGCCCATTTATTAATTGGGTTATTTGCTTTTTGTTTGTTAAGGTGCATGAGTTCTTTGTATATTTTGGATGTCAACCCCTTATCAGATACATCATTTATGAATATATTTTCCCATATTGTAGGATGTCTTTTTGTTCTACTGATGGTGTCCTTTGCTGTACAGAAGCTTTTCAACTTGACATAGTCCCATTTGTTCATTTTTGCTTTTGTTTCCCTTGCCCGGGGGGATATGTTCATGAAGAAGTCGCTCATGTTTATGTCCAAGAGATTTTTGCCTATGTTTTTTTCCAAGAGTTTTATGGTTTCATGATTTACATTCAGGTCTTTGATCCACCTTGAGTTTACCTTTGTGTATGGGGTTAGACAGTAGTCCAGTTTCATTCTCTTACATGTAGCTGTCCAGTTTTTCCAACACCAGCTGCTGAAGAGGCTGTCCTCTCCCCATTGTATATCCAGGGCTCCTTTATCAAATATTAATTGACTGTAGGTGTTTGGGTTAATGTTTGGATTTTCTATTTTGTTCCACTGGTCTGTGGGTCTGTTTTTGTGCCAGTACCAAATTGTCTTGATTACTGTGGCTTTGTAGTAGAGCTTGAAGTCAGGGAGCATAATTCCCCCTGTTTGATTCCTCCTTCTAAGGATTGTTTTGGCTATTCGGGGTCTTTTCTGGTTCCATATGAATTTTAGAATTATTTGTTCCAGTTCATTGAAGAAAGTTTTTGGTAGTTTGATATATACATAGAAAATTTCCTGAACAGTACACAGATGGTTAACAGAGTCTTTGTGGTGAGAATCTGTCACCTCAGAAGTGATTTTATGTTTGACCAGTGCTGAAATCTTTTTTTATGTGCATGTATCACACATTTAGTTAATTTAGTTAAAATTTGACCGTCACAGAGTAGTGAAAGGACCTAGTAAAGACCACGGTAATCTATGTGTCTGTTAACTTTTGAATTGTTTTAACTTTAATTAATTATTTTAACTTAATGTCTCATGTATGCCGTCAAAATTACCTAGGTAATTATTGTATTAAATATATCAAGTTCTATTTTGTGCTCAAATAAGCCTTGTGCTCTTCTTGTGTATTTAATGAAGTCGGGAGCCTTGGAACACCAGTGGCCACGGCCTCCCCCCCCCACCCATTGCTGAACTTAATGTTTGCTTTCCAAACTTTATTCTACTTGATCTCCTTTAAGCATTGCCTTGGCCACCACTTATATTAGGTACTATATTCTCCCTTGGCTTCAAGATGCCTACTCTTGAATCTTTCCTTCCTGACATTTTTTCTTAAGCTCTTCAGCTGGCAGCCCCTTCGCCTATGGGTCAGTTCTCCTTAAAGAATTAATTTCCTTAATGATTAGTTTTCCCCTGTGGTTTTTTCACTTCAGATCAGTTCATCTTAACTTGAGGTTCCCAGACCTCAAAGTTGTTCTTAGGATCCAGGGAGATCTATGAACTTGTATAAGAACAGAAATTATAATTATATTTTCACTTACCATTAACATAAGTTCTGAATGTAGGCAAGAAGCCACAATAGTAGTAACAGTATCTGTTATCTCTGTGGCCAAAAGAAATTGAGTATTTTTATATGACATGACCATTACTGTAGATAACTCAATATATCATTTTTGAAATACAGGTTTGAAATGACAGTAGCTAGCAGTTATTTCATATTTGAAACTTGCTAAGAGAGTAGGTCTTAAAAGTCTTCATTACAGGAAAAAAAATGTAAGCATATGTGGTGACAGATGTTAACTAGAATTATTGTGATAATCATTTTGTGAGATACACAAATATGAAATCATTGGGGTGTATTGTATCTGAAACGAATATGTTTTATGTCAATTACACCTCAATAAAAAATAAGCCTAAAAAATATATTACAGTAGCTCTTAGATTTTCCACTATAGGGTTTGTTATTGATTTGTTAGTAAAGAAGCAAACACGTGACCCTTGCACACATGTGTTTTTTAAGTATTTTGATAATCGAATTTTAATAAATGGTTTTCTTTGTGACCACATTTAATTCTACACTTAAGTGATTTACCAAGAAAGCTTTCATAGATTTTACCAGTCTATCAAAGGGGTGAATAACACAGAAAAGTTAAGAAAGTGAAGTCTTTCCTTGGGTGAGTGCATCACTTCTAGAACGTCAATGATCATCAAGACACAAACAATCCTCGAGTCTGTATCTTCAGTGAAGGCCGGTGCCCTGAAGTAGACCGTCCAGATGTGTCACAGGCTTGTTAGATTCAACTAATTCCAGTCTGGACTCCCTCCTCCTCTTCCCCATCTCTATCTTCAGACCTGAGTCTTCCTGTATCCCTTAGATTTAGTCATATTGTCCATATTGATCTAGTTCTGCAAACCAAATCATGTAGTCATTTTATTCCTCTGGCTGTTAACAAAAAGAAACAAACATTCCATCTGGCAGTTTTTGTGCCAGGAGCTATTGGAATTTGTATCTCAATTTTATTTCATCTTTACAGCAGTCTTACAAAAAAAGAAATAACTGGACTCTTGGTACGCTGGAAAATACCAGCATAAATAAACTAGATATTATCAAATGATAACTTTTTCTTTTTTTTTCCATAACAGAATGCTGAAAAATTAAAGTTCAAGTCTAGCTTTATCTGATTCACAATGCCATGTTCTATCACATAGGAGGCCTTTAGATTTTCTCATCCTACCAGAATCTCAAGGAAGCGGTAGCCATGTTTCTCTTCATTCATTCATTTATTTATTCTTCCAACACTTATTGATCCCCTAATATGCTTTAGAGAGCCTCAGTTCTTTATCAGGAGAAAACATAAAGTTGAATGAGACATGATACCTACTCTCAAGTCCTTTATAGCTTAATCTTTCTGCAATTTAAACATCTTCAGGAGAGTGATTTGCAAAAATTGGAGAAACATTGCTTTAACAATTGAATAAGGTAATGATAATAATAGTAGCTGTTCATGTCAACTGAAACATTTTTCAAAAATAGTTAAAATGTAATTAAAAAATAAGTATAGCTTCAAAGCAGCAGTTTCAAAATGTGTCTATCTTGAATTTGTTACCCAACCAAGCCGTTTCTGAATGTATTCCACTTTCTAGCATTGTCACACGTACCAAACTTACTTACAAACATGTAGACTATCATGACCTAGACCATATACTTTTGTCAGTGATAAAATCTAAGTTTCTCACTGTGACTACAGCAAACAAAACTATCACCTAGTAGAAGGTCCTTCAGAATTTCCACTATGAATTTTATGTCTATATTTAAATATTTGAGGTGCTTTCAAAATGAATGTATTATTTTCTAAAAACAATGCATTCTTATTTAAAAAAATACATCAAATCCAAAAAAAAAAAGAGTAAAAGATCACCCAATATTTAAACACAAGTAAATACTGATAAAAACCAGATCAGCAGCATTCCTGGCATCCCTAACATATGTATTAATTGAAAACTACATGGATAGCTAGCTAGAGGGTATATAGATGGAAAAAATTTAATAAAAATTGGATTATACATGCCATTTAATACAAAGTATATAGAAATGTTTTTAAAATAAGAAATGTACTTTTCCTCTTGGTGAAAAGCTAGTTCAAAAAGAGAAAATCTAGTTCAGAGTCTAAAAATATGTTTAATTTCCCTATTGAATGAAGAAAATCTGTTGTAATTATTTGACAGTATTAGGTATTGTTTATAAGCCAGCCAGTAACACTAATTAAAGAAGAAAATGTTAGCCTAGGATTAGCCTGCAATAGTTGGAAGAAAGAAAATCTTATCCTTAGAAACAACTTTCCATTTCATTAACTACTTTCATGCCCTCTGCAGAACCACCCTTGTTTTTAGCCTGCCCCTGGTGGTGGGTCTTTCTCATTCCATCTATTACTGTGTTTGCCCCTGGACAAGAGAGGCATTATCATCATTCTTGAATCTATTTTTCTCTCTGTGAGGCCAGATGCTATCACTTGACAAGTGTCTATCACCACCCTTAGCGTCCTCCCCCATTCACAGCCGTAATTACCTTGTGGTTAAGACTGTGCATCTGTCCAGACACTAAGAATTCAAACATGAAGGAATTAATGTATCTGTATGTCTATATAAATTAGTTTCACAAACGGTATGTCCACACTATACCAGAGGCAGTTGCTGAACGTAATATAATTTTGTAAATTTGTAAAGTGCTTTTTGTTCTTTATTTCATCAGAGTTTACTAGTTTTACAAAAGTCTGAAACAGGTGATAAGGTGTATCGCTCCCTTTTAAAAGACGGAGAAATGTAAAGGGTGGCAGTTTAAGGATTTACCAGAAGTCATACAGTGGATTATCACACAAGAACTGGGAGCCTGGTGTTCTGGTTTCTAAGGCAGGACATTCTTCACTCCACCAAGACGCACACTTTGATGATAGGAGCGTACTGCTTATTGCCTTTTAGTGTATGTGAACTATTCATTCTCTCTCAAATTTTTTTTTAATTTCCAACAGATTATGGTTAATTTGATTCAGGAAAGACATTTTACTTGATCTCTTTTCATTAGTTACATTCATTTCCTTTGAGAAATCTCATTAACTGAACCAAAAATAGAAGACTAAGTTGTTCCATGCCATTTAGAACATTTGGAACTAGGTGCAAAAATTTTTTTACACAGTTAATTCTTAATGGAACCAAATATTATTATGCCTGCTAGAAAAAGAATTTTAGATAGGTTAATTAAGTATCTTTAGTTTGATTGACTACCTTTTTATATAAGTTTTTTTTTTCCTGGAGCTAAGACATTAATTTTAGAGGCTTACTAGGTCAAAAGCTGAACTCTTTAAGTATCCATAACCTGGAAAATCATAGAGCCTTAGTCCTAACTCCAAATCGTTAATGATTTTGTCATTCCAGGATATAAAAATAGGCTTAGAAGGGTGGGAAGGGAGGGATAAGAGGGTAAAAGGGGCATTACGATTAGCAGACGTAAGGTAGGGGGGGCACGGGGAGGGCTGTACAACTCAGAGAAGACAAGTAGTGATTCTCATCTCACTACGCTGATGGACAGTGACTGTAATAGGGTTGGTGGGGGGGACCTGATGAAGGGGGTAGTTTAATCATCACAATATTGCTCATGTAATTGTAGGTTAATGATACTAAAATAAAATAAATTGTAAAAAAAAAAAAGGAAAAGAAAAAAAATAGTCTTAGAAAATTGTTAATGTAGAGAAATCATTTTAATGGAAACCCAGTCTTCCTTTTCTTGGTCCCCTTGCACAGCTCTTTATATACTCCAAGACCTCTACATTTGCGGCCTGGCTATCCTTCAAAATCCATTAAGGCCAAATAATTATCCTCAAATGTTATGATGACTTATCTGAAAATAGGATCTGTTGGTTGACAGAATTCACTTTCCTCTTGAGTTCTATTCATTGTGATTGCTGTGTGAAACCAAAATATGAGGTTAGAGTTGTTCCTTGTGGATGCTTAGCCTTTGGCACCTCCCTACCTGGCCTGAAACAGACTGCCAGCTAAAATCTAGACTTAAGTTTCATGGCTTCATTGGCTCAAAAGGATTCTCTTTACACCAGTTTTGTTTCAGCTTTATAAGCCTTAGAAAACTATAGACCATTCAACTATAGCAGTGAAGGGACAAATCACTGGGTTTTATATACTGGATCTAGAGGGGCCTGGGATGTCAAAATGTGTGGCCTTGGCAACTATTGGTCTTTTAATGGTGGAATGGGAATTCTTCAGGAGATCTATCCCTGGTCATCTAGGAAGCTTTTTTCACTATACTGAAGCTCAGCTCTCACCACAGAGTTTCTGGACTTAACTGGTTTAGGGTGGACCTCAGGTATTGGTAAATGTTAATTGATCTTTAGGTGGACTCTTATTATTGCAAATGGACTCTCCTTTCCGGCCAAGGTTAATGCCCAGTGATAGAGTCTCAGTGATCAAAGATGCGCATCAGCTGAGTGGGGGACAGGATGCCAAGTGATACTCTAAGTTAGAACCCATTTGCTCTCTCTTTCAAACAAGATCTGAATAAAGCTCACACAGGTTAAGATAAATCTCAAACCATTATATCTACAAATGGTAGAAAAAATAATTGGCACTTATTTGACTTAGAATTACTTCACTTCTGTTATATATACCACTGAATAGAATGTGTATTCACTCCATTTACAACCAGGATTTGGCTTGTTTTCCTGTAGATAAAAAATTGGTTTAATGGGCTTTGGTCTCTGGGACTCCACTATACCAAAGAGAGGAACACGAGTACAAATGCAATCATTTCAACTCTTCCTGTCCTCATTTCTTTTAAGGATAGAATTGCTACCAAGCACTGTGAGCTTGGGCGCTTCAGCCATAAGAAACTTAGTTTGGCTTACATTTGTAAATACATGTGTGCCCCCTTCGTATATATATATAGTGTATGTGTATGTGTGTGTATCTATGCATGAGAACAAAAAGTCGCTTCCACATAGGTTGTTAAAAAAAAAGCATGTGTACTTTCCACATAGGTTGTTAAAAAAAAAGCATGTGTACTTTCAAGTTGGAGTTCTAGGGAATGAGCTCACAAACTGAGCTAAAAACCTGGGGTTTTGAGATTTAAAGAATATTAGCAACTGAGAGAATGGAAAAGAAGCCAAAGAGAGGATAGGAGACCAGTTGGAAAGCCGTGCTGTGGCCAGATATCTCAGTTCCCATTTGAAATATGCACGTGTGTGGGTTAGAAGGAAGAGAGGGGCACATAAAGAAAGCTTTCCCAGAGAGGGAAATATTTTATTAGAAAGGTAATATATTTTTTCAACTATTGTGTGAAATATAATAGAGGGAAGCATATGAGTTGCATCAGTCCAATTTAATACAGTGATGTTGTAAAATACATAATTTTGTATAGTTAAATACAGTGATCTGTATATATAGCTGTATATATATATATCTGTAACTATAGCTTGTGTATCCTTACAACAAAGCATTGCAATCTTTTCAAACTGAGGTTGTTTTTAGGGTACACTAATGCTGCGCCTCTCCTCCTCCATATCCTTTCCCTGATAGCAGAACACTTCATGCCCAGCAAAGGTGAAGTTTCCTTTTGGTGCTCAAAAGGAATATCTACTGCTTTCAGTCACATAAAGATGCTTTAAAAAAAGACAAAATGCCTGGGACGGTTTGTGGTATCTGTCCCTTCTTGAAATGTAATTTAGAAAAGTTTGGCTACCAATGCACAGTTTTATGCATGAACTAGAAAGTTTCATATATATTTCATAAATAAGTATGTATATTTCTGCATGATTCTCTCTTACCAGACCTCCTCACCCCACCCCACTGCCCCCACCCCGGGAACAAGAGCAAGTTCACTGATAAAGAGTATGGTTTATACCAGTTTGATGCTGTCACGTTGCATCAGGGGAGAACAGAGTGAAACCAGAGGGGAGTTGTAAAGTGGTTTCCTTTATTCGGTAATGGCAGTATCCCACAAGTCACGACTACCGTAAATCTAGCTGATGTCACTGATGAGCGTAGGTTTGAGTATTTTGGGGTGAAGGGCCTAGTGGGGGACTGCCTTTGCCTACTCCCATATTATTTGAATTTCAAATGACTAGTAAGCAAATTTCTCAAGAAGTTTTAGAAGCTGACTGAATGCTGTCTTTAATAAATACACTATGAGAGAAAGTATAATTTGTTCTTGTAAAACTTCAGTGAATAGGTTACATGTATAATTTAGGCGTCATTAGTCCTAATTGGAAACTTGACTTGGTCTAAATAATATTTCTCATGCCACAAAGTGCTCTACTCCAAAGAAGAAATTGTCTTTGATTTGCCCTCCATTTATTATGGAAATAGATGCCAGTTCAGGGGCTTTACAGATTAATCACAGGGACATTCCTTAGAAATCTTTTCCTTACAATGTAAAATCAGATACTGTGCAAAAGGAAAGAGACATGATTAGCTGTTTTTCTCCTAGTGTGGAAAATCCCATGGTATAATCAATGTCAGAGAAGAAAATTATTTTTTTCCAGAGGACAGCTGTGGCTGGGCATCTGGTTTAGAATCAGAAGACCAGGTGTTATTTATGACACAACTGGGTGGTATCTTGGGCCCATCATTTATCTTCTCTGAGTCCTAAACACTATGGAGAAATTTTAAAGGTTATATTCTTAAATTCTTTGTGAACTGTAAAGGACTACAAATAATTATTTGCTACTATTTTTATTACAATTATTAAGGGTGTTTGGGTTATCAAATAGATAGCCCTTCACATATCTTAACTTTTTTTTCTTTTCCAGACAGTCCTACTGGATAGCATCCTCCTTATCAATTACTACCTAACAAACCATTCCAAATTAGTGGCTGAAATATTTACACAAAATTCTGTCTATCAGAGATTTGGCAGGTCTTGGCTGGGGGGGTGTATCTCCGATCCACTGTGGTGTCAGCTGGAGTAGCTTGGACCAGAGATCTGAGCTGCTTCTACTCACGGGTCTGGGATCTTGGTGTGTGTGCCCTTTGGCTTCTCTCTCTGCCCACCTCACATCACACCCTTTAAGGACTCTCTGTATGGCTGTGACTGTTCCCTGCTTGGTGATCTCAGGGAAGTCCCTCTTCTCATGTGGTGGCTGGTTTCCAAAGAGAGGAACCATGAAGCCTAGTTGAGGGCTGTGCCCGGAACTGGCAGGGCATCCACTCTGCTGTGTTCCATGGGTCAGAGCCATCATAAGGACAGCACAGGTGTGCATGGAAGGAAAAACAGAGCCTATCTGTTGATGGGATAACGTCCAGGTTAGCAGATTTTTGAATCATTTCTGACCCATGATTTTCTACTACTTGTGTTTATATTTAATAAATGAACTATTACAGCTTCTTCCATCATATGCCAATACATATATACACACAAAGCATTACATGAGGCAGTTATTACCGGCTATCTTATTGTCTAGAAATACCCATTCACTTGACATTTGAAAT
The DNA here is from genome assembly GCA_029783875.1 of Phataginus tricuspis. Classification (NCBI taxonomy): domain Eukaryota; kingdom Metazoa; phylum Chordata; class Mammalia; order Pholidota; family Manidae; genus Phataginus; species Phataginus tricuspis. Next base: position 28,454,690 of record JAQQAC010008880.1, on the reverse strand, counting down.
GGCTTTTGTTACAATGACAACTGAGAGTTGTATAATGACCCTCATGTCTGAAAGTGTATGGAATGTCAACGTAGAACATCTACACTTTATTTTGGCTAGGTTACTCTAAGTCTAAGGAATAATAGAAGTTTGATGCCTAAGGCAGCCTGGTGATGACAATATTTTAAGACCTGAGTACTACTATGGAGGCAGCTGGCTACCTCCTCTGCATAAGACTAGTCATTCTTTCTGTAAGTTTGAAGTATGGTATATGGGATATATCAATATGATATGGACACTTTCCCCTTTAGAAGAATTGACTAATGAGAACACCACATTCCTTCATTATGTCAGAAAAGAGAGGATTTATTTTTCTAAAATTGTCATAATTTTCCTTAATGTTCACAGCTACAGTGAGCTCCACCATGAGCTTAGCAACCATGATGAAATCACACTGTAGCCACCCTTCAGTTTTCTTAAGTAGACCTTGAAGAACTGTTTGCTTTGTATGTGTGTTTCACCTCATTGTTTTCCAGCCGTTCTGGGGAAATGCCAATACCAATTTTCCTCTGCTATCCTTTGTTTTGCTTTCTTGGTGTCTGTTTCTCTAGCTTCCTATTCTCATCTTCTGCTGGCTGCCTCCCTGATAGGATCCGACCACTCAGCACAATAAAGTATACTCCAGGAAGACTCACATCATGTGAAGGTATCAACTTCTTGAGCTCTGTTATGGGTTGTTGTTGTTTTCTTTTTCCTCTGTCTACATTCCCAATCTCTTCTGTGCTTTGAAATCTGATTTATGCGAGGGGGGTCACAACTTCAAATCCTAGTGAATGCCTCACGGGAAACATAGATGAAAAAAATGAACAATGCTTCTGGATACACATGAAACAGGGTCTTCAGGGTCATCTATTCTCCCCCTGCCCCATTTAGTTGACATATGAGTAATTAGAAATATCTTTCCGCTGTAAGAAAACATTCCGTCAATGGCACCTGACACACAGACGCACTTTGGAAGACACAATAGGGAGTGGTACAGAGTATGGCAAATGGGACGACAAATGCCCTATAGAAAAGGCACGGGCATTACTCAGCTCCAGGTCACTGGGCAGAGGTGAAAATGTAGAGCTACTGTTATCAGATCCCATTTCATATGATTCTTCTGATTTTTAAATGATGATGACTACTTAAAAACAAAATAAAATTCTATATAGGTCAATAAAGCATATCTATGGACCAAATTTTGCCCATGGATCACTCACTAATTTATAAATCTGTCCTTGTTTCTTGACTCTTCTCTTCCTCCTGAGCTCTAGATCCAGACCTAGCTGCCCCTATGACAGCTGCGTCAGACATCTGAGATTCTTCATGCTTGACATGTCCAAGTCAAAGCTCTTAGTATTTTTCCTTAAATTTTCCTGTTTCAGGAAATGATGCCATTATCAGCTTAGCCATCTACCTTGATAATCTTTCTCTTCTTCCCCATAACCCAATTAAGTAACAGGTTATGTCATTTCTAATCTCCAGAATGTAACTAGAGCACATCTACTTCTCCCCATCTTCACTACCACTCCTCGTCTGGCTCAGTTTCGCTCTGCTGGACCAGTGCAGTGATCTTTAGGTTGGGCTCTCTGCTTCTGTTTTGTCCCCTTTTAATCCATCCTCTGTCAGAACTGGACAGATATTCGATGGCAACAAAAACGAAAAGCATTATTCGTCCACTAGAGTCTTCCAAGGGCTTCTCAATGCAATTGGAATAAAAACCACAATCTTTTCATTATTCGTCCACTAGAGTCTTCCAAGGGCTTCTCAGTGCAATTGGAATAAAAACCACTATCTTTTCCATGGCCTACGCCTTTGTACCACCAGCACCTCACTGACTATTCAGGCCGCATTAATCTTCCTTTCTCATTGAAGAGGACACCTGTTGTTCAACTTAGGATCATACCGTTTGCTTTTCTCCTTGTGCTTTGAATATGTGGCTCCTTCTCGATTTCACGTCTCAGCTCATATGTCTCAAGGGTCATTTCCTGACCATCTTGTCTAAAGTAGCCCCCTCCACTCAATTTCTGTCACATCACCTGATTAATTTTCTTCATTAAAACACTACTGTTACTTTTAGTTTGATGCATACCTTTACTAGATGCAGGTTCCTTTGTGGAATGTAAACTATGATGGCAGAGATCTCATCTGTCTTGCTTGTTGTTATAGCCATAGCATCTAGTCTGGCACGTGGAACTTTCCATTCATTTGAGGGAATAAATGGGTTGAATACCTATAGATATATTTAGCATGAAGACATCACTATTTTACAGAAAACCTCCAATTCTTAAGATGTCTTGCTTATGTAGACCTTCCTTCATTGATACTGCCATCAGTATCGACTTTCCTCACTCTCTGAGACTGAGTCACATAATCCCCACACTTAGCATGGTCACAGATGTTCCATCTGCCCAGAACGATCTTTCAGCCAGCACCTCCTGCAGCTGACTCTGGTTCTGTTCTTCCTTCAGATCTCACACGAATGTTGTCTCTCAACGACAATTGCCCTGCCTGCCTCGTACCCCACCACCTGAGACTTACATAGGTTCCCCCCAAAAGGTACTTTTGTACACTTTTCATTTGTATCTCTTATCCCAATTGTAATTAACCTCTTTTCTTGTTATTTGTTTACCATCTATAAGGACCAAGTTCATCTCATTTGCTGCAATATTACCAGCTTCTTACAGACTTCCTGGAGCAGAGCTGAGACAAAATAAATATTCATTGACAGACACTTGTAGATGAGTGGCAACTCAAAATACAGCATCCACTTCCAGCCATCCTATTCCCCCAGAGCGCAAATTAATTAACATTCACAGAAATTAATTAACATATCACCCTCAATTACTAATAAAGTGCTTTCATTCCCTAAAAAAGTCCTCCTCCATTATTTTTGGAAAATCTTGAGGAATCCGCATGTGTGCTTATGAACCACTTCCATCAGCCATCATGAAGTCTGCTGTTTCTTCTCTTTTCTGACCCACTACTCTATTAATGATGGCCACCAGAGGAGCTGTGCAGAGATACACTGCTGCCGTCCAGCAGCTCTCCTCAAGGCCGACTTCCACTTGTTTAGGAAGCACTGCCCATCTCTGCGCCACATGTGATACTGCTGCTCCACATGTGTTGAGTGTTTTGAAAAACTGTGTGGACCCAATTTGTTGAGTTATATATAGAAAGAGAAAAGGCTCTTCACTTTCTCCTGAATTATACCTTGAAATAATGATGACATCTTGTATTTGAGTGCTCTGCAGATTTTGAAGGGTATATTTGATTATTTATCTCTATACTTTTTACATGCACGACCACCTCTCTTAGGATTCAGGCACTGATCTGTGAAGCCCTGATGAAATACAAATTCAGTGACTATTCTATGGTTTTGTTACCAGAGATGCGTTCTTGGTCTTGTTTTGATAAAGAATTCAAGGACAAAAACAAAAAAACCCATTGAGAATTCAGAGTTTATTTGGAGATACAGAGTTCAGAAAAAGTTAAGAGTATACACCCAAGATTTGGGATGCAGGCAGACCCAGAATGGGTTTTCCCGAGGGAACAATAGGGAGCCCTTTTTATATGAAGGGAGCTGACTATTCACAAAGTGGGGTTAGGTTTCAAAGGGAACAGGTGGAGATTTTTTAGAGCTCAGGTTTGCTCCACCCTCATGTGGGATGGAGGGAGTTTTGACCATATTTGGCCCCCATCAGAACTGTCATGGATGTTGGGAGGTGTGACTTTTACCATACTAATGACAGAGAAGTGTGATTTTTCTAAGGTAATGGATTTGAGAATGAAGTTTGGGTCTATTTCTTCTCCACGTTGGACCTAGCCAGTTTTGGCCAGTCTGTTATCTATACTCTCACTCCACATCATGTGAGAAATTTACACAGAATTCGTAGAATATAAGCAATCATCTGGCCGAACGTAAAGACTGGCCAAAGTCCTCCTCCCCCTTCCCTGCTCATGTCTGACTCACTACCTACTGTAACACTTATATCAGAAACACAGCACTCTTATGATAATTGAGACTTTGATGTGGATTCAACATCTCTTTCCCAGGAGGGTCTTTCACACACAAATCTCTGGAGAACGTCTCATCTGTTTCCTAGATGTAGCTCTGCGGTCTTTAGCAGGAGGGTGGAGGGGGCGGTGTTCTTGGCCCAGAGTGAAATGAACCTGTGTGACTAAGATCAGTCTAAGGAAAGGCTAGATTGGGAGAAGTCCTTTTATTGCTCACAGTGAGGCCCGACTCCATTCGTCCCCTCTGGCTGCTCTCACTGTCTGTCTCTGCAGTCACTGCACCACTCGCCTCTCTACCCTACCCGACCCCCTCCTGGGAGAAACTCCACCAGCGGGTCCCCAGCGCCTGACAGGTGCAAGACCAACTACAGAACAGAGGGGAGGGGAAAACAGCCTCTCCCCACCCCTTGCCCCAGAGACTTCAAGAAGCTGCAGCGACTATGTAAATGGGCTAAGGCCAGGGGAGAGATTATAAATGCTGCCATCTACCCCACACTAGACTTGGAATACAACTGAGGATCCTCACACCCTCCTCCAAATCTTGTTCCAGTAAAACAAACAAACATGGCAGCTAGGCAGACTGGGACCTGTGTTGAGGGGAGGAAAATAATTTTCCCTCTACCCTTCTAGGTTATTGGCTGGACCCTCTTATAATAAATGGATAGCAGGGCAGAAGCAGAAGTTTATGACATGTCTACCTCTTGTATTCATAGGAAAGACTCAGGAAAACTGAGTAACTTTCCAAAAAGTCATGAGCCACCACTTTAAATAATACCTCCAACTAAAGACAAAAAATGAGGGGGTTCAGGGCAGTTGTGGGAGGCTGACAGGAAAAGCACAGTCTAGAAGGAATATCTGTCATGGAGATTTTTAAGTCATTGCTTTCCCCATTGCTAGGAGTTTCTAGAGATTTAGAGTCATCCTCTCTTCCTGGTACAGGGAAGGAAACATCCTTACAAATGGAAATTTCCCTGATAAATGTAAATCTCTCTAATGAAAGGGTAACATGGGTTTCCTGTCTGCTGAATCTTAAAAGTAATCAGCCTAAAGTAATCCTTTTATCAAAGAGGCATATTTGGGGGTGACAAATGCTGCCTCCCTTCACGATTCTAGCCTGATGAACTGCCCTGTATTGTGACACTATACAAAGGCAAAATAATTAATATGGTTTCAGGATCACAAAGCCTAGACTGAGCCTAGATTTCAGATATATTTATTGCAAATCCACCATAATCATCAGGGATCCTTGCCAAAGCCTCCTTTTTCCTCTCGTTCCCTATACCATCACTGATGATTGCAAGGAATTTCACATGCTTATACAAAAGAAAAACACTGGTGGGAGACCAAAAAGTACGAATGGTGTGGAGTCTGCTCTTTTCCAGGAAATGTTTTTTCAGTGGGTTCAGTGACTAAACTTTTCCATAGAAAAAATTTTCCACTCAGATAAATCTACCCTACTTTATGACCAAATGCAACACAGGATGATAGACACTGAGCAGCCTTGAGACGTCTTGACCTGCCTTTTGCTGCCTTCCAGGAGCCAATTTGAGCTCTAAGCAGTGAAATGTCTCAGTGCTTGAGAAATACAGAAATTCCAGGTGAAAATTCAGAAGAGGTCGGTTGTTAAAATGCAAGAGTTGGAACAAAAGTGAAATCTTGCTCTTAGAAAATTAGTAGTGACAGAACAACCTGAGAGAACAAATCTTTAAATCAAGGAGAATAAAATTAAATAAGGGAAACTAAAATAGACTGAAGAAAGACTTTGCCATTTATGTCCTGCTTGTAAAGAGAAATCAAAGAGGTGACTATGACTGGACTTAAAAGCATGACTGTGAGCAGCTTTAACATAGATCTCATATATGTGACTTTTCAACTATTTAGTACTGCATGACTTATGAATGTGTCCACACAGCAATTGAAACTGCATGGTTTGTAATGTCTTTGTTGATTCCCACCAAATGGAAGAGTGATGGAAGCTAATACATCCTGTCAGTGACGAGGAGCTACAAGAGACCATCGCTCACAGTATTTCATACTCCTGTGAGCAGCCACTGATTCTTGCTGTAATTAAATCATCCTCCCACCAGGGGGAGCAAGGGAACAACTCTCAAAGCCCTTAGCCCAGGCACCTTTCCAGAAGAAGGTACATTTAGATTCCACAGGGAGCTGCTCAGTACTTTTTTCTCCTGGTGAATCATTTGCAGCCTTCATTTCACTGTGGCAAGTTCCTTTCAGATTTATTTTCTTGGGTTTTTCAGTTGCTTTTTTTAGTTGTAAATCCATGCTATGGTTGAGCAGCAAAGCAATATTTAATTTTTATCCAGCAAACTCCAGCAGGGAAATATTTTCCTACAGGACATCTAAAACCTTGCATAGTCAGTTACAACAGAGCCTTCCCCAGTGCCTTGCCAAAGGTAGCACTCTGGTAACTGAGCCTGGGTTGTGGGAGAGGGGATAAAACTCAATGGGAGAAGACTCACTGCTTAGAAAAACTCTGGCAACAGCTTAATGACTCCAGATGATGAACTAGGAAAGCAGGCAGGTCAGTACAATAGATGCAATTAGCAAATGCAATTATCATCAGCATATAAATCCCTCCCCTTGACTTTCTCCGGTGCATTGCCAAGGCAACCCAGCAGCCTCCTCCTTTACACCTCCTCCATTCTGACAGCGCTTCGGCTCCCTCCCCTTCTCACAGTGTCTGCCCTTGGAGTTGATTTTAAACAGGTTGCACCTGGATTAACATGTGCCTGGGGGTGGAGAAAGGGAGAAATGAGTGAGGAGAATGAGGACCTGGGCTTTGCAGTGGAGATTTTTTTGGTGTTGGCTCGCCCTCTTTTCAGGTTATAGTCCGGGCCAGCTTGGGGATTCTTTTATTTCTGCTGTGACCTTCGGCTGGCAGGAAAAACACCTTTCTTTTCACCTCCACATAGGCGTCTACAGATGGAGAGATGTCCACCCAGACACTTCGCTCTGCGCTCTTCAGTGTACCTTTTACACATTTAAATCTATCAGTGGAGCTAGTTTGTTTCCAGATGAGAAATATTTCAAATTCATTTTCATGGTCCCAAAATTATGAAGAGTGAAGTAACAGTTCAGGAAAAGAAATAGAGATGACCAAAAAAATCAGTTTAAATAAAAGGCAGTAACATTGGACTGAGACATAGTATTGAAGGAGGAAAATGGGCACTTTAATTTTTTATTTGAACAGTTTTCCCTGTTTTTATATTAAGCAAATATGTAATATTTAAAGAAATGCAAAACGAACTAAAATTTAAAATAAGAATCATTTTAAAATACAGGCATTCTGATAGGTTGGGAAAAGATTAAGATGTAGAATCTAAATGAAGCAAATAACTCCAGTAATAGCAAGACCTTTATTGAGCACTTTCTGCATGCCAGGCAGTATTCTAAGTATTCATGGCAATCCTACAATATAAGTATTTTTATCTCATTTATTTCATATGGGGGAACCGAGGAACAGAGACAGTTTGTTCAAGATTACCTAGCACTGTAAGCTACCATGCTCTACTGCTTTTCATTTTCAGAATTATGTATTATGATTTGTTTATGATGTATTTGTTGATTATTCCTTAAAGAGAGAAAGGGCGGAGACAGCTTGATGTTAAACATAATTAATCCTCTGTCAGTTTGACTTTGGCCTACGAAATAATCTTATAAATTTTTGGAGTAAGCTACAAGTGCCTGCCCACACTTCACCATTTAGCAGCCTGGCAGCCTGGCATCTCAGCCTCAGTATCCACATGTGGATCTAATACTAGCTGTTTCTCTTATGAATTGCCCACTTCCCTTTAGGTTCTTAGCCCATCCACCCAGCACCCCCACCACACCCCTCTCCCCTAGATTTTGGATACTTTCTGCCTTCTTGATAGAGAAGAAAGGACTTGATAAATTCATTAAGAAAACATTTTAGTTGCACAATGCCTGTCCTAGGTACGTTGGCACTTTATAAAAGGACCCGATTAGAAATGCAAATGCATACACCAAGTTCAGTTATGAAATACTAGTTTAGTATTGAGATACCAAGTTCTACTAAAATGTAGTTTTGCCTGAATACTTAGTATTTAGGTAATATTGATTTGTCGGGATTAATATTCCCCAGGATAGGTGGTTGTTTCTTAGAATAGGGAGGGAATTTCAGGGAAACAGGGCTATGTCCTCTTTTGTCCTGATAGAGCTGAAATGATGCCAAGCAGTGTGATGTTTAGTATTTAGGCCTACCTAAATATTTAAGTAAATAGCAGGCACAATTTAGTTATGAAATACTGTGGGGATGAAATCCTTTTGGCAATGACACCCTGATTTGTGCTCTTTTTGTCATTTGCATTTTCTACCTAAGCCTTCCTTCTAGTTTTCTCTACATTGTTCATAGATATAGTACATGCTGGGATGGATAAATGGTGAGAGAGTTTCTAGAATACTTCGCATACTCGCATGGCCTCCCCATAAGTATGCTAACTTGAATTGATACTTAGCTAACATGGATTGTACAGCCCCAAATCAGGCCTCTCAAAATTTTCAACTGGTTTTCCCTCCAGTCTGTTTTATGGGAAAAAATAGAGACTCCCCATTTAATTCTTTATAAGCTTTGTTGAGATATAATTGTTATAATTACATTGTGTATATTTAAGGTATATGACCTGTTGATTTGATGGACTGATATATTGCAAAATGGTTACCACCATAGTGTTAGCTAAAACTTGCATCACAGTACCTAATTACCATTTAATTTTCATAATGAGAACATTTAAGATCTATTCTCTTTGCAACTTTCAAGTATATCATACAGTATTATTGGTTATAATCAACATGTTGTATATTAGCTTCCCAGAAGTTATTCATCTTATAACTGGCAGTTTGTACCCTTTGACTAACATCTCCCCTTTTCCCCCTTGCCCTCTACCACAGGTAACTACCATTGAAGTCTCTGTGAGTTAAGCATTTATAGAGTGTACATATAGCTGATGTCATACAGTATTTGTCTTTCTGTAACTTATTTTACTTAGCATAATGTCCATGTTGACACTAATGGCAGGATGTCATTTCTCAAGGCTGAGTAGTATTCCATTGTGTATATAATAAATATGAAATCTTCTGTACCATTCATCTGTTGACAGGCACTTAGGTTGTTTCTGTATGTTGAATATTGTGAGCATGCTGCAATGAAAATGAAAGTGCAGATATCTCTTCAATATGTTTATATTTCCTTCACATATATACCCAGAAGGCAGCTGCTGGATCATATGATAATTTTGTCTTTAAGTTTTGAGAAACCTCCATAGTGACTGCATGAATTTTCACTCCCACTCACAGTGGGGTGTTTCCTTTTCTCCACATCCTCTCCAATACTTATTATTTCTTGTCTTTTGAATATTAGCCATTCTAACTGGTGTGAGGTGATATCTCATTGTGGTCTTGATTTGTATTTCCCTGATGATTAGTGATGCGGAGTATTTTTTCATGTAGTTGGCCATCTGTGTGTTTTCTTTACAAAAATGTCTACTCAGTTTCTCTGCCCAGTTTTAAGCAAATTTAGTTTTTAGTTTTTTGTTTGTTTGTTTGCTATTGAGTTGTATGAATTCTTTATATATTTTGGGTATTAACCCTTTGTCAGATATTTGATTTGCAAATAATTTCTCCCATTTCATAGGTTACCTTTTATCCATTTAATTTTAGATAACATCCTTGAATGCAATGTTTAAATGGTTTATCTCACAGAAAAAGCCATAGCCCTCATTGCAGACTCTGGACTTGAGAGATAAACATATACTAGTTCAGGATAGACACATATCTGTTCACTGGCTCACATGCTTCTTGCCAGCCTGCAAGGATATGAAACTTTCCTTGATCTATATTCAGGCTATAACTTGTTAAACCCTAGAAAGAAAATATATTAGGTGGTCTTTCCTGTGTACAGAGTGAATATGATTATGTGTGCCAGCTGCTCAGGTGGGGCCACAGGGTTTGACGACTCCCTGAGAACAGTCAGATCTGAAGATTATACAATTTGAACTTGTAAGAGAGCCTCCCAACAACACACACACACACACACACACACACACACACACACACACACACACAAATGCTTTGTCTCTCTTGGGCTTGAATTTTCATGCCTAAGGGACGAATATCTCTGCTATTAGGAAACAGCAGCAAAAGGGGGAGGGATTAGCGTGCCCTAAAGGTTTTCCTGTCAATGGGAATGATTTTGGCTTAGCCTAAAAGAAAAGCTCAACTTAAAATATCTCAAACAATTAACAAAATTTATTATTTCACCTTTTGAGGAGCCTGGGGAAAAGCCAATCCCAGGGTGGGCCGAATCAAAGGACCAGCAATGTAATCAAAGACAAAGTCTCACTGTCATCACTGTCCGTCCCTTCTGCCATCCTCAGAATGTTGGCTTTTCCCTTTATGAATGCAATATGGTCCTCTACTTCCAAGAAACACATCTTCAAATTACAGCACCCAGTGTCCCAAAGCAGGAGCAGGGAGTGGTGTGTTGGGAAGGGCATGCAACCTCTTTGTATGCTTTGGAGAATCTTCCTGAAGGCCACCTCAGTCAACTTGTCTCTCACCTTTTGTCTCAACCAGGATCATATTTCTGTTTCTAAATCAACTGCTGACAAGGATAACACCAGTGTCTTGCTTAACATAGGCCTCTCCCCCGCCTGCTTGTTGTGAGACACCAGTCATCAAAAGGATTCCATTCGCAGGGAAGAAGGGGAATGACAGCTGATGTCCGGACAGGGGCCAGTGAGCAAATTCAAGGGACAACCTAGGAAGCTAAATATAAATTATCTTCTCCCCTGTATCTCTCATCTGTTACCTCTGGACCTTGAATGATGCCTTGACAACCTGGTTTCATTTTGCTGTGAGCCTTCTAGGCAAGGTCTGTGGTCACCTCTGAGCCAGAGTGGTTTGGGGAAGAAAAGCGTTACCTGGAGCTAGCAGTGTCCTGGCAGCCATACTTATAAGATCCACAAGGGAAAGAAGAATCTGGAGTTGGGGCTGTGAGATACATCTGCCTTTCCCCAAGTGATGTGTCTCCTTTAATATTCTCCTAGGAAGGCTCATTTGTTCCCTCACCAAATTTTACAGGAGCCTTGATGGTCAGGCAATGCTCTAGGTGCTGAGGGTTCATCAGTGAACAAACAAGACCAAAAATTCATGCCCATGGTGTTTACACTGTAGTTGAGTTGGTGGGGAAAGAAACACTAAAAATCACAATAAAAAAGTAAATCATTTGACACATAAAAGGTCATAACCCCATGGAAAAATGAAGCAAGGGAGAAAGTTAGAGGCAGTGGAGTTGTGGAATATCTAGGGAGTTAACAACCTTACCTTAACCAGGGTGGTCAGGAAAATCCTCGCTGAGAAATAACATTTGAGAAAAGGTTTAAGAGATGATAGAGTGAGTCATGCAAATGCATCTGTGGGAAGACCATTCCAAGTGAAGGAGCCTGCGGTGTGATGAAGCTGCGTTCCAGCGACAGGAAGGACGCCAGCGAGGCCAGGGTGCAGTCAGTGAGCAGGCAAGGGAAAGAATCCGAGAGAACCGGGTGGCGGTGGGCGCTTGGAATGCAGAAGGTTAGACTCAGAGAGAGATGAATCAGTGCAAGTGTTCAGCATAGTAGAAACCTTTTTTGACTTAACGTTGTTTTAGAGAACAGACATAGGGAGGTAGGACTAGAAGCAGGGAGACCAGCTGGAGGAGGGCTTCTGCAGTGACCAGGTGGATGATGCAGTTTGAATCAAGGTGGTAGAAAAGAGGGTGATTGAGAATAGATTCCGGATTGGCATATGTAGTAGCCCCGAGGAGCCAGAGACACAGTGAAGTGGTACCTGAAAGAAGGGGAGTCAGAGATCACTGCAGAGTCCAGAGTATTCCTTTAAGAGAGGAAACAAGGTTTCATGCTTTCTTAATTATGATCGAATGGCACTTACCAGCATAGTGTCATACCTATGAAGTGTTAAAAATGGATTAAATACAGTGAAAAGGTTTTCCATGATCTTTTTAAGGGTTGCATTTCTACAATAATTGAGTCCTCTCCTGCTAAACAGGGCGGGGTTATGCCTTCTAATCCTGGCTCTGTTAGTATGTGAGTTTGTTACCTTGAGCAAGTCACATGATCTTTCTGGCTCTTATGTCCATTCATTTGTAAATGAAAGTGGCTTTACCAGATCATTTGACTGAGGTCCATTTCAGACTCAACATTCTGTAATTCTCTGTGTCTATTCTCTGATGAGGGAAATAGCTCACTCTTTTTATGTAATTGAGAATAATTGTAAAAATGTCATATAAAATATTGTCAAATGGCTTTCTGTAAATGAGTTTGGAAACCATTTTAGTTCAGAAACAAAAGCAGTGTTAATTTAAAGCATTACAAGTCCATAAACTGTAGACATTTCTAAAAATCTAAATATTGAGCCACAGAAATAAGTGTTTACAAGTCAGATAATATCATAACTTTTTTTTAAGATTGAATGAGTTGCTATCTTTGCTTCACGCAAGAAAAAGTCTCTGTTGATCTTTTTAGCAGAATTATAAACCATCAAGAAGAAATATCAGTTAAAATCAAAGGCAATTCATGCACCTCAACAAACAAAAAGCAAATAAGCCAATTAAAAAATTGGCAGAAGAGCTGAACAGACACTTCTCCAAAGAAGAAATTCAAATGGCCAGCAGGCACATGAAAAGATGCTCCACATCGCTAATCATCAGAGAAATGCAGATTAAAACCACAATGAGATATCACCTCACACCAGTGAGGATGGCCAACATCCAAAACACAAACAACAACAAATGTTGGCGAGGATGTGGAGAAAAGGGAACCCTCCTACACTGCTGGTGGGAATGCAAATTAGTTCAACCATTGGTCAGAGCAGTATGGAGGTTCCTCAAAAAACTCAAAATAGAAAAACCATTTGACCCAGGAATCCCACTCCTAGGAATTTACCCTAAGACTACAGCAGCCCAGTTTGAAAAAGATATATGCACCCCTATGTTTATCACAGCCCTATTTACAATAGCCAAGAAATGGAAGCAACCTAAGTGTCCATCAGTAGATGAAAGGATAAAGAATATGTGGTATATATACACAATGGACTATTATTCAGCCATAAGAAGAAAACAAATCCTACCATTTGCAACAACATGGATGGAGCTAGAGGGTATTATGCTCAGTAAAATAAGCCAGGTAGAGAATGACAAGTATCAAATGATTTCACTCATCTGTGGAGTATAAGAACAAAGAAAAAACTGAAGGAACAAAACAGCAGCAGACTCACAGAACCCAAGAATGGACTAGCAGTTACCAAAGGGAATGGGACTGGGGAAGATGGGTGGGAAGGGAGGGATAAGGGGGAAAAAGGGCTATTACAATTAGCAGACATAATGTAGTGGGGGTGGGTGTGAGTTGGGGGGATATGGGGAAGGCAGTATAACACAGAGAAGAAAAGTAATGATTCTATAACATCCTACTACACTGATGGACAGTGATTGTAATGAGGTATGTGGTGGGGACTTGTTAATAGGGGGAGTCTAGTAACCATAATGTTGCTCATGTAATTGCATATTAATAATAGCAAAATTTTTTAAAAAGTAAGCAAAAAAAATCAAAGGCATTAGTTTTTTTCTCAGTATATCTCAGTCAGAGTTAAGTAAAACATCACACCAAATAAGTGGATCACTGGCAGATTCCCCAGTTTGTATCATCTATTAACTTTGTTTTGTAATATTCATTTTTTAAATCAATAAAATATTTAAATTTTTCTGAGCACAAAGAATGTATTCTGTGGTCAAAATCAGTCCTCAATGCATATTTCGAAGTAGATTTTTTAAATCTAATTACGTATTTGCCAAGGAACTGTTTTTCATACATTTTTCTTACAATTCGGCTGTTTAAATACTATTAGTTCTTTCATTCACTCAATATACATCTAATGAGCCTGCTAGGTGCTGGGCATTCTTTTACCTGTTGGGAATAGAACTACAAACAGATGGAACTTTGCTTATTGTCTATTTCATGTCCATCTCTAGGTGTCAAATAGACTACCTTAGGAGAAACTAGGGCATGGGACTGTCTCAGGGTATTTAGAAATGTAATACTGAAACAAATGTTTCTACCTCATATGTTTAAATACAATTGCTAAGTATTACTTGTCATTTTTCATTAATTGTGGGTAGCTTTGCCTAGCATTGCTAAGTAGGCAGAAATTTTAGTTTTTCATAGACAAAGGATTTTTCAGCACATCCAAAGGACTTTATCTGTGCATTTCAATAAACAGAGGTACCACGGTTTGGAGTAATGAAATTGAATTGGAATTCAAAAGCTTAAGCTGTGGCCTGCCATGTACTATGGACTCAAGCAAGTTGCTTTAACTTGTCCAAGCTGAGGCTTCATATGTAACACGGAGCCTGTGAATGGATACCTCTCAAGGTTTTCTCAAGCCTCTAGTGAAATGGTTGTATCCTATTCGTTTGAACTCTAAAAGTGTATCTTATCATGCTAAAGTCTAAAACTCTAATTCTTAATTTTTAAAATAGCAACGAAATTTGTTCTAAACCTATGACACAATTCATACACATTAAAGAGAATAACAAGATAAATACCTTTAAAGTAACTTGAAAATTTTAATCATCATTTCATTTCATTCACTAAATATATCAGGTGAGAGAAATCCTAAAAATGTATCCTAAAAATTCATTTCTATTTTCTTTCACTCGGTACTGGCAAATCTGAATAGCACACTCAAAACAGACCGTGACAGAGAAGAAAATGTGTTTACCTCTGCTTATCTCAGAAAGGATGAGCAAGGATAATTCATTTCAAAATGAGAGTTTTATGCATCCCAAATAGCACAAATGACTTATGAGCACATTTCTAGCATTATATCACTCATCAGGGATTTAGTAAAGGTGAGAAAGATGTTCTCCAGGTACTATTGATAAGCTCATTAATAATTGTTAGACTCAATGAGATGATAAAATAAAATACCTTCAGAGAGATTTTAGACTCTCAGTAGAGAATGGAAAATGAACAGCACTAAAGCAAAAGTCTGTCTGCACAAATAAGTTAAAATGGTCTTTTAACCCTCCACGATCAATTTAAAGAGTCCAGTGGGCAGCATATTAATAATGGCCATGCCCCAGTGTGGGATGAAGCATAGGTTAGATGGTAAGTGCATATCACTCATTTCAAGTAGAACAAGCCATCATTTTTAACTGAATGGTAGCCTCATATTTTACTCTCCATGTCTCCAAGAATGTCCTAGTTCTAGTGCCTTTTTAAGGACAGTGTTTTTATTTGAAAATATATATTTTCAGGGAAGCACTTTATCTTTACCCATTTAGCATTCTTTATAAATGGTGCAAGACTTGAAGCTGTCACAGAAACTGATGCCTGAAGAAGAAAAAAAATCGAAACATGATAGAGGACATTATTGACTCACATTTAGGTCACATTCAGATACTGAGTGAAGGAAAAACAAAAACAGATACCAATATCATAAGTGGTTGCTTTACATTATGTTATAGCATCATTTAAATACATTAATCAAATGGTAGCAGTCTCACATATAAACCAGATGCATCTGGGAGAAGTTTCAGCTCATAAATTGGTATGTGGTACATGTCTCATATAAATACCTCTAAAGCTGTCCCTTTCTTTCCTGCAATAGCAATTGAATATTCAATAGAAATAATTTAATAGCTATGCTGCACTTGGTGTACACTTGTCTCATGCAGCTTCCCACCAATTTTGAGTAAGAAAAAGAACAAAACTAGAACTGAACTGTTATGCCATTGACAAAATAATAAGTAGGAACTCAGAAAAAAATATATGGAGAAAGAACAAAGGCATGAGCAACCCAGCACTGAAGACATTCATCCCCGCCACACATAACCCTAGTGTAATATTTCAGAGAGTAAATACAGGCAAGAGGAGTGAGGTGAAAATAGCTGTCAAACGGAAGCACAGCCCTCTACATGCACAAAGGCAGGGAGGCAATGAGTTTAAGAGAGTCTTACTATTGGATTTAGTAATAGAGAGTCTTTAAAGCTTCTTTCCTAAATAATCTTAAAATAGTATTTATTTTATTTATTTCCTCAAAGGTCAAAGAGAGGATAATAAGATCACATGTCCTAACAGAGAAGTAGATAGAAAACTGTGAACACATTGCAGTCAATGCTGAGCCAAACTGAATGGATCCCCCCACTTCAAGAGCAACTCACTGGTTCCCTCGGAGGCTGGGAGTATTGCCTGGCTCACAGTCGAGAGCCCCCCCCCCGCAGGAACTGCTTTTCCGCCAAGAGAGCTGTCTCCCCACTGACTGGTTGAGGAGTAAATGGGCACAAAAGCAGAGCCCCATTTGATCAGTTCCAAGGGGAAGGCCAGCCCCAGAGCTGCCAAGTATCAGCTGAGTGCTCTGTGTAAACTCTGTTTTCCTTGCCTTCTTCCTTTGCCCAGCCCTGCTTCTGCAACTCTCTCTCAGGTGTTCTGAAAAGCTCTGTGCAATAAATCAAACGTTTATATGCATGCAGATGTTAGAGCCTTAGAGTCTGCCTTCTGGGGAACCTGTCCTTGACATGACATTGGCCTCCTCCCTAATTAATTATATTTTGAAATGGCACACAATGTAACAGAAAATTAGAAACACTCTTCATTTTATCATTACTTTACCATCATTTAATTAAAATGATTTGCTTATTTGTCTCAAAAATTCTTCTATTGCCTCCTTCTTATTCCTCTCCCACATTTTCGATCAAATTCTGATCACATTAAGAATACAGACTATTGACTTTTTCTTTTCTATATGCATGATTTAATAAGGAAAGAAAAATTTGAAAGGTCACTGAATCCAGTATTAGTTATAGTTTCAAAAGCTAATAGACTATGAACATTCTATTCAGTCCTCCAAATTAACATTAATCATCCCTATTTGACACATTCTTGTCTGACAGTTCATTCAGATTTATATTCCCAGAGATGGGCTACTATGAAAATTAAGCTTAAATGAAATAAATCAGGAGTTGCATCAGGAACACAACCAAGTTTATATTAGGTGCAATGTATATTTTTGAAAAAAACAAATATACTAATAAAATAATTACCCACTGTTTACTGATGCTTACACTCTTCTAAGTACCACACTAAGTACTTTTCATACATTGTTCCTAAACCTCACAATATATTGCAAGACAAGTACTATCAGTATTACACAAGGAAAGAGAAATGAGATCCATGACTATTAAGTAACTAAGCCAAGACGGTATTTTTAGGTAATGGTAATTTTGAAGCCCATTTGTCGAAGGCTGCCAGGGACATGCCTGTAGTCATAAAGTGCCAAGTTTATTTAGCTTGGTGTAGTAAGGGAAAATCCTCCACCGGCAAGCCTTAGGAGTTCCTCAATTTGAGGAAGTTATAACAGGCTTGTATAGGGTATCAGGGTTTACTTTGAGTGGTTTTAAGATGGGTCATACAAAACAGCATTAGTTTAGATTGGTAGGTTGAGAGAAGCAAGGAATGTATACTGATTGGGTATGGACTCTGAGTAGAGATATTTTAAGCAAGGGGAAATGTTTCTTGTTATTTTCCTTGGTCTGAAAGTGCATTGTTGTGATTAATCAGTTAAAATCCTTAAGAGGGCACACCAAACAGTTTCTCAATTGATTAAACCTCATTGTCATAATCTGAAAGCCTCCAAGTATGTGGAGGCTTTTTTTTTTCTAATTACATAATTTTTTTTTAAATTTTGCTATTATTAATATACAATTACATGAGCAACATTATGGTTACTATACTTCCCCTATTATCAAGTCCCCATCACATACCCCCATTGCAGTCACTGTCCATCAGCGTAGAAAGATGTTATAGATTCACTACTTGTTTTCTCTGTGTTATACTGCCTTCCCCGTATCCCACCCCCGCTACATTATGTGTGTTAATTGTAATGCCCTTTTTCCCCCTTATTCCTCCCTTCCCACCCATCTTCCCCAGTCCCTTTTCCTTTGGTAACTGTTAGTCCATTCTTGGGTTCTGTGAGTCTGCTGCTGTTTTGTTCCTTCAGTTTTTTTCTTTGTTCTTTTACTCCACATATGAGTAAAACCATTTGGTACTTGTCTTTCTCCACCTGGCTTATTTCACTGAGCATAATACCCTCTAGCTCCATTCAAGCTGTTGCAAATGGCAGGATTTGTTTTCTTCCTATGGCTGAATAATATTCCATAGTGTATATGTACCACATCTTCTTTATCCATTCATCTATTGACGGACACTTAGGTTGCTTCCATTTCTTGGCTATTGTAAATAGTGCTGTGATAAACATAGGGGTGCATATGTCTTTTTCAAACTGGGCTACTGCATTCTTAGGGTAAATTCCTAGGAGTGGAATTCCTGGATCAAATTGTATTTCTATTTTGAATTTTTTTGAGGAACCTCCATACTGCTTTCCACAATGGTTGAACTAATTTACATTCCCACCAGCTGTGTAGAAGGGTTCCCCTTTCTCCACATCCTCACCAACATTTGTTGTTGTTTGTGTTTTGGATGTTGGCCATCCTTACTGGTGTGAGGTGATATCTCATTGTGGTTTTAATTTGCATTTCTCTGATGACTAGTGATGTGGAGGATCTTTTCGTGTGTCTGTTGGCCATTTGAATTTCTTCTTTGGAGAAGTGTCTGTTCAGCTCCTCTGCCCATTTTTTAATTGGCTTATTTGCTTTTTGTTTGTTGAGGTGTGTGAGCTCTTTATATAATTTGGATGTCAACCCCTTATTGGATATGTCATTTATGAATATATTCTCCCATACTGTAGGATGTCTTTTTGTTCTACTGATGGTATCCCTTGCTTTTTAGTTTGATATAGTCCCATTCGTTCATTTTTGCTTTTGTTTCCCTTGCCAGGGGAGACATGTTCATGAAGAAGTTGCTCATGTTTGTGTCCGAGAGATTTGTGCCTATTCTTTTTTCTAAGAGTTTTATGGTTTCATGACTTACATTCAGGTCTTTGATCCATTTAGAGTTTACTTTTGTGTATGGGGCTAGACAGTGATCCAGTTTCATTCTCTTACATTTACCTGTCCAGTTTTGCCAACACTAGCTGTTGAAGAGGCTATCATTTCCCCATTGTATATCCATGGCTCCTTTATCATATATTAATTGACCATATATGCTTGGGTTTATATCTGGGCTCTCTATTCTGCTCCACTGGTCTATGGGTCTGTTCTTGTGTCAGTATCAAATCGTCTTGATTACTGTAGCTTTGTAGTGGAGCTTGAAATCAGGGAGCATAATCCCCCCTGCTTTATTCTTCCTTCTCAGGATTGCTTTGGTTATTCAGGTTCTTTTGTGGTTCCATATGAATTTTAGAACTGTTTACTCTAGTTCATGGAAGAATGCTGTTGGTATTTTGATATGTGGAGGCTTTTTACCTATTCAACCATTTTACCTTTTCAACTCTATCATGTTACCTTCAACCTAGGCAAAAATTATAGGACACGGATGGGCTGAAATGTTTTCTTTTACATTTAAAACTTCATTTAGAATAATTTATAATATCTGTTGGCATGAGACTCACTATCAGCTTTTTCTTTAACCAGATGAGAATGTACTTTTTCCCCCCCCGTTTCCTTTCCCTTTCCAGGATTGGAAATTATTGAACCCAATGAGATGTACTGAGCAGTATTTTTTTAAGTGTATTTGGTGGTAGACAACAGGAAATGCTACAGTATTGCAGAAGGACTTAGAAACAAGGATGAGGAGTTGACGTTTCATGTCGTATATGATTTGGAATCATTCAAAGGTTGTAAGATGGAAAATAATATCATGAAAGTATTAATGGAATGAATTTGGGAAACTACACGAAAAGCAAAGAAGGCCTCAAATCATTAAATGGGAGTAAGGCAAAATTATTGCAATAGATGTTTTTTAAATGGCAGATGTTACAGAGATTTTAATAGAAGGTAATTTTATTTGAGCAACCATTGAAAATTGTTCTAATGTCTTCAATCTAACTGAATGAGCAGTTAGTTCTTTCCTAAAGAGGAAAATCAAGTTGGTCTTTTTCAGACCAACTGATTTTGCAGTGTGTGCACACTGATAGACCTGCCCCTCTAGGCCTTGTGAAGCAGAACGTGGATGAATTTGCATGCTCATTATGACATTACCTTGATTTGATTTACTGTGCAAGTGCAGGCATTAATCTGCATAATTCATCACTGTGGCCACTGCAGAAAGATGGCAAATGTAATGTAAAGACACTCCATCCAGTTCTGGAGTTGAATCTGTTGACATAGCTTAACAAGTACTGTTTTCAAACAAAATAATTATGCTAAAGTCTCAGGGTGACTTATTTAGGAATTTCCTGGTTACTAAATGCTGCCTATCAAACTCCCCTACAAATCAGTGGCTTAAAACAATAGCTACTTTAATATGTCTTGTGACTGGGAGGTCAGAAATTCAGGTAGATCTTAGCTGAGCAATCATCCTCCTCTAGTGGAAATTATTTGGATTACTAGGTCATATTCAGCTGGGGGCGGAGCTGTGCTGGAGGGTACAAGACTGCTTCCGTCACATGTCATGTGCTGTGCCTTGGTGAGGATAGCTGGAAGGCTGGACTTAGCTGGGTTTCTCTTCCATTCTTTTTGTCATATAGTTTCAGATCACCTTATGATCTCTCTTGCAAGGTAGTTGGACTACTCATGTGGAAGGTCAGGACTCCTAGAGACCTCAGTGGAAGCTGCCCATACTCTTAAAAGCCCAGCCCAAAGCTAGAATAGTTTCACTTGTGCTGAACTCTATTGGTCAACGTTGTCAGAAGATTGTACAGATTAAAGGGGAGAACCGAGAGACCCCCAAGTCTTGATGGGAAAAGTGCCAAAGCATCTGTGGTCATATTTAATTTGCCCTAGAAGTGAGAACTTAGCTGCTGCCTCCAACCACTGCTTCCCACATTCTAGCAGGACCGCACTCTATACAAGCAGAATCCGCTCACCACCTTCTGAGCACACCAGCCCCAAAGGAACTACTGATACTTGAAAAACTATGCCCCTTGAGCATCACCCATCTTGATGCCCTCTAGCATCTTTAGCTGAATATATACATATTTTTTTGACCTTATGAAAGAATGTAGCTTGTAACAATTTGGAGTGCTCATGGTCACAATTCTCAAAAAAAATTGAGCTGTAATGTAGACAGTTGTAAGTAGTGGAAATGTCTGGGATAGTAATACATATTTAAAGTAACTAAACTCTGCTTTTAATTTTTGTAGATAAGATAACCAATATACATTTAGGAAAACTATTTGAATTTTATTTAGATAACTTATACCAACTTCAATTTTGAAAGTGAATGAGATTTTTTAAAAAGAAGCAGTATTTTTTATGCTGAATATTATTTACTTAAATATAATATTTACTTAATATTTCAAAAAGCTATTTACTCAAAGATATTTCCAAATCCAGAATCCCATTATTGACAGGTATGCAAATTTAAACAAAATAATGTATATATAATGTGACTGATTAAGCTAGCAGGTAAATACCATGTGTTCTTATTTTCAGTTAATTTATTAACAAGGACATCAATATAAATGAACATTGTGGAAACCATGAATTGAGTTACAGGCTTGTAAACGTGTCACCAAATTAAATTGTCAATTATAACATGTGTAATTGGAACTGAATTGCACCTATAATACTTTTTATTAAAAGGCTGTCATTAGCTTTCATTATTTTAATAAGCCTATTTTTAAAAATAAATTATCTATATTAACTGGACATAAAAATACGCAGACTAAATATTCAGGCTAATTAGAAATGCTTCCCTATTTTCATAATTGTTATAGGTCTATATATATGAGTCCTACCATATCTGTGGTAAAATACTTTGTATGTACATTGTATAGTTATTCAATTTTCACAAAAAATAAATAATGTATGCAGATTATTTCTCACATTTTGTTTATGGGTTAGAGTAATTTACTTTTTCCTCTGGCATAGATGTTATAAAAAATATTATAAGTTTTTGGTAAATAGTCATACAAGTTCACTCCTGAGTTTTACTACAATCTTTGAGTAGAATGATAATGTCCTCAAAAGCTTATCTGTATGTACCTCTTACCAGTTAGATATGAAACAGCTGTGTATCTACCACTGTTTCTTAAAAGAAATCTATAGAATTTTAGTATTAGTACTTGATGAGATTTGTGGAGCCCCTTAGTTCACTAGGTGAACATTCACTGAGCTCCTTTGTCAGACTTTTACAAGCCTAAAATAATGAAAAAGACTGACCTACCTTCCACTGTTCTGAAGCTTACATTGTATTAGAGGGAGCAGACAATAAAATAGCATATAAAACAAATAAATATAATAGATAGTAACTAGTGCTGTAAACATTTAAGTCAGAGAAAAGACAGAATGATGGTTAGAGTTGGCAGGGACACTTTTAGATCATGTTGTCAATCAAGTTCTTTCTCTGTAGGTGACATCTAACAGGTGCCAGATTCACAGAAAGAGTGGGCCAGGTGTGATTTTGCCCCCCTCCATATACATACAGAGGGAGTGTTATAAATATATCTAGTTTTACAGATGAGGCAACAGTGGCCCTTCAGTGATCAGGTGTCTGAAGCCAAATCATCCAGTCTACCAAGTAGGATGAGGAGGTAGAAAGGAAAAATGACCATGTACTGAGTGTTAATATGTGCCAGAGATTATGGTAGGCTCTCTACATATATTACCTAATTTAATTCTTAACACAACTCTAGTGGTTGAGTGTTAGCCCTCAAAATATCCACATCTTTATCCCTGGAACTTATAAAGCAGGTGGCCTCTAGAAGCTAGAAAAGGCAAAGAAATGGATAATCCCCCGGAGCCTCCAGAAGGAGCCAGCCCTGTCAACACTGTGACTTTAGCCCAGGGAAACCGATTTTACATTTCAGGCCCCCAGAACAGTAAGGATAAATTTTTGTTGTTTTAAGTCACCGAGTCTGTGCTAATTTGTTATAACATCCATAAGAAATTAATACAGCAGCTCAGCTGGGGAATATAGGTAAAGGTTAGGTAACTTGTTCAAGATCACAACACTTCCATAACAGAAAGTTAAATGTTCTTTTCCTATACTCCCAGCCAGTGCTCCACAGCTTATAATGATAGGCAGAAAATGCTCCTATATTTTAAATAGAGTGTCAGGTAGGTACAAGTAACTCTTGTGATACTTAATAAAAGATGGCATGGCAAGTTTTTGTTTTCGCTTTTTGTGCTTTTTTGATGAAGAATATTTATTACAGGTTTTTACAAAGTCAGCATCGAATACAATTCTTCCATGTCAGAGACCACCTGGTCCAGTGGCCCAGCACCCTTTACTAATAAGACATCCAACAGCATTCTTCAATTCAGAAATGCTGTATTTCCATCTCTGGCAGACAGACCTAACATTTCCAACAAGGTAATCCTGCCATGATCGTGCAACAATAACACATAAAAAATAGTCCCAGAGCCTAATGCTTTAGGTCTGGCATGACAGAGTGTCAACATTAATGGGGTGAAATATCTGAAAAGCCCATGACAATAACTGCTAATGGGGAAGCTTACTGTTCTCACAGTGAAGATGTCTCTTCCCACACAGGATGACCCACCAGTGCCATCAGCCTCCCAGGTCATAGGTCATGAGCCTCACCTGCTTAGCAATTCCGTGATTTGGCTGCTGTGTGAGAAATAGCCACGCTGAGCTTTGCTAGGGCATGACAAGCTTACTGCCCAGAGCTGACTGGTTCTCCTCTCCTCCTCCATTCCAACAGTTTGTTGCCCAGCAGTCTCTGTTGGGAGCCCAGTCCGCAAGAAGAAAAACCCTCCCAATATGAGGAAGCCATCAAGAGGACACACACCCAGTCTTCCCTTCCACAGGTAAGTGAGGCCAGTGACCATGGTCCAGGCTGCTCATATTTGGTGTGTCATCCTCAAATCAAACCCCTTGTTTAAGGTGGACTTGCCTCTCCTCTCAGCCTTCCTTGTTGCTTTGATACAATTGGAGGAGCTGTACCATATGTTTCCTTGTATTCGCAAGTCTTTTGACCCTCATACTCACACCCTCTTCAGCCTAGATAGCATCTAGAGGAGTTTATGGAAATAGGGAATTCATCTGGGTTGTTGAGTGGTGAGCTCAGAAGAGAGTACTGGGACATGGAGGCTCATCCCATCTCCTGGCAAGGTGAACTGAGAAAAGCATACAGAGACTGGCAGTACCTTTAAGAGAAGTCGACTGCATCTCACAGCATTGGTTCAGTGCTTATGAGCCACAAAACCTCAGTCTCATCTTGTGGCCTCCCCTGGAGCAGAACACAAAACACGGCTTAACTGCATTCCTGTAGGGTAGAGGCAGTCGTTCACATGAAGGCTTAGGCTTGTCTATTGCCTGGAGTCTTTTATGGGTGGGAGTATGGCTAGAACAGTCCACTACTGCTGAGAGGACTAAGAGGGTGATGTAGCTGCACGCCCACCATTGTTAATGGCAAGGATTCATGGGACAGTAGATGCAGAATAGACATGCCCAGCTTAAGTCTTCCTGAAGTGCCCATGAAAGGTGGAAGCCTGCCAAGAAGAAGTTCCCAGAGCCTAACGTCCACACTACAGTGTTACGCATTGTGGAGATCTCCTCCAGCCCTCTGAAAAAATTCACATGTATGCCCTAAGAGAGCAACCATCTGTGAATGATATCATGCAAAGAAAACAGAGGCAAGATGACAAATGTAAGAGGGGAAAAACACCTTGGCACCTCTTCCACAATTCCCCCTTTCTTTCCTCAGTCCAAAAGGAAGCAGGAGAAGGAGAAGAATGAGGGCAAGTGACAGAAGAGTCACAATGTCTTTTCTCACAGGAAACCTCTGAGCCATGGGTCAGTCTTGAGTCGTGGAGAAGAAAGAAGCTTTGAATGGAAATAGTGATTGAAGCTCTGACTTAGACTAGATTGAACCTTTGAATAACTGAGAGTGAGTCATAATGATTGAAAAGGAAATAGGAGTCACATTGGAAGTTACGAGATTTGCATAATGTGCAATTGGGGTGGAGAAGGTTGATCTAAAAGGAGTGTTTGAGAGGAATAGCTGGTGAAAAATAATGGGCTTCCGGACACGCTTCCATTAAATTTAGTTCAGTCAATGAACCAGTTAACCTCATAATGTAGCATAGAGCAGCTGGGGCTAGAGAACAAACCTCCCATATTACTGTCAAATTTTCTACATATTACAGCATATTGAGTCCTTGATAGCCTTAGAAACTACACTAACATTAGAATTTAGTTTCTCATAAATATGCTTTTATAATACATTTATAATTTATTTCCAGTAAATGTGCTTTTATAATACATTGCACAATTCACTGATTTTAGTGGGTCATCTATCAGAGAATTGAGACAAATTCTCCACAAAATATGCCTTCCTTACAAAATCAGGTTAACGTTAGACTTTCTTGGTGGGTGTTTCTCAATTTATTCTTTTCATTTCAGATTTGCCTAACTTGTCATACTTTGTTCCTGCTTGGAAAATTTTCCATTTTATCATGTAATGGCAAGTGGGAGAGAAACATGAGACGATAGGAAGTTATACACTTTCAGGAGCAAATTTAGGGTATCTTCGATAACCTAGGGACAATGCCTGTATGGACATCAGGGTTTATGATTCAAAGCAAAGGAGAGGAGGAAAGCTAGAGAGCATTCCTTTGTCTAAATGGTTTTTTGAAAAACTCAAGGTGTCTTGAATGTTAAGCAATAAAGACTGTCAATTTAAATAACTCAAATCTGGTGATAGGAAATAGATGAAGAATAATAATGGGAAAGGTAAAAACTATGTTCAGTCATTAAATGGCCTAAGAACATTTAGAAGTTACTTAAATAAAAGTATCTCCTAAACTCAAAATAAATTGAAACACTACATATTAGTAAAGCTGTTATACAAAATTGTCTTTGAAGAGTGAAAGCTCTCTTCTTTGTCCTGTACTTCTTGGGAATTGCTAAGAACCAGTTTTTCTCAATTTTCCATTTCATGCCTTAAATCTTATCTACCACAGCACCACCTCTCCCTCCCCCCCAAAAAAAATTCAAAGTATTTAAACTGAAATATGTCAAAATTAAGGCTGGGATTATCTCTCTATTCTAGTTAAACATCATACAAGGTATATACGTTCATCAAAAATGTTGAGTCTACTATACTTGTGTCATATAGGACAGTAAAGGTCTGCTCTTTGTCTTGCTGTAAAATGAGCAGCTCGGTAACGGTCACAGACAGTCAGCTTTGGTTGGGCTCATGGTTGAACTCAGTTGTCCAAGGTTGCTCATCTAATCAGTTCCAGAATTTGAATCAGTAACTATTTCTGGTGACTCTTATCTAGTGCACCCATTCTCTCTGACCAGCATTTTTATTCTGGCTCCAGATAGCGCACACATTCATCCTCTTTCCTACCCACCCCGCCAAACAAAAAGTTACAAGGTAAGTTTTGGAATGAATTTTATCTTTATGTTTCCTGTTTTCAAAATCTAAATCATGCGGATTTGTTGAAGTGCCTTTTCCCTTCCATTTTTGGTTTCCTTATTTCTTCTGCTCTAAGCCTTAATTCCTTAATTTTTCACACATTTGAGCATTTTGGACAGAATACTGTGGCCTAGGAGCTGCTGGTCATTTTGAGGAGAAATAGGACAACCTGTAGGAAGAAGATCAGAGAACTTAGACAGTTGAACCATTTCCTAATCACTCAATGTGCTTACCAAGTTTTGTATATTATGGGTCAAATTAGGTCCTCAAACCAGCATGAAAATAAAATGATTCTAATCAAGTTTCCATAATTGTTTCTAAAGTGCTTTAACAAAATACTCAAAAATGTATGGCTGAAAAAAAAAAGTTGTTTCTTTCTTTCTACACAATAGTTTAGTGTATTACTTCCCAAAGTATGAGAGCTGTTAGAAAAGAAGATTCTGGAGCCCCATTCCAGATCCACTGAATCAAAACTCTAGTACATAAGTCCAGAAATCTGTGTTTAAACAAACCTTGCATGTGTTTCAGATGCACACTAAAATTTGAAGTCTGTAGGGCACTGTTCCGACCCAGGGAGATGTACCCGTATGCTGGTGGGCAGCAGGTGCCTCTGCTACACTTGGTCATTCAGGTTGATTATACCTCTACCATCCTCAACATGCCTACATGAAAGGGGTAAGGGCACAGAGCAGGATTTGGGAAGTTTCATAGGGCATTTATAGTGCTTCTTATGAGTCTTCAAGGAAATTTCAACACCTGTTTGTGGCCAACTGAAAGGGAAGCTGAAAAATGTAATATTGCCATATCATAATATTCCCAGTTATTACAAAAGGAGGGGAAGGGATTTGCGTAGAGAGCAACAACTACATAATTATCTTTGGACAAGTCGGTTTACTGGTCATGTTTTTTATCTCCTTCATCTTAGGTGCTTTCAGTCACCTACTTTCATTCTGGCATTATACATGAGCCTGGCATTGTAGAGCTAAAGTAAGAAGGTAATTCTAAACAGGTATGTCAGATATTGCAGAGAAACCAGTGAAATGAGCACCAAAAATAACCCTGAGATTTGTCAAAATGGAAGCCATTGATGACCTTAGGAAGGACTTTTCCAGAAAATAATGGTGCATAATCTGTGTTGGCATGGAGTATATTAGTAAATGCATAGGAGGTGAGAAAATGATGACAACAAAATAAAAAATATTTCTTTTACTATGAAGTGTCAGATAAACAAGGCTGTAAGTTAAGGATGATACGAAACAGAGGCTTAGGAATGATTTCATAATGATGGAAAAGATACAGTTGATAAAGTGTGGTTGAATATTCAGGAAAGGGAAATTGAATAATATTCCTGAGAAAGTACACTGGGGTTCAAACACACAGATGGGAGGAGTGACCTTAGGTAGGAAAAGAAACTGCATCTAATGTCACAGGAAAAGAGACTTATAGGGAAAGGGGAAAATTGAAGTAGTCATCAGGGAAATCAAGAGAGGAAGTTTCTAGGGGAACACAGATTGCTGAACTGTATTAAAATACTGAGTATTAGAGCTTATTTGATGTCACTTTGCACACATCTACATGCAATCATTGTAATAGCTTGTTAATGTTCAGTTGGGTTGCTATGTTACTTTGGATGCTAATAAGCCTTAAATTGCAATCATGAGAAGTGTGCTGTTAATTTTTTCTTTCTAAAAACTGGCCAAGAGCAGGAAAAGTAAGATATTTTATTTTTGTCTAACCTTGTGTAATTAGTCTGTTTTAGGAATTCCCTCGTTAGTAGATTCATTACAAATATAGCACTGTGTGAGATTCAATAACTCTCTTAAGGCCTCAAAATGAACACTCATACGGGAGGCTTTAAGAAGTTGCCATCATTCCTCTGTACTTTACTGGAATTTTGGAAAATTCTAAAAAGAAACTTGTCAAATGAACCAGTGCTGCATGTTTATAAAAAAATAAATAAGAAAATTGAGTGCCTAATTTAGCATTCAGTTTATGTGCCAAGACATGAAAAAAAAAAAGGTATTTCTCAATCGTTAAATATATTTTTTAAATAAAATCTCTAGATGCCTATGAATTGTGAAGTGACCGGGATATTTATCCAAAGCCATGCTTTACCCTTGTAGTCTGGCTGCTTTGGGCTTCTGAGGGTAGTGTGCACATTGCTGAGGTCCACCCTGTTGCTCTGAAGTTAACTTCCCTTTATCAGGCTCTGGCTCTCTGGGCCATTTTGCATCATCCTAAGCCCCCAAGTACCAGACAACTAGGGATAACGCCTATGCTAATTATTAAAAATCAGCCAATCCTCAGGGAGCCTGCAAAACCCAATTAACTCCACCCTGCTTGCCGGAGCCACCCTACATAACTGTCCCCTACAGCTCTAGTTTGCTATTATTCCTCCCTGGGTGCAATTCCCTGTTTGGCCCTGCCTAGCAACCATCTCTCCCTAGTAGCTGCAAGTAACAAAAAATTCAGCCTGTCATCTACATGAGCGTCAGGGTGTGATATCCTACCATCAGAACAATTCTTAAAATCTTATAAAACAATTGGCGCTGTGGTCATAACCACTGTCTCTTGGATCACTTCTCCAGAGACTACTTTTGGCTTCCTAATTGGTTCCAGACCACAGAGAAAGCTGGTTGAGATGGAATTTGAGTTTGTGCTTTGGTCTTGTAGCCTTTTGCTGTGTCTGCCAGTGGTTTCATGTCCCTCAGAATATTCAAAATGAACAGTGCTAATCGACTTACCTTTGGGGGCAAGCTACTAGCCCAGGTGAAGGCCCACTTTATGCAGATAGGAGTGGTAGGCCCCTTGAGCCACTCTGCCCAGTGTCAGGAGTCTGGTGTGCTTCCAGTCACACTTTGTGTTTGGCAGAGGTCTATTCCGAGGCCTGTCACTTTTTTGATGTTGGTGTTTTGTCATTACTATTTGGGGATAGAACTCTTCTTTGTCCATGTGTTCCAGGCAAGCATTGTGCAGGAACATGTTGGCTGGGCTCCCCCATGGTAGAGAAATGGCACCTGGGTCTCAATTGTCAATGTTGTCTGGGTGGGGATATCAGCGCCTATCTTCTTTGCATACCATGTTGCTGTCACCAGGGAACTCTATGCTCCCTACAACCCCAGGAGCATCACAGGCTGTATCCTTGGAGACCAGCGACCCCATGTGTAATGCAAAGGGGGACTCTGAGACGAGGAAACCAGTATCTCATACCATAAACCTCTTTAGATCATTTTATAGTTTCAATTATTTAAATAATACAAGACCCCTGTCCAGTATGCTTGAGCCTAAGTAAGTGTCCCAACAGAGCACGCAAAGGGACTGATACTTCTAACAACAGGGTTTACTACACTCTCCCAAGAAGAGGCTGCTATAGCTTTCAGTGCAAACCCCAGTCCTTTAGAGGGGGTTGCCATGACGCCCCTCTAAGGGGAAGGTTTGCAGCATGAGCTGGCTGCCTGCAAGGAAGGCAACTGGGCCCCTTCCCCTTCCTTTCCTGTAACCACCTGGAAGTTTCACACTATGACTTATCAGACAGAAACAGAAACTAAAACCACAGCCTTAGGTGGCTGGAAGCCCAGGAGAGGGGGAAAATATGGAAGACCCATAATTTCACCCAGTTGTAAATCCAGCATTTACTAAAAGAATTTTTATAACAAAAAGGTAAAAAGGACACTGATTGCATTTTGTGCCTCTGCAGCACAGACTAACTGAACTTTAAACTGCAGATATTACCAACTGACAAACCTTCAAGGGCTCTATCATAGTGGGTCTAAATGTATAGTTTTAAAAGAGGATCTCACTAAGTTTAAACATAGTACCCCCTATACCCTTAGGAGAGTAACTAAAGATAAATAGAGGCAAAAAATAGGTATAACTTACTTTAACTATTACCTTCCCTAAATTTTCCATAGTCATAATATCCATTGCCCTGAAATATTCCACGTTGGAGGTAGACACTATGAAATGATGAATAACAAACTGAAATTAAATAAAGTCCTTGGCATTTGCAAACTGGCTTGACAAAAGGGAACTCTGCTGACCTCCCAGTTAAAATAATTAAGACAGCCCAATGCAAGTTAACACAGTACCTTCAAGAGTTCAAATTTATTATATAAGACTTGGTTAATTAAGGGGTGATTTTCTCCACTTAGTAGTCACGTTTTGCCTGTTCTTAAACTTTCAAAATTTAAAGAAAAAACAAAAAGAATTGAGCCTCACAGTGGATTACTGCAACTTTAATGCTGTGGTTGATTCTGCCACTGAGACACATATGGGGAGAGAGTCTTTGTTTGTGACAGTGAAGAATCTGGGAAAGCCTTCAGCAGGAACCACCATCTGAGTCACCATATCCTGGTCCACACTGGAGAAAAGCTGTTTGCTTGTACAGCTAGTGGCTTTGGTATAAATTCAACACAAAACCAAACTTTAAGAAACAGTTTGAATGCAAACATGAAAATCAGGGAAAACAATATGTATGCAATTTTGAAGGTTGTAAGAAGACCTTTAAGAAACATCGGCAGTTGAAAATCCATCAGTGCCATCAGAAAAATGAATTACTCTTCATGTGAAACCATGAAAGATGTGGAAAACATGTTGCTTTTTCCTCCAACTGTAAGGGCACAGGGAGATCCGTGAAGGCTACATTTGTCAAGGGGATGTTCCATTGCAGCAAAAAACATCATAGAAATTCATAGAAAAGGAAATAACACATGAAGTGTGCCAGTAAACACTGAAATGAAAGTTGAAGGTAAGTGACATACAGAAATTCATGCCCCAGAAAGGATGTGTATCAGTCCAAGATTAAACTTTGGTAGAAGTTGCACAAGCATGCTTAGTCTTGATAGCTATACTTTCTCCTTCTGTGGGGGAAAGCACCTGTTTGTGTATGAATGTGCTGGGTGTTGCGAAAAGGTTTGCAATGAAACAGTCTTACAAGGCATGGTCTTGTGCATGATCCTGATGGGGAGAAAACGAACATCAAAGCAAAAACATCTCAAGAAAAATTGAGTTTGCCCTCTTATCTCAGTGGTATATCCCCTTCTAAAATGAAACACCAGCAAGGCTTATGTTTGCATCTTATAAAATCAGACTTCTAAAAGCAGAAAGTCACTGAATGGTGTTGGTCTCAACAGTGGCAATACATCTTCTCAGCTAAACATTAGATTGTTCTGTGTAGCTCTGAGGGGAAGGGTATTCCCAGCCCTGGGTGAGTCCCCAGTGAAAGCAGTGAAACCTAAATGAGTCAAGGGAAAGGGTAGGTTG
Source organism: Phataginus tricuspis (assembly GCA_029783875.1). NCBI lineage: Eukaryota > Metazoa > Chordata > Mammalia > Pholidota > Manidae > Phataginus > Phataginus tricuspis. Next base: position 28,422,851 of record JAQQAC010008880.1, on the reverse strand, counting down.
GGAGAAAGGCTTTGATTCTTTACAGTCAGTAGTCAGGCTCAGCACCATCTGTCTGCTCTGGTCTCAGAGTGCCCTCTACTTCCTGCCTGTCCCTTCTGGGAGGAACTCAGTGGGTGGGTCCTTGGTGACTGGCAGGCACCAGGCCAATTACGCACCAGGACCAAAGGGAAGGAGAGAATGGCCCTATTCTCTCCACCCGGGAGGCTGCAGCAGTAAATACCTATGGATATGTAAGTGGACTAAGGTCAGGTGGGGATTCTGGAAATTCTGCCATTTATCGCACATACTGTTTAAAGTACTACAGACTACAGATTCATTTATTTTCTCTCAGAAGCACATTTCTTTTTATAAAAATCACTGATGTAGGGCAGAAAAGTGACAAACTCCCATTAGTGCCCTCAGAGACTCTTTCATAACAGAGTCTTAAACAGCCTGTTCTCATGCCTCTAGGAGATTCTGGACATCTATGATGGACATAAGTTGCCCTTGGACTTCTGATGTTAGAAACTGACCTTAGTTCTGCTATACACCATTAGAGTAAAAATTACTGGCCACATACCAGCCTTTCCTAGAAACAGCCACTCTCACAGATCCCCAAGCCTGCGACCCTCCATACCCAGCTGCCCAGTAGGCCTTGGGCCATAAATCAGCATTATTCAGGCTTAGCACCTCCACTGAGCCCTACTTGATATGGGGCCAAAACGAGGCCTTCTGGCATATCCCACCCAGAGGAGGGGTTGTCTCTCCTGTCCTCAGGCCCTTGCCAGATGCCAGGATGCTGGATGAAGTCCCCTTTCTCTCAGACACCTTGGGTTCTTGGGAGTCCCTTAGATCAACTGAGTCAGCAGCACTGGGAGTTCAGCGCCTGTAGTGGTGGCGTTGCCAGCATCGTAAGTGATGGAGCTCCGTGGAATGGTGCTTCTTTCTGTCCTCTAACAAATGTGTCTCTGATAAATGACAGGGCCCGAGTCACCACATTAGCCAAACTTCAGACAGCCATCTTAGCAAATTACCTTATTTATACAGTCTTCACAAATTCTAGAGGCATTGCCCAAGAGTTGTCCCTTCTATTCAGGGTAAAGAACTGTGCGCTTCTTTTCTCACAGATATCAGAAATATAAATCAAGGTCATACATATCTCTACATATACTAAGACCGTGATATGAAGCCTCATCAGGACACTCCTTACCTTCTTTGGAATCCCAGACATTAGTGATAGTAATGAAGATACGCACTTTACTTCTCAGAATACATAATACCAGGCTCTTGAAAGGGTATTCTATCTTTATGGATTTTGAATTCTCCTCCCATTCTGTAGAACTGGAGAAGAGATCTAGGGTATATACTCTCCTGGGACTCATCAACCATAGATTGTCCCATGGGCCAGGACCCTGCCCATCTGATATGAAACCTATTTTAGTCTAAACTTCCACCACTCAAAGAATCTTCATCAATATTCAGGTTATAAGGGGTGGATAATTAATCCCAGATTTCCCTCTGAGTCCCTTCAGAAAATTAAAATTACATTTCCAGTGCCATTCCCATAGACTGTGGACTACAAAAAGGGAGATAGAAAACTGAATTTAGTAAATAAAAGAAAAAATAACATTTGCAGATAATAAAATCAACATCATACATCCCTTCATTGGTAATAATATGTTCCCGAGGAAAGTCAGCATCAGACAACAAAGGACTGTTAAGTGCAGCTACACACCATTCTGTTGACTGTTGGTTCGTTGCTATTAGTCCAGATGCTTTCATAGATTCGTAATTCAGAGGCTCAAACCCTCTAAGCAAACCATTGTTTCAATCAAATTTGGCAGTTGCAAAGCCCACATCCTTAAAATCCAAAGTCTTTGCTGCCTTGTCTATCACCAACCCAACTAACAACTGAGGCAAAGGGCCAGTTGTAATTGGCTTAATTGGAGGACATGCCTACAGGCTAATGCTGAACTCCAAGCTTAGTCACAGATATTTTAATTGACAAACATGACATCCTATTAACAGTATGCACCCAAATCTGGCCATGTGATTTAAAACCTATCTGTAGTAGAGTCCTCCTCATCGTGGATACAGACAGAACCTTGGACTGTTGGGAACTTTTAGATATGGCCATCCTTAATTAGGGATTAAATTGCACAAGTTGGGTTCTGGCATTTTGGACCAATTATGGCATTATCATTGATGCTAGCATCACCTTTGTTAGCTGTGACCCCATAAGCCTTGACCTAAAATATATTTGTATGTCAAGCTCTCAGGCCCAGCATTGCCTTCATATTTTAAAAGAGGCTCAGTCTGGCTATAACACCATAGAGCTACAAAAACAAGACTCACATAAACTCAGGTGGGTCTTGGCTTAAAAATGATACCCACCTCCCCATCCCCAACCACATATCACATATACACCCCACATCCCAGACACAGGGTGGGAGGTTGTGGTAGCAAGCTGGAGGGAAGGCAGAAGTAGGAAAAGGCTCTGGGGAATGTGAGGTCTAATCAAAAGATGGACCAATATGAGGCAGTTACTAACTTGGCCCAGGAACTTGCCTTTGTAAGGTGAGAAGGTGAGAAGACATAACCTTGGATGACATTGCCTGGGCCCAAGAACTTGCCGTCAGAAATGACTTTACAACTTCTCCCTGGACACTGAGACTGCCACACCAGCACCATCCAAGTGCTGCCTCTCTTAAGACATTGACAAATTGAATAAGAAAGATCTGTTACTCTTTTTCCTTTTGATATTAGAGATTCTATTATGTTTCCCGAGCTTGTTGTTTGTTGAGCCCATGTATGTGCCTTGTTCTCTCTATATACTATCATGCTGAAATCTTGTAGAGGTTACTACTATATGTGGAGAATTATAAAATGTAATGAGGAATATTGCTTCCTCCAGTAAGTAACTGCCTCTTATTGGTTCATCTTCAATTAGCTAACCCCACCCCTCCTATCCCCTGTAGCTACAGCTTGCTGTTGCCCCCTCGAGTGGGGGAGATGATCTGGAAGCCATCTCTCCTGGGAGCTCTAAATAACGCAGTTCTGCCTTTCATCTATCCAAGTGTCAGTGTGTTATGTCTCACCATCAAAAAATATCTTTGTCTTATAAAACATGTAGTTTATTTTCTTTAACTGTAAAGTAATGACAGGAATATTCTACCCAAATCTGAAGTTTTCTAAATTCTTAGCCCCAAAGCAAAAAAAAAAAAAAAAAAAAATCACATCAAGTTAAAAAGAAAGTTTTAGATAGTCCATTTTCACCTTCAAAAAGCCTGTGGGGTAAACGGAAGTTTCCACCCAGAATTTCCACCTGGCTTCCATAGTGGTGTGCAGATAAGGGTCCAATTACATACCAATGGATTTTTACCACAGCAGAGTCTCCAGTTGATCTAGGGCAAGGGGTGAAAAGAAAACAGCCATTTTCTCTTCCCTGCCATTCCTGGTACCTAATTGGTCTGGTGTCTACCAGTTACCAGGGACTGCCTATGGAGTTCCTGCGGGAAGGGGCAGGCAGAAAGGGAGAGCAGGTGCATGGCTGCAGGGGACAGGCTGGGGGCTGGCTGGTGAACCTGAGCAAGCAGTGAGCAATAAAAACCCTTTCTCCCAGCCTGCCCATCCCCTTGTCCTCCTTCATTTTCACTGGATTTATAGAGAAATTGCCCCGGGCAGGAAACCTCATTCCCCTTGGAGTTACAAAGGCCTTGTAACCTAAATGTCAAAAGAAGATTAAATTCTTAAGGCATTGATTCATCATAAACTTTTTTCTTAGTATTTCTTATGACCTTCTGTTCAAATCAGTTTTATCTGTTTAAATCTCAATTTCTTTGAGTTGTTAGCATTCTAGAATTAAACTTTTCAATGTAGCAGTGGTAGTCAAAGTCAAATAAGTGAGATATTTAACATATTTAACTTAAAAATAATTTTTTAATTAAATAAAATAGGAAAATCCATTTCCTAAGTCATACTAGTCACATTTCAACATCTCAAGAGGCACATGTAACTAAGTGTAACTGTGTTGGTCAATGCAGGAGAGCATTTCCTTCATGGCAGAAAGTCCTAGCAGACAGTTCTCATCTGGAATATGAGTGCCTATTAATTCCTTCTACTCCCACCATTGTTTGTAGTTTTATGGAGTATATCAGATATTTTAGGTGAATATTTGTAAACTTAAGAATAAGATAGGGCATTCTGGGTGAAAAAAATGATGAGAAGTAAGAAACAAAACAAGCAGGAAAAAAATTGTTTTTAAGTTAAAGAAGACAAATACATATCAGTTATAATAAAAGATTCCATGCAGTCTTGATACTTCCATTTCTTTTGAATTAGTCTTTTTTTTTTAATCAGCAGTATTATGTTATCTTGGATTTGATCTCTACTCTTCTTGGTGGCAAACATTTTCATTTAACACATGTTTAATAATACAAAACAAAAACATTGCAAACATATGTTCTTCCACAACATCAAGAAAACTTTCCTGGATGGGCCTGAAAATATACTTCTGACAATATAGTTAGCTCTGAAGAGAACAGTGCACAATGACAGACAGAAAACAGAGACCATGCACAATGCAAACAGGCTATTAGACATCCTTTAGGACTCTACTTTCTAGCAAAGTCTTGCTGAATGGAGTATAGTGACTTTCCCAATATATGTGTATTGCAGTGAGACATACTCATTTCAATTCAGCAAACCACATGCTTATTTACAACCTAAAAAAAAACTGTTCAATACCATTGCTGGTTTTGAGGTAGCCTGAGAACGTGTCTGAAAATTGGGGTGGTGTACTACTTAAGATTGAGCCTTGATAAATTAATGTCTTTGTAAGTTGTATATCATTTTATCTGCTCTTCTATTATTTGAGCAACAGAATGTGGCCATGATTACCAGTGGGTTTTCTATGTCCTGTGTGTGTGTGTAGCACTTTTTCTAAACCTTGGCATTATTGACATATGAGGCATTTGAGACCACATGAGTCTTCATTATGAGGGTCTCTCCTCTGCATTGCAGAATGTTCAGCAGCATCCATGGACTCTACCCACTAGATGCCAGTAGTCCCCCCTCATATCCAGTTGCAACAAACAAAAATGTCTCCACATATTGGCAAATGTTCTCCCAGGGTCAGAATAGTCTGCATTTGGGAAATGCTGGTCAATGATAATTTCTCAATTGGGATTGCAAAGGGACTGATAATAAATAAGCCTAAAATATGGAATAAAAAAGTGTATTTTATTAAAAGCATGAATATATCATGTATATGCTTCTGTAGATGTAAATATGTAAACATCTGACTAACAGCATACATTCAGTACTGCTTTTGGCCTCCAATTTCTCCACACCAAGCCAGTCTGAGATACTATGGCGTAAAATAAACATTCAAAACTTCAAATGTCAAATATGTGACTTGTGAAAATTTCCTAAATGGAACTAAAATCCTTTTATCAACTCTGAAAGCTATTCTTGGAAAGGAACCATTTTCTTTCTACCCTGCTAGGTTCTTTGACTGGTCTAATATCAACATAAGACAAATTAACAGGAGAAAAACAGATTTGATTCTGTACATACGGGTGCCCCATTAGAATATAAGACCCGAGGAGAAGCCTGGCGGTTCAGGCTTATATGCCAACTCAAGCTAAAAATTTGAGAGGGGCCTCGGGCCTCAGAGGAGAGGAAGGTGATTCACAGGATGATAAAAAGAGCAGATGCTTGGTAATTAGATGTTTGTCCTGCCATACAGATAGGCCATTTGGATGAAAAAGTTAACTCTTGATAATAGCTCTCTTTCTGAGCCAGGCCCCTATCTAAAATTTTTTTAGATAATTTAAAGGAGAGGGAAAGGGTATTTTTAGTCTGCTGGGTCTTGACTGTCTAGTTAGAAAAAGAGGCACATTTGGGGGAGACTTGTTCTGAACCCCTTCAGTATCCTTATTAGTAGAGCACTGAGTAAACATATCATTTTTAAATCAACTCGAAGATAATCCATTCAGTGCAGATAACTATGTTTGACTGCACTGACTTACTCGTTTTTTTAAAATATATATATATATATATATATTTTTTTTTTGGTATTGTTAATCTACATGTGCAACATTATGGTTATCACACTCCCCACTTCATCAAGTCCCCGCCACATGCCCCATTAGAGTCACTGTCCATCAGCGTAGTGAGATGCTATATCTCCCCGTGCCCACCCACCTACATTATGTCTGCGAATCCTAATGCCCCTTTTCCCCCTTGTCACTCACTTCCCACCCATCCACCCCAGTCCCTTTCCCTTTGGTAACTGTTAGTCCATTCTTGGGTTCTGTGAGTCTGCTGCTGTTTTGTTCCTTCCGTTTTTTTTTTCTTTTCTTTGTTCTTATACTCCACATATGAGTGAGATCATTTGACACTTGTCTTTTTCCACTTGGCTTATTTCACTGAGCATAATACCCCCTAGCCCCATCCATGTTGTTGCAAATGGTAGGATTTGTTTTCTTCTTATGGTGGAATAATATTCCATTGTGTATATGTACTACATCTTCTTTATCCATTCATCTACTGATGGACACTTAGGTTGCTTCCATTTCTTGCCTATTGTAAATAGTGCTGCAATAAACATAGGGGTGCATCTGTCTTTTTCAAAGTGGGCTACTGCATTCTTAGGGTAAATTCCTAGGAGTGGGATTCCTGGGTCAAATGGTATTTCTATTTTGAGTTTTTTGAGGAACCTCCATACTGCTTTTTACAATGGTTGAACTAATTTGCATTCCCACCAGCAGTGTAGGAGGGTTCCCTTTTCTCCACATCCTCGCCGACATTTGTTGTTGTTTGTGTTTTGGATGTTGGCCATCCTCACTGGTGTGAGGTGATATCTCATTGTGGTTTTAATTTGCAATTCTGTGATGATTAGCGATGTGGAGCATCTTTTCATGTGCCTGTTGGTCATCTGAATTTCTTCTTTGGAGAGGTGTCTGTTTAGCTCCTCTGCCCATTTTTTAATTGGCTTATTTGCTTTTTGTTTGTTGAGGTACATGAGTTCTTTATGTAATTTGGATGTCAACCCCTTATTGGATATGTCATTTATGAATATATTCTCCCATAGTGGAGGATATATTTTTGTACTACTGATGGTATCCCTTGCTGTACAGAAGCTTTTAGTTTGATATAGTCCCACTTGTTCATTTTTGCTTTTGTTTCCCTTGCCTGGGGAGACATGTTCATAAAGAAGTTGCTCATGTTTATGTCCAAGGGTTTTTTCCCTATATTTTTTCTAAGAGTTTTATGGTTTCATGACTTACATTCAGGTCTTTGATTCATTTTGAGTTTACATTTGTGTATGGGGTTAGACAGTAAATAATCCAGTTTCATTCTCTTACATGTAGCTGTCCAGTTTTGCCAACACCAGCTGTTGAAGAGGTTGCCATTTCCCCATTGTATATCCATGGCTCCTTTATCATATATTAATTGACCATATATGCTTGGATTTATATTTGGGCTCTCTATTCTGTTCCACTGCTCTATGGGTCTGTTCTTGTCCCAGTACCAAATTGTCTTGATTACGATAGCTTTGTAGTAGAGCTTGAAGTTAGGGAGCGTAATTCCCCGTGCTTTATTCTTCCTTCTCAGCATTGCTTTGGCTATTCGGGTTCTTTTGTGGTTCCATATGAATTTTAGAACTATTTGCTGAAGTTCATTGAAAAATGCTCTTGGTATTTTGATAGGGATTTCATTGTATCTGTAGATTGCTTTAGGCAGGATGGCCATTTTGACAATATTAATTATTCCTAGCCAAGAGCATGGAATGAATTTCCATTTATTACTGTTCTCTTTAATTTCTCTTATTGTGTCTTGTAGTTTTCAGGGTATCGGTCTTTCACTTCCTTGGTTAGGTTTATTCCTAGGCATTTTATTTTTTTAATGCAATTTTGAATGGAATTGTTTTCCAGATTTCTCTTTCTGCTAGTTCATCATTAGTGTATAGGAATGCAACAGATTTCTGGGTATTAATTTTGTATCCTGCAACTTTGCTGAATTCATATATTAGATCTAATAGTTTTGGAGTGGATTCTTTAGGGTTTTTTATGTACAATATCATATCATCTGCAAACAAGGACAGTTTGAGTTCTTCCCTGCTGATCTGGATGCCTTTTATTTCTTTGTGTTGTCTGATTGCCGTTGCTAGGACCTCCAGTACTATGTTGAATAAAAGTGGGAGAGTGGACATCCTTGTCTTGTTCCCAATCTTAAAGGAAAAGCTTTCAGTTTCTCGCTGTTAAGTATAATGTTGGCTGTGGGTTTGTCATATATGGCCTTTATTATGTTGAGGTACTTGCCGTCTATACCCATTTTGTTGAGAGTTTTATCATGATTGGATGTTGAATTTTGTCAAATGCTTCTTCAGCATCTATGGAGATGATCATGTGGTTTTTGTCCTTCTTTTTATTAATGTAGCAGATGATGTTGATGAATTTTTGAATGTTGTACCATCCTTGCATACCTGGGATGAATCCCACTTGATCATGATGGATGATCTTTTTGATGTATTTTTGAATTCAGTTTGCTAATATTTTGTTGAGTATTTTTGCATCTATATTCATCAGGGATATTGGTCTAATTTTCTTTTTTTATGGTGTCTTTGCCTGGCTTTGGCATTAGAGTGATGTTGGCCTCATAGATTGAGTTTGGGAGAATTCCCTCCCCTTCTAATTTTTGGAAAACTTTAATGAGGATGGGTATTAGGTCTTCACTAAATGTTCGATAAAATTCCGCAGTGAAACCATCTGTTCCAGGAGTTTTGTTCTTAGGTAGTTTTTTGATTACCAATTCAATTTCTTTGCTGGTAATTGGTCTATTCAGATTTTCTGTTTCTTCCTGGGTCAGCTTTGGAAGGTTGTATTTTTCTAGAAAGTTGTCCATTTCTTCTAGGCTATTCAGTTTGTTAGCATATAATTTTTCATACTATTCTCTCATAATTGTTTGTGTTTCTGTGGTAGCCATAGTGATGTTTCCTTTTTCATTTCTGATTCTGTTTATGTGTGTAGACTCCCTTTTTTCCTCAATAAGTCTGGCTAAGGGTTTATCTATTTTGTTTATTTTCTCAAAGAACCAGCTCCTGCTTTCATTGATTCTTTCTATTGTTTTGTTCTTCTCAATTTTATTTATTTCTGCTTTAATCTTTGTTATGTCCCTTCTTCCACTGACTTTGGGCCTCATTTGTTCTTCCTTTTCTAGTTTCTTTAATTGTGAGTTTAGATTATTCTTTTAGGATTGTTCTTCTTTCATGACCTAGGCCTGTATTGCAATATATTTCCCTCTTAGCACAGCCTTCGCTGCATCCCAGATTTTGTGGTGTTGAATTATTGTTGTCATTAGACTCCATAAATTGCTTGATCTCTGTTCTTATTTGGTCATTGATCCATTGATTATTTAGGAGCCTGTTATTAAACTTCCATGTGTTTATAGGCTTTTTTGTTTTCTTTGTGTAATTTATTTCTAGTTTCATACCTTTGTGATCTGAGAAGCTGGTTGGTACAATTTCAATCTTTTTGAATTTACTGAGGTTCTTTTTGTGGCCTAACATATGATGTATTCTTGAAAATGTTCGATGTACACTATAGAAGAATGTGTATCCTGTTGCTTCTGGATGGAGTGTTCTGTATATGTCCGTTAGGTCCATCTGTTCTAATATGTTGTTCAGTGCCTCTCTCTCTTTACTTATTTTCTGTCTGTTTGATCTGTCCTTCGGAGTGAGCGGTGTGTTGAAGTCTCCTAAAATGAATGCATTACATTCTATTTCCCCCTTTAATTCTGTTAGTGTTTGTTTCATATATGTAGGTTATCCTGTGTTGGGTGCATAGATGTTTATAATAGTTATATCCTCTTGTTGGACTGACCGCTTTATCATTATGTAATGTCCTTCTTTGTCTCTTGTGACTTTTTTGTTTTGAAGTCTATTTTGTCTGATACAAGTACTGCAACTCCTGCTTTTTTCTCACTATTAGTTGCATGAAATATCTTTTTCCATCCCTTTACTTTCAGTCTCTGTATGTCTTTGTGTTTGAAGTGAGTCTCTTGTAGGCAACATATAGATGGGTCTTGTTCTTTTATCCATTCAGTAACTGTATCTTTTGATTGGTGCATTCAGACCATTTACATTTATAGTGATTATCAATAGGTATGTAGTTATTGCCATTGCAGGCTTTAGATTTGTGGTTACCAAAGGTTCAAGGGCAATTCCCTTACTATCTGTCTATTTAACTTAATTCCTATACTATTATAAACACAACCTAAAGGTTCTTTTTTTTTCCTCCTTTTTCTTCCTCCTCCATTCTTTATATGTTATGAATCATATTCTGTACTCTTTGTCTTCCCTTCGATGACATCTGTTTAGCCTTAGGAATATTTCCATCTACAGGAGTCACTCCAATATGCCCTGTAGGGGTGGTTTGTGGGAGGTAAATTCTCTCAGCTTTTGCTTATCTGAAAATTGTTTAATCACTCCTTCAAATTTCAATGATAACCTTGCTGGGTAGACTATTCTTGGTTCAAGGCCCTTCTGCTTCATTGCATGAAATATATCATGCCACTCCCTTCTGTCCTGTAAGGTTTCTGTTGAGAAGTCTGATGATAAACTGATGGGTTTTCCTTTGTATGTGATCTTTTTCTCTTTCTAGCTGCTTTTAAAAGTCTGTCTTTATCCTTGATCTTTGCCATTTTTATTATTATATGTCTTGATGTTGTCTTCCTTGGGTCCCTTGTGTTGGGAGATCTTTGTACCTCCATGGCTTGAGAGACTATCTCCTTCCCCAGATTGTGGAAGTTTTCAGCAATTACCTCCTCAATGACATTTTCTATCCCTTTTTCTCTGTCTTCTTCTTCTGGTACCACTATAATGCGAATATTGTTCCGTTTGGATTGGTCACACAGTTCTCTCAATATTATTTCATTCTTAGATATCCTTTTTTCTTTCTGTGCCTCAGCTTCTTTTTATTCCTCTTCTGTAATTTCTATTCCTTTTACCATCTCTTCTACTACATCTAATCTACTTTAAATCCCTCTGTTGTATGTCTCATTTCAGATATGGTATTTCTTAATGATTGAATCTCCATTGTAAATTCGTTTCTGAGGTCTTCAATATTTTTCTGTACCTCCATAAGCATGTTTATAATTTTTATTTTGAACTCTCTTTCAGGAGGATTTTTGAGTTTGGTTTCATTTGGCCCTCTTGGGTTTGTGAATTTTTGTCTGAACCATATTCTTTTGACGTTTCCTTTTTCTTTGTGGTGCCCACTAGTGTGTAGAAACTCCAGTCTCTGGAGCTGCTCAGCCCCTAGAGTGAGGTTGGGGGTCATAGGGGAGTGGAGCTCATGCCTCGGGGGAGGACCGGTCTGTTCCTGCTTCCCGTCTGCGGTGCCTGTCTCCGGTGTCAGAGGCAGTGGGCTAAGCACACACAGGTAAACTCTGTGCTTTGTGTCTCAGCTGTTGTAGGCGGTGCCTCCCTCTTGCTAGCCCAGCACCTGCACAGTGACTGCAGGTTTGCGAGCAGGTGACTGCAGGCCAGTAGGAAGGCTCTGTGTGTCACAGTTGGGTGCCTCGGAGCTGTGTAGGCAGCCAGGGGTATGGAACACCTGGAGCTGCTCAAAGTTCCCAACCACCGGGCAGAGCGCGCCCAGACAACCTTGTCCAGCTCTCCCTTCTCCTACAAAGCAAGCTCTATGCAAACCCCACCCCTTCAGCAGTCCTCTCGTTGCTAGGAAACCTCTCAGACTTCCTGCCTTTCCTCTGACACAGTGCGGCCGGCCGGGTGTGGATCTCCTCTTCCACAAATAGCTGGAATGTCGGTTTTCTCAAGCACTCCACCTGTCTGAGCTCCCCAGTGTCCAGAGCACCACACACTATAGGATTCTGCTCACAAAGCAGATGTCTAGGGCTATGTGTCCAGTAGTCCCAGGCTTTCACCCCTCTTGCGCTCTGTTTCTCTTCCTCCTGACGGTGAACTGGGGTGTGGGAAGGGCTTGGGTCCTGCCAGATTAAGGCTTTTGTACGTTACCCTCTTTCTTGATGTCTGCTCTGTTCGTGAGGTCTGTATGCAGTCTGGTTCAGCCTTCTTTCTTGTTGCTGTCTGAAGGTTAGTTGTATTTATTAACTATATTTTTGTACTGTTTGTGATTTTGGAAGGAGCTCTCTGTCTCACCTCTCACACTGCCATCTTGGAAAGCGTCTCTTTAAGACTTTTAAGAAAGCACCCACTTTTCTTCTGTCCCAGGGGAGCCGGCTGTGGGGACCCGCTTGCAGTGTCCGTCTTGGGTCCTGCCCTTCCGTTTCTCTAATCTCCAGTACACCATGAGATGTGTGTCTGTGCTGCCAGTGTAGATCACCAGGGCTGATTATTTATCAGTCCTGTGCTTCCACTCCCTCCCCACTCTTGATTCTTTTCCTCCCGCCTGTGCACTGGGTTGGGGGAGTTCTCGGGTCCTGCCGGGTCGTGGCTTTGTATCTTACCCGCTTCGTGAGGCGCTGAGTTCTCGCAGACGTAGCTGTAGCCTGGCTGTTGTACTGTATCTTCTGGTCTCTCTTTTAGGAATAGTTGTATTTGTTGTATTTTCACAAATATATATGGTTTTGGGAGGAGATTTCCACTGCTCTGCTCATGCTGCCATCTTCCTCCGATCTCTGAGTCACTGTTTTCAAAGTCTTATTACAAGGTGACAAAGGGTGACTACTTTCCAGAATCCAACCAAATGAGAATGATATGAAGAAATTAGCTAACTGAAATAATTCAGTTGTTGTTTTCATAGTTTAACCTCCTCAGATAGGTTTTACACACATCAGAAAATATAATATAGCAAAAGAACTTTTAGGAGTCTGGAATTTGTATGGTAAGTTCCACTTTGCCCAGACAGCCTCTGATATTCCTTTACTTTAATTAGAACTAGTTACTCTCAGATAAGTAACTGATGACTGAGAAAATTCACACACTCATAAGAGCACTGAGGTCTTCTCAAAATGAGGTTACACAGTCAGTTTCAGAGCCATGTTTCCTGAATTGGAGAAGAACTTTTCTCCCAAATTTCAGCATGGGATCTCTAGTCATTATGTTCATTATGAATTATTATTTTTAAAATGAATTCTGTAATTTTACATGAAAGCCTCTATTATGTCATAATTTAATGTTTAATTCATTTATTAAGATAAGACATTTAAAATATACAAAAATTTATACACACACACACACACACACACACACATATATATATATATTCATTTTTAATGTGCTGGTGACCTACACAAAAATTTATATAAATATATATGTATATATATATACATTCATTTTTAATGCTCTGATGACTGAAAAGGGGATTCTTTCTCCATGTCTGAGAGGCTCTGCCAATGTTGTTCTAATTGCTTATGGCAATGTCAGTCTGCAGAGCATTGGAGTACGAGGTAATTGAACAAGTAGATATAACATCTGAAGTTTCAGTAACAACACTTTGGCATGAAAGGTGATTATTGAAGTGTTTTGCCAAGACTGTGAGGGATAGAATCCAGAATTCAGAACTGTCACTACCAAATCACTCTTGGAGTCCAAAAAATTAAAAAGGATTTAACAAAATAATTAAACTGAGCTCATGACTTGAGGAGCTTTTGTATTTGGCAAAAGCACTTGAGAGCAGAATCTTCCTTAGCAACCAGTTAATTGTGATCTCTTGGCGATGTTCACTGATATCCCCATCAGCCATTGAGACACTTGTGTTTTTATCTACATTTTGCAGATACATACATCCGTCAATTAATCTACAATTAGTTTGAGGTACTCAACTTAAATAAAGTCCATTTAGTTGTAATATATTAAGTCGTATATTTTATTGTATTTTGAAATGTAAAATGCATGAGGAATTCAGCTCTGATATTTTTCTCCCATAAATTGCTGTACTGATTACCATGAAGTACATTGATGTCACTGTCACTATGACAACATTATGACAAGAACTAGTCACTCTAAGCTACCTAGTAAAAGGAACTGTCATCTATATTTCTGAAAAAGATGTAACACATATTAGGACCTCTGCTTTGTTACATACATTAGTACCCTCATAGTTAGGGAATGTTGAATCATAATGGACGAAGAAAGAATTTGTGTTAATATATCTCTAAAAGGTAAGATTTGAATATTTGAAGAATGTATACTTTAACTTTTCAGTCAATTAGAAAGGAGGCAACTGTTTTATCATTATAATATAAGGAACTGATGCAACAGATGGCTTTCTCTTTACCTGCTTATTTATATTTTTGCATTTTAGAGAGCACAAAGCAGTGATATAAACAAATTTTCTAACTCAGTAGGTGAGCTTTGGGATCTATTTGAAGTCTTTTATGTGAAGCAATACTGAATCAGTTTTTGTACTTTTAGGATATTGCATAATTGTTAATTTTCAGCTTCTTATTCTAGAAGTGAGTCACCCTCTTGTACTATTCCATTTTTAATTAAGCAAGGATTCAAAATATTTTTTTCTTTGTTAACTTTAAGAAATAACTGACTCTGGTGTGTTCTCATGCCCTGCCCTCCACCCCCAGGGATGTCCTGTAGAAAATAAATGAAGGCATGCTAGAACCTTAGGAAGAAAATGTTAGTCATCACAAATGCCATTCATCTGGAAATGCACTGCCGCCAATATTTTTGGATCATTTATTATCAATTTTGTGCTTGTTTTAGTTTGTACAGTAGAGTGTCAGCATTCTGACATTTGCTGTTTAGAGAACTGTATCACCACATGATGTGACATGGAACAGTTGACAAATGGCAATTTTCCCAGGAATATTTGCCTTTTTATTTGATCTAAGCCAAATCTGAAACTCTTTAAAGGAATTCTTTCCTTATAAAATTTGGCAGATTTATAAAAAGAAAAATAAAGGTATAACCTGTCCTGATTTTAAAAGTCTGCTTTTCATTTAGAATATGACTGTTAGACATCATATATGAATATGGGCTGTAATCATTGAGATGGACACTGTATTGTCTTATAACTTCTTAACTACAAGGCTCTTAATGAATATGATTGAAAAGCTATTTCTTTTTTTGTAATGCATCATTTGTTGGTAGAGACACTGAAAGAAAAGCAAAACAATTCTTGGTGAATGGTATTCCAAATATATTTTCTGATGCAAACATTCAGGTATCTTTTTTTGTGTTAATCAAGTATATATTTAGAAAAATTGAGAAAAATAAGTAAGTCTAAAACATTGAGCATGGATATTTATCTGTAAGCAGCCTGAGGTTTCTGAGAAATGATATGATTAAGTTACTATTTAATCCACATTTTGTTGTATCAGTTTCTGTACTAGAGCTCAGATATACATATTCTGATTATACTATTTCTAACTAAATAATTTTTGTTTTCTAAATTATACTGACTATAGCTGTATTATGTACCATCTAAACACAGAAGAAAATAGATTTCATTACAATAGAAGACATTTTGAAATTGCCTCATAGAATTTTAAACAAAAATAAACATACCCATAGATATAAAAGAATAAGTATCAAAAGTTTTTTTGGATATGTAGAAACTTCAAGGGGAGAGGCTTTCAGACTTGTATTTTTAATGAGAAGCTTCAAAATTGATTGCTTAAGATACTTGTTTTCATGAGGCTTAATTCCCTTGCAAATTGTAGTTTCTATTTTAAAATAAGCCTTTAGTAGAGCATATTGCATATTACTAAAAAATCTGCTCAACACCATCCATATAGTGTATTTTTATCATATAATGCATTAGATTTCCAATATCCTATATAAAGTTAACCTACTTTCTAGAACCTACTCCCTTAAACACACACACAAACGCAAACATGCACTCATATGCTTTTGTATTTATTCTTTGTAATCATCCAAATGATGTTTCACCATAATTTAATTTTTTATTCCTCTCCTTTAAAATTCTTATTGAGGTAAATTTAAAAGACATTTCCCTAAGAGCAATATTTTTGAAGATTTAGGCAACAATAGGTTTTTTTGTCATCTTTGAGAGAACTAGAACATCAAAATCATATTCTTACTAATGGAGGTCAAATCATAAGAAATATAGTTCAGATCTAATAAAATAATAGTCATGTGTTAAATTAATCACTTTAATGTGATGCTTACTCCCTCATCTAATGTTTTAAATTTATTTAAGTTCAGTGATTCTGTAGCAAGTGAGCAATAGAAGGCAGTGAGGCAATCTTCTCTTTTTCTTTCTTTTGGATTTAAAAAGCAAATGTTTTAGTGAATGGCTCTGGAAATAAATAAAAATTGCTACTTATAAACTTAGGACAAAAGAACAGAAAAATCTCTGTGCTATACATGGGTGTAATTTATTCCAGTTTGCTAGCTTAAGTTATATCAAATAGCTTTGATGGTACATAAGGAATCCTAACATTTTGGAAGATATTAAATCTAAAATGGAATTTTTTTTCTCATATGTATGTTAAAGTAAGAGCGTATATCAAGCCTTAGTTTATCTTTAGTGCCTGGTAAAAGTGGCGTTTGTGAATAGAATGAATAATAGGGATTCCAGACCCTGACTTTTGTCACACCCAGATCCTGAGGCAAAGTAGCCTGTCATTATTTGACTAAAGCAGTATCATCTTGATTTGCCTTTAAATTGCATCCAGCATATTTTTAAGGCAAGTTTAGGTATGCTTGTGACTTTAAGAAAAATAAAGGCTTTAATCAATCCAGGAATTTTTCCACAAACAGTATTACATTTGATAAGCTTAATGCTAATGCACCTATTATTTTTCCTTTCTTTTTCCAATAAACCTAATTGGTTTCCCAAATGTTTGTTTTAAATTCAGTTTATTCTGTCTTGCAGTGAGGATATGGAAGATAGGCTAGATATTTTTACTCACCTACAAATCTTAAATCAAATAACCACTTAAAAAGTATTACATTTAGTGTCCACAGATACCTTGCAGCCAGAGTTTTCTGCCAAGAATACACCATAAGCCTTTTGTTCTTATCATGCAGAAGTGAGAAAAGAGGTAGGGAGGTAGGTAATTATTTTCTGCAATTTAAATGAGATTTTTTTCCCTCTATTACCTCAGAGCTCAGTACTACTATGGGGTACATTTGCTCACTCTCACAATCTATCAGAAAATATTTTGAGTTGAACAGAAGCACCAGAATAATCTCACCTGCAGATGCTGTTCAACTGAGAAGTAATCCTAACAATTGAAATCATTTAGGGAGGGTGGGTTTATTTTTCTTTTCATTGTGAAACAGTAGTTTGCCTTATCTGGCATCTTGGGATAAGGAAAGAAAGTACTAATAGTTTTTCACTCAGATTTGCATTGAAACTTCCCTTTAAGGCTTTATGCAATAATGGTTCAAGATCCCTGTGTCATCTGCACCCCCTGTCCTGTGTCCTGTGCCACCCTAATACATACGGTTGATCTGTACTCCAGGCTGAGATCTGTAAGGGTTTCCATGGCAGGGAGAGTTCAGGGCTACCTTTTGGGAGAGAGAGTCTAAGGAGTACTACACGGTGTGTTGTCAACAAGATTCGTATCCCTGTTAAAACAAGATAAAATCTAAGGAGAGCATTTCAGGGGTGGGGGAAATTGCAAAAAGGTACTTGCGCAATTTTGGAGAAGGGGCAGAAAATTCTGAAGGGCAATTTTATCTGCTTTCTTTTGTGATCAGTGAAATACTGGGCATTTCTGAGGATGATTTCTATCTTACTTGTCTATTTCTCCTCTAAATCATTCATTCACTCATTTCCCTTTTATCTGTCATTCATTTTTTCTTTCACTCATTCAGCTAACATTTATTGAGCATTTTTTGCAATATGAGCCACTTTATTTTTACTTTTTTGCCAAACTTGCTCCTATCTCAAGACTATGTTTTCCTATCACCTTGTTTTATTTCTTCGTAGCATTTGTCACTACTTGAAACCATCTTATTCATTTGCTATATTGTCAGTTTCCCTTTCAGGAAGTGTAAGCTTGGTGAGAAAACAAAATTCTATTCATTGTTCAATGTTGAATTTCCCAGATATAGGGTATTACCTGGTATTACTATTAGTAATAGTGCTGAGAATAAATAATAATAATAATAATTAATAAAAGCTAACATTTGCTAAAGTTTTCAAATGTTCAGGAAATGGAAGATTGAAGTCATGCTATAGGATTCACTGAGATTAATTCAGCCCTTGTTATGTTCCTCCATTTGATGATCTATTGGCCTCATAAATTTTCACTTCCAAATACCCCAAAGTTGCCTAGAGTCAGTGGCCATCTACAATCACTCTTTATTATCCCTAGGCACATTTGTGTTCACAGGAGCAAATTACCTTTTTTGTGAGGTAGTAAAGTATTAAATGGATATTTGCTTAAGGCCTGAGCCCCTCATTGTTCTTACATTTGCTTATGTTGTAAGAATCCCTAAGGAGAAGTAATGGTAAAACTAGGATTCTACCCTGGCTTTGTCTCTGACATCATTGCTGCTGGCCCAGTTGTTACTGGCATTCTGTTAACTCTTTGTGTACAAATGGCCTAACACTGGACAGGACAGTGAAAAGTTTAGGTGAACAATGAGAAATCAAAATAATTTTGACAGATGGAAAACAGAGGTATAATTTTACAAATATTAATGAACCTCTTATGTTTAGGTTTAAAAAGTAGTTGATAAATCATAGTAAGAAAATGCCCAGGATAGGAGTTTTAGTGTGAAAATAAAACCATCGCATTTTTTGAATGATGTGTTGAATATACTAAAATAGCATATGTTTATGTGCTTTGATAAGCATATGCTCAGGTAAAGGATACCATGTATTACATTTTAAGATGGTTACTAAAATTTTACTTCCATTTAGCAGGATCAATTTACTTATTCCATGCTTTTCCAGAGCAATGGGGTCTGAACTTTGCCACTGGAAATGTGGGAGTAATGAATGAATAATTATCTCTTAGGTTGTAGGGAGAATCCATGAAATGGATGGTAGAAAAGGGTAGATAATACTCAAGCCCCTTCCAAGTCTGAGATTTGACTATTGGGTAAATTATGTAAAGCAAAAAAGTAAATAAATAAATAAGGAGAAAGAAAGAAAAAAACCCAGGACAGTAAATGGGAAAAGATGACACGCAAAGACAAAGACAGGGTATTATATTGCCAATCACCAAAGGTAGAGCATATTAATTTTTTTTTCTAAAAGAGCACTCTTGGGAATGTATGACTTTAAATTGACACACTATATTAAAAAGAGCTATAAAATGGCTATTTTATTATCATATTTTACTTTGCACTATAAAAACAGCAGTATTACATTTAGCTTGTTTCAGTTAAC
Organism: Phataginus tricuspis; assembly: GCA_029783875.1. Classification (NCBI taxonomy): domain Eukaryota; kingdom Metazoa; phylum Chordata; class Mammalia; order Pholidota; family Manidae; genus Phataginus; species Phataginus tricuspis. The sequence goes on along the minus strand of JAQQAC010008880.1, from coordinate 28,403,556 downwards.
AGTACACGCAAATACAATAAATCAAAGATCTTTAAAATAAAGTATTCTAAAGCCTTAAGTTAAGAAATCATTTTTTTTAATTGTTTACACTCTAGTGGTTATTTACCAACTAAGATCAGACTTGTTTAGTGTACTGTTTCTTGACTAATATGAGAGAGTAAGACAATGGAAAATCACTTTTGTTACCTGAATACTTTATTGTTTAGTAGGAAAAAAAGGGGGGGAGAATAAAAGGTCAAACTTATATAAGATTAAAAAAAATGAGGATAATATAAATATTTATTGCTTCTCTGCTACTAGTAACATTAAGAAGAAAGTTGCCAAAGGTATTTCAGGTGTGAGTTTCTCTAATATATGAAATTTGGCTAAATGGGCTACCACACCCTTCGCTCCAGGCCTTTGTTAGAAAGGAATACTCTCCCAGACCCCCAGCAATTATTAGGCTAGGTTATTGCTTTGGGCTGAACTTAAATCTCTTTCTTTCTCTTTCTCTCCCTTTGTCTCAGTTTCCCTAATACTTTTTACTCTAATAATTTTCCTGGCTAAAATTCTCCAATAGAGTTCACTAGTCTTACATACTGTACTGTCTTTTAACATTTTAAACAAGATTGTTCACTAGCAAGGAAAATTCAAGACTTTTAATCTCTACAATTACATTTAGACCCAAAACCAAGTGTGAAATTATGTTAACACAAAATTTGCTAATTATTAAAGACATTCTCCTTAAGAGTCAACCTCATGCATCTAAAGTTAGAAAACACTTGTTTAGGGTATATCCGCTGTAGATGAAATACAATTTTTTTACATTATGTACTTTTAACAATCCTCTTAGGTTTTCCCAAGCACATGTGGATTGATTTTTTTCATTTAAAATTGTTTCCATCTTTCATTAAAAAAATTCTCAGCTAACCAGCTGAAGCTTCAGTCTAAAATTAGTATTATTTCAATAGTTTAACTGGACCAGTAACTGCCATCAGGCATATCGCCAAGTTGGTTCATTTTAAATAACTGGCTCATTGCAAAGGGTTGAATTATACATGGAATGAATAAAACATGTCAGACTCTATTGTAAAATGTACAATTTATGCATATTATCCCCTTAAGATGAAATTTAAAAGGTTTTAGATATTAAGACATCTGTCATTTTATTTTTATCTAACTTTCTTTAATGTAGATTTCATATGGTATATTTTAACAAGAATTTTTAGTAATCAAGTGGAAGTACCCTCTTCTCTAATTCTCAGTTACTCATCTTTACACTATCTCTGTATCTGAGCTAACCAAAAAAAGAAAGTTAACAATTAATTAGTCTACCAGAGGTTACTCTGGAATGGAGCCAAGGGAAAAAAAATCCAGCTAGATCTCTCATCTGGTCAGTCTGTTCTAACAGAAGCCACACAAGTTCAGGGAGTAAACAACACTGATTGAATAGCCTCTTAAAAACTTCTACCATTCCTATCTACTTAGGGTTTTCTTTGAATAAGGAAAATGATTTCAGTCCATTTTGGTATTACCAGCATGAATCACTAAAACATTATTTAGCAAACTTTCACTATGTCTTTAGTGCTATATTTGAGATATAAAAAAACCTTTTAAAACTTAGTTCTTCCATCCAGACACTATTTGTCTAATTAGGGAGACAAATTTAAAAGCTGAGTTGTATCTTATTCATTCATAGGCTATAAGAAGAAAATGATCAACATGGGTTGCTACAGTAAATCAGCACACAGGAAAAATACTTCAGCCAGACACTAAGAATTGGGAGGATGTAGTTTTTTTTCTTTTTTAAACAGCTTTATTGACATATTTCATATGCCATACATTTTTTATTATTAACATAAAAGTAATAATTTAATGATTTTTTTAGTATGTTCACAGAGTTATGTAACTACCACCACAATTTTTGGACATTTTCATCTTCCCAGAAAGAAACCTCATTCCTGCCTAAGTAGTTTGTCCCCTTCCCCCTCTCTCCTCCCCAGCCCTAGATGTAGTTTTTTGAAAGAAGGATGAAAGGCATATCATGATGGAAGAAAATGTAATTCAGAGTATGGAGTTAGGAAGAAAATAGATCATTAAGGAGAGAGAAGGGAATGGCCATTTGGAGTGTGCCTGATACTTGTATATGGGAATGGTTTTCAGTATGTAGGGGTGCTGCCCACTATGGAGAGCACTGAAAAGTCAAATGTAAGCCAAATACCTGATTTTAGAACTGATAAGGATGTTTTTTCATTATGTTTTATACTCTTTTTATAGTAGATCAATGTAACTTTAACAGAGCATGGATGGTAGTGTTAATGTTATTATCATTCAGTTCTATTTCATTGTTCTATGTGTTAAACCAAATTCCACATTTATTCATGAATGTGTATGTAAGTTTAGTAATCTTGAATTATGTATTTATGATGAAAACAAACCACCACTAATCCCCAATGAAGATACAAGTGTTTTTGTTTTATTTGCTTTATTTAATGTCAGTTCTAAAATCTGGAACGTTTTTTTCTTAGAAATCATGCTGCAAATGATGCTCAGGTTCCTATCATCAGTCTTCAATCTTGAGTGTCACAGATTTGGTTCAAAAAATTAAACCTCTTGCCTCTCACCTCATTCCGTATGCAACAGTCAGTTCCTCATCAGTTCTTCCTCCACACCATGTAAGTGCCAGTGTGATGTCTCTAAAATAAAAATTTGACCTTGTCACTGCCCATTAACTCACCCAAATCCCGTTTAAAAACTTTCAATTATCTTAGAATAAATTCCAATACCCTTTGCATAACCTGCAAGATCTTTCCTCTTCTGGATTTGGCTGTACATCTAATTCTGTGAAATGTATTAATATGCTTAGTTTTCCACTTAGCTGAAATATTTGCAATTCTTCAAAGTACCATGTTCCTCTGTCACTCTATGCTGTAAACTTTATATTCTTATTCACAGTTCAGCTGTTAAATACATGAATTCTTTCAAACATTTGTCAGGCATCATCTCCAAGGTAAAATCTTTCCCTACTCCCAAATTTCTACCTTTTTCTCCAAAGATAATTTTTATTAATGTAAAGTTTTATGCATAACTTTATTAATAGTAAAGTCATATATATATATATATATATACATTCATGTGATTTATTTTTATTTTTTGTCTTCCTTTTTGGACTGTGTGCTACTACAAGGTAAGGTTTGTACTATATTTATCCACCTATTACCATTGCTTATCATAGTGCTAGCAACATGGTAGATTTTTATCAATATCGGACATATTAGAATAAATCTCCCACCTGCTGAAAAGAAGACTAAAAAATAAATAAATAAATAAACTCAATAAATTTTAGTTGTAGAATTGGAATATACTGTATTTTTAAAACCAGGAACCCTAGAGCAAGCATATCTGACAACCAAGTTCTGCCCCATCACTCCCTAGCATATCAAACAGTTGTCCAACAATTATCTTTGAATTTTAGCAAGGTGATTGATTCTTAAGAGGCAGACATACTACCACCACCAAATCCACTCAAACGTGAATTCAGGAAACAAGCAAACAGGCCACGAAATCCTAATATGAGAGAGACTGAGAGCATGAGTGTGTACACGTGGTTCACAAGTTCTTGACTCTGGTTGCTCTAAGATCTACAGTTTGATTAATGAGCCACGTATTCCGTAAGGTCCACATCTTGCCCAGGCTCATTTCACTTGCATTTCTATCACTTGCAGCCAATAGAATCCTAATAATATAATAAAACTTAGTAGCTGTGAGATATTGTATGTTAAATGGAAATAATAAAATGGCAGATTAAAAATTAATATCACTTGAAGTAATTGTAGAAACATTTATTAATCTTGCTAGTACTATCTTGTTTTGCATGTATACACATGTACACACGTGCACACCCCATAAATTTACAGAGTTGCATAAACACTAATGTGTTCTAAGGAAGCACAGGAAGATGTTTCATTATATTTTGAAGGAGTGAAAAAGAACATAGAATCTTGAGTTGCCAGAATCATGATGAAAGGCTTGTGTTTTTAAAAGTAAATGTGTACTCTGTATCCCAAAATAAGCCATCTTATTCAAAACATGACATGTTACTGTGATTTTGATCTTTGAAAAAGACAATACAGAGCTTTTGTTGTCGATGCTGTTATTTAAGAATACATTGATCAATCAGGGATAGCTTATAGTTTTAGCATCTAAATGTAAGAACTGCTAAAAGTACAAGGTCCTCTAAAATTCTGTGTCTGAAAAAGAATATCAGTGAAGATAGCTATTATTAAATTGAAAGTGCTTTCTTCACTTTTGAAATTGGAGAAATAAGAGAACTTAGAGTATGGATGTATAATTTCTCAAGTTTGGGGGTCTGAAAGTGCCACATTAAAATATGTAAATTATGATTATTGAAGATTATAGATTTGTGTTGTATACCATTCATACTGATACATATTTTTTCACAGTTCTAGACAAATCGTTATATAGTTGGTGAGATTGTGATTACAAAGGACTCATAACTATATCATCTCACATGATATCAAAGTTGAGGATAAGTGATTTTATTTTAGCCAGTGGATAGATACCATAATTAGTCTGTAATAATTTGGTCTAGTGTATTATATGAAATTTGGATCCTTGGAGAAGCAGATGCTGAGATTGAGGTTCTCGAGGGCTACAAAGGTTTATTGTGGAGTAGTATCTATAAAGAAATAAAAATAAAAAAGGGAAGGAGAAGAGCAGAAGTAGGATTGTGCAGGAAGATCTTTCAGACCATATTTTGGATTTGATAAAATGTGCCAGCCCAACAGTGAGGTCTGAAAGAAAGATTTCCTCTCAGAAGAGTCTCTATGAAGCGGAAATGGCCCCACAGTTAGTCATTTAGCCTCTGCATCCACACATTGACCTTGCCTCAAACACTATGATGAACTAGAAAGAGTTAACACCTGGAAGCTGTCGTCCCAGCAGTACTCTTCAGAGTGGGGCAGGGCGCTGCACCCTGCCACGCCTCCATGCATCTCTGTGACTGCCACATTGGCAACACAGCTAATAAAAAAGATGGACTTTTAGGACAAAGACAAAGAGATCCACACCCAGACACATCAGGGTCAGAATGATGAATGACAATAACAAGGAGAAAAATCTTGAAAGCTGCAAGAGAAAAACAAATCATTACATGCAACGGGTCCCAGTAAGATTAGCCACTGGCAATAACAATGAAGACCAGAGGCAGGGAGAGGACATATTCAGTGCTGAAAGAAAAAGTTATCAACCAAGAAATTTATGTTCAGCAAAACTATTTTTCAAAACTGAGGGAAAAATTAAGACATTTCCCATGTGGCAGTTACTCTAAATATAAACAAGGAGTTACTATATGAGACAGCAATTCTACTCCTAGGTATATTATCCAAGAGAAATGAAAACATATACACACAAAAAGTTATACATTAATAATAATAGCAGCATTATTCATATTAGCCAAAAGGTGGCAACAACCCCAATGTCTATCAACTGATAAAAGGCTAAACAAAATGTTGTATATCTATACAACAGCATACTATTTGGCCATAAAAAGGAATGAAGTACTGATACATAGATGAACCTTGCAGACATTATTCTAAATGAAAGACGTTGGTCACAATAAAAACACATATTTTATGATTCTATTTGTTGTTAACTATCCATAATAAGCAAATCTATAGAGACATTAAGTAGATTAATAGTTGTTCAGGGCTGTGAGCAGAGGCAGGGTGGGTAATGGCTAAGGGATGCAGGGTTTCTTTTTGAGCTAATGAAAATGTTCCAAAATCAATTGTGGTGATCGTCACACAACTCTGTAAATAAACTAAAAACCATTAATTGTACACTTATGGGTAAATTTTATGGTATGTGTATTTTATCTCAATAAAATTTTTACTGGAAAAAAAAAAAGATGGACTTTGATCAACTTAGTAAATACAATTTTTTGAGAGACAGGACCATTGACTACATTCTGAATGGTGTGTTTTTAAATTAGGAAAGGTTTTCTTAATAAAGAATCTTGGGGTAACCACCATGGAGTGTTTGAATGGAAAACTGAGGGAGAGACAAGAAAATTAAGTTAATGTTCTGTTCAGTAAAACTTAAAAAAAGAAAAAAAAGCTAACCAGCATACACACAAATCTCCAGAACAAAGCAAACTGAACACAAGGCCATTTTTTAAATACAGTAAAAATTAGGGAATAAAAGGAAATAGAAAAGCAATGCAACTGGACACATGTCGAAGAGTGGAATAAAGAAAGGCCTCAGGACAAAATAATTTCTAAGCTGTGGCCCATTAAAATAAGCCGTACAATCTCGGAGACCTCCATTCTGCATTGTTCGTGGAATGTAGCTATGCCGAGTCCAGACTTTACAATAACTGTCTCCTCCAAGAATGAGATTGCCAGAAAGTGCAAGTGAGTCTGTGGAATCTTAAGATGTAACAAAGCCTTAAATTGGGATGTCATCTTCTCTGGTGTTTGTCAGACCTTTTGCCTTAGAACCTGGGTAATGAAAAATTTACTAATGGCTTAAATTTCACTTGATTTGACAGCAAGATAAGTAGTTGTTGATATAATTTGTAAAATCTGGGAGGGCAAGATAAATGGATTCCCAGTGCTAAGTATAGAGTATTCACATCAGTTTTAGGAGGGGTAACATGATGATCTGTTATGTGACATTGACAGTAATATTATTCTGGTCAGTATCAACTTAGGTTGTGGGGGGAAGTCACCATTGTCATTATCATTGTCACCCCTTGCTTGGGTTTGCTCTGACCTCAGTATACAAAATATCTGTAGAGTACATTTTCTTAAATTATAATATAAACAAGTTTATTTTTACATTCTTTTGACTTTTGTTTACCTGTACCACAATATTTTTTTATTGATAATACTTTTAAAATATGTTTTAATTAAAAATAATACAGTTCTTAGGTCAGTCTTGTAGAACACAAGAATACATTGATCAATCAGGGATTGCTTATCGTTTTAGTACCTAAATGTAAGAACTGCTAATATTTTTGTTTCATTTAAAATTTTTGAAGACAAATGTCCATTTTGGTAATCAAAGAATACATAAAAATTTGGGTCCTTTTTTTCTTTTACTATTTTTTTCACAATGTTTCAAGCTGTTATGTATTCCTTTAAGCTCTATTTTGAGTGGTAGCGGCATAATATTCTATCAAGTAAACCACTCATCACACCTCAGTATGTGAATCTAATTTTTCACAAATTGTTCTTCAGAGTCTGTAATAATAACAGATCAAAGTGAAGAGGCTGATCTTTTTTGTGACATATTTAAAATTTGCAAGGTAAATTAGTCTCTAAAGACACACCGTGGGTGATTTTTAACTTGCAATTTATGTCTGAAGTCACAAATGACTGATGAAGTTTGTCTTCATTTTGAAAATACAGGAAAACACAACCACTTCATGAAGAAGCCTGTAAGGAAAATGTTAGGCTTTCACTCAAGGTTAGATATCAAAATAATTTGCTTAAAGAAAAAGGATACTTCTTCGGCATATAGTGAGGATAGATTTAAATATAACTGTGCATAAAGTTATTTTGACTGAAGTGAGAGAAAATCTTTTGGGTGAATTGATTTTTTTTTTTTAAGTAAAGGAGAACTACTAGAGAAAACTACTGTTTTTCTTTTTTGCTGTCAGTGATAAAATCTAATGTTATAGAGCTTTCCATTTTTCCTTACAGCAATGATTGCAGAGGAATTATATTCACTCCATACCTAAAATGTTTAAATTACTGAGATTTCCAATAACCTCTTTCAGGTTGACACATTGGAACAATTACTTAGTCAGCTAACATGACAATATGCAATTTAGTGACAAACATGGTTACTAGGTTACAAATGAGTTCTGCTGTCCTTGGTGAACTGCAGAGCTGTGGATACCCAAATTACTTTCCTCCCTCGATTTTAAAAATACTAAATTCAAGAAACTGGATCATAATGGCAGATTGAACAAATAAAAGCATGTAACTCCTCTCCCACCTAAAATACCCTAAAAGGATGAAAAATTTATTTAAAAAACATCATCTCTCTACTGGCAAATGAGACAGTCTCGAGCCAGGTATGAAATCAGTTTGTCAAAACCAGGAACTTTTGTATAAACCAGCTATAACCCATCAGAAAAGTGTAACTGCAAAAAAAGTCATCAATAAATGTGATTCTGTGAAGACATTTACAATATATTACTGAAGAATATAAAATATCTGAGCAAGGGCAGACATAGGGTGAGGGGGCACGGGGGGGACTGTACAGCTCAGAGAAGACAAGTAGTGATTCTCATCTCACTACGCTGATGGACAGTGACTGTAATAGGGTTTGTGGGGGGGACCTGATGAAGGGGGTAGTTTAATCATCACAATATTGCTCATGTAATTGTAGGTTTATGATACTAAAATAAAATAAATTATAAAAAAAAATATCTGAGCAAGTAGAAACATACTCAATCTTCCTAAATGTGAAGACACATTTGTAAAGATGTCAGGTTTTGTCCAGCTACCTTTCCTATGGATCTGTATAGCTCTATGCAATCCTAAATGAAACAACAAGTCAGCATTGTGAATTTTTCAACAAAATAACAGCGATGAATTCCAGAAACAACACCCAGCATGAAACTTTAGAGTGATGCAGTCGAACTTTTTAGCTTCTGACAGAAGAATCTAGATTTATTTATTTAAGGATAAACTGGGACATTTCCTTATGCCTAGAATTTCAACGTACCTAAAAGATCCATCTCAAGAGAAGCTCTTATAGAGGAAGGAAAGAACACAACATGGCTTGTGGCCACAACATCAAGCTGTGTGCCCAGCAGGTGGCAGGAATCTTTATGAAAACTCTCCCTTGCACTGTGATTAGCAACTTTTCTCAGATCAAGAATAGGCAGGTTCAAGTAGTGGGCTCCCAAATGTGACCTTGACTGGTTTTTGTAAATTATTTTGTACATTTTTCAGCAGCAAAACCGTTAGGTCTCCAACTTCATCCCATTTCTTGCAAGGGAGGAGCCTTTATACAGTAGGAAACATCTTGGGTTTTCCTCATTGATGATTTTAACCCTCTTTTTATTTTTAGCTGCTTTTTTTTTACTTTTCAGATCAAAATTTTTATACTGCACTTACTTGTCAAAATAAAGATTCTCACATAAAAAGTAAAATAAAAATAAAATAAAAATATGGCCAAGGATATGTATACTGCTCTTGTGAATATTATACAGAGAGGCTGGATTTGAAAACCTTGGGAAATAACAGAAATATAGGTTACTTTATGAAAAGGGAAATGATGTCTTTGGGACATTTAGTCATAAAGGAAGAAAATCAGATGTTTCAGGCTTAAAATACTAAAAGAGGAATTTCCTGGAACTTACATATTATTTTTCTATTTTATTATATCTTGGAAGGAGAGAGAGAGAGAGAGAGAGAGAGAGAGAGAGAGAGAGAGAGAGTGTGTGTGTGTGTGGTGTGTGTAGAATTTTGGTGGAGAGGGGTGTTAAACTAAGCAAGGAAGGCCATTATACTGAGATGGCTCTCATGCCTTGGTAGCCTAAGCAAACCAAACCTAAGCCAGGGTCAGTGCATTTGAATCTAAGAAAATAAAAACACCCAAGCACAAACAGCCAAGTAGGCTTTCCCAAGTAAGGCAATTACTTAAACTACAACCCATCAAATGATTTCCTGGTTTTGCTTCTGTATCTTCTTTATAAAAACCTTTCCCCTAGCTCCCGGAGGTGGAACATTCCTACCCACCTTTGGTTTGGTGCTGCCCAATTCAAATCAATGTATGCTCAAATAGATTCTTGAAAACTTTAATGTGCCTCATCTTATCTTTTCAGGGGGGAGGGTCCTTAAAATTTTATGAAACCACCTAATTCAGTTTTACGTATTCACCATCTGCCATCTACTCAATTTCTTTAAAACTAAACTACCGTGTCTCATGTATGCTTTTCTCAACGAAAAACCCATTCTCATGAGACTACAAGCACCTTGAGGCCTTGTGAGAACTTTGCAGGCGGAAGGAAAACTCATCCTGTCACCACATGTGGGGATGCTGATTTACATGGTGATGTGGGTGCTAGGGTGCACTGGATGTTGATCTAGCTCCCGGGAACTGCTGCCAAAATAATTTGAATAATATAAGCACAGTTTAGATTTTGTATAAGGTTTTCAAATTAATGCATTCAAATTATACATGGACATTTAACAGATTTTACCATATATCAGATTCTACACAAACACAAGTATTTATCAAATAATTGTTTACTATCAAAGATGTATTTCTAATAAAAATATTTAAAGTGATACTTATAAAATTTTTGCTTCTAGAGTTCTATAGATATGAACTAAAATTTGATTTTATGACATGTTAATATCTACTTATATCATTGGTTTATAACTTTAAAAGTGAGACTATTTGCTTTACTGTCTAGTTATATATGTCAAGCATTTATATATAATGTTTTGGGGCAGATATTAAAACCTATAATATATAGAAATAGGGATGGTAACAAATTGTGACATTCTTATGTTTAAAGAAAAGCTTACGATGTACAGTATATGTCAGTACATAATAAAAGGAAACAGTTTCAAGACCATTGGTAAATGGACAAAAGCTAGTCTTATGAAATACATTCATAATCCCTCCAGATCCTTTTAGACACTTTTCTAGAGAGTCCTTAGTCTTCTTTAGTTGGAATTAATGTCTCCATTTCTTTCTGCTTATGCTGTTTTGCTTCCCAATGATCACTTTGAAGCATATTCTATTTTACATTATGGTGGTTGTATAAGAAACTATTTCCTGAGCACCCAAATATGTGGAACAAATGCTAACAGAATTAAAAGGGGAAATAGAATGCAATGCATTCATTCTAGGAGACTTCAACACACCACTCACTCCAAAGGACAGATCAATCAGACAGAAAATAAGTAAGGGCACAGAGGCACAGAATAACACATTAGAACAGACGGATCTAACAGACATCTACAGAACACTGCACCCTAAAGCAGCACAATACACATTCTTCTAAAGTGCACATGGAACATTTTCCAGAATAGATCACTTACAAGGCCACAAAATGAGCCTCAGCAAATTCAAAAAGATTGAAATTGTACCAACCAACTTATCAGATCACAAAGGTATGAAGCTAGAAATAAATTGTAAAAAGAAAACAAAAGGCTCACAACACATGGAGGCTTAAGAACATGCTCCAAATAATCTATGGATCAATGACCAAATTAAAACAGAGATCAAGCAATATATGGAGACAAATGAAAACAACAGCTCAACACCTGAACTTCTGTGGGATGTAGCAAAGGCAGTTTTAAGAGGAAAGTATATAGCAGTTCAGGCCTATTTAAGGAAAGAAGAACAATTCCAAATGAACAGTCTAAATTCACAATTAATAAATGGAAAAAGAAGAACAAATGAGTCCCAAAGTCAGTAGAAGGAGGGACATAATAAAGATCATAGAAGAAATAAATAAAATTGAGAAGAGTAAAATAATAGAATAAATGAAAGCAGAAGCTGGTTCTTTGAGAAAATAAAGAAAACAGATAAACCCCTAGTGAGACTTATCAAGAAAAAAAGAGAGTCTAGACACATAAACAGAATGAGATATGAGAAAGGAAAAATCACTACAGACACCATCAAAACACAAAGAATTACTAGAGAATACTACTATAAAAATTATGTAATAACAAATTGGATAACCTAGAAGAAATGGACAACTTTCTAGAAAAATACAACCTTCCAAGACTGACCAAGGAAGAAACAGAAAATCCGAACAGACCAATTACAAGCAATGAAATCGAATCGGTAATCAAAAAAACTACACAAGAACAAAACCCCCAAACAAGATGGCTTCACTGCTGAATTTTATCAGACATTTAGTGAAGACCTAATACCCATCCTCCTAAAGTTTCCCAAAAAGTAGAAGAGGAGGAAACAATTCCAAACTCATTCTATGAGGCCAGCATCACTCTAATACCAAAACCAGGCAAAGACCACACCAAAAAAGAAAATTACAGACCAATATCCCTGATGAACATAGATGCCAAAATACTCAACTAAATATAAGCAAACAAAATAAAAAAATACAGCAAAAAGATCAGACATCATGATCAAATGGGATTCATTCCAGGGATGCGAGGATGGTACAACATTAGAAAATCCATCCACATCATCCACCACATCAATAAAAAGAAAGAAAAAAATCACATAATCATCTCCATAGATGCTGAAAAAGCATTTCACAAAATTCAACACCCATTCATGATAAAAACTCTCAACAAAATGGGTACAAAGGGCACATATGTCTACATAATAAAGGCCATATATGACAAACCCACAGCCAACATTATACTTAACAGTGAAAAGCTGAAAGCTTCTCCTCTAAGATAGGGAACAAGACAGGGATGCCCACTCTCCCCACTTTTCTTCAACATAGTACTGGAGGTCCTAGCCACAGCAATCAGACAACACAAAGAAATAAAAGGCATCCAGATTGGTGTGGAAGAAGTCAAACTGTCCCTTTTTGCAGATGACATGATATTATACATAAAAAATTTTAAAGAATCCACTCCACCACTACTAGAACTAAAAACTGAATTCAGCAAAGTTGCAGGATACAAAATTAATACGCAGAAATCTGTTGCATTCCTATATACTAATGATGAACTAGCAGAAAGAGAAATCAGAAAACAATTCGAATCACAATTGCATCAAAAATAATAAAATACCTAGGAATAAACCTGACCACGGAAGTTAAAGACCTATACCCTGAAAACTACAAGACACTCGAGAGAAATTAAAGAAGACACTAATAAATGGAAACTCATTCCATGCTCTTGGGTTGGAAGAATTATTATTGTCATAATGGCCATCCTGCCGAAAGCAATCTACAGATTTGATACAATCCCTGTCAAAATACCAACAGCATTTTTCAATGACCTAAAACAAATAGTTCTAAAACTCATATGGAAACACAAAAGACCCAGAATAGCCAAAACAATCCTTAGAAGGAAGGATAAAGCAGGGAGGTTATGCTCCCTGACTTCAAGCTGTACTACAAAGCCACAGTAATCAAGACAATTTGGTACTGGCACAAGAACAGAGCCATAGATCAATGGAATAGAGTAGAGAGCCCAGGTATAAACACACACATATATGGTCAATTAATATATGATAAAGGAGCCATGGACATACAATGGGGAAATGACAGCCTCTTCAAGGCAAAACTGGACAGCTGCATGTAAGAGAATGAAACTGGATTATTGTCTAACTCCATACACAGACTCGAAATGGATCAAAGACCTGAATGTAAGTCATGAAACCATAAAATCTTAGAAGAAAAGATAGGCCAAACTTCCTTGAATATAAACATGAGCAACTTTTTCATGAACGTATCTCCTCAGGCAAGGAAAACAAAAGCAAAAATGAACAAATGGGACTATATCAAACTAAAAAGTTTCTTCACAGCAAAGGACATTATCAGCAAAAGCAAAAGGCATCCTACAATATGGGAGAATATATTTATAAATGACATACCCAATAAGGGGTTCACATCCAAAATACATAAAGAGCTCATATGCCTTAACACCCAAAAAGCAAATAAGCCAATTATAAAATGGGCAGAGGATCTGAACAGACACTTCTCCAAAGAAAAAATTCAGATGGCCAACAGGCACATGAAAATATGCTCCACATCGCTAATTATCAGAGAAATGCAAATTAAAACCACAGTGAGATATCACCTCACACCATTTAGGATGGCCAGCATTGAAAAGACTAGGAACAACAAATGCTGGCAAGGATGCAGAGAGAAGGGAACCCTTCTACACTGCTGGTGGGAATATAAATTAGTTCAGCCATTGTGTAAAGCAGTATAGAGGTTCCTCAAAAACCTAAAAATAGAAATACCATTTGACCCAGGAATCCCACTCCTAGGAATTTACCCTAAGAATGCAGCAGCCCAGTTTGAAAAAGACATATGCACCCCTATGTTTATCGCAGCACTATTTACAATAGCCAAGAAATGGAAGCAACCTAAGTGTCCACCAGTAGATGAATGGATAAAGAAGATGTGGTACATATACACAATGTAATATTATTCAGCCATAAGAAAACAAATCCTACCATTTGCAACAACATGGATGGAGCTAGAGGGTATTATGCTCAGTGAAATAAGCCAAGCGGAAAAAGACAAGTATCATATGATTTCACTCATATGTGGAGTATAAGAACAAAGAAAAAAACTGAAGGAACAAAACAGCAGCAGACTCACAGAACCCAAGAATGGACTAACAGCTGCTAAATGGAAAGGGACGGGGGAGGGCGCGTGGGAAGGGAGGGAGAAGGGGATTAAGCGGTATCATGATTAGCGCACATAATATGGGGGGGCACGGGGAAGGACGTATAGCAGAGAGAAGGCAAGTATCAACTCTATAGCATTTTACTCTGCTGATGGACAGTGAGCGTAATGGGGTGGTGGTAGGAACTTGATAATAGGTGTGAATGGAGTAACCACAGTGTTGCTCATGTGAAACCTGAACATTAGATTGTATATCAATGATATCTTAATCAAATAAAAGAGAAACCATTTCTCATACTAGACAACATTATTTATCTTATCCCATTCATTGTAGAACAAAGTCAATAATTATCTGAGTGGACCAAAACAATACTCCAAACTTTATGACTTGGAAAATTTCTCAAAAGTTCCAGAAATAATATACTAAGAAAGGAAAAAAACAGGAGTGTTAGGAATTTTCAAATCTGCCTGACAACTAATTTTTGAAGGCATTGAACCAGGCTAAGAATTTTTAAATGTTTGTGCCTCTTTGTTTAAAATAAATGAAACAAAATATTTAATAAGATGCTAAAGTTAGAAATATAAAATTTTGGTGATGGAACTGGAATACTAAAAAGGCTCACAATTCATAATTTTGCCTTTGATAGCCACTGAAAAATATAGCACATGACTGACAGGTTTTAAGTTAGAGATTTCATTACTTTATAATAGAATTGTGAAGGCTGGATTAGAGGCTGGTAGGAGGAGGGAGACAAGAAGGAAATGTATAAGAATATTTAGCTTTATGGAGAATATAGTCAATAATTCTGTAATGTCTTTCTATGTTAATAGATAGTAAGTGCACTAGAGGGGGTGAGGATGTAATAACGTGGGTAACTGTTGAACTACTGTCTTGTACATTTGAAACCAACATAAGATTGTATATAAATGATACTTCAATAAATTAAATAAATTAATAAATAGAATTCAATTAAAAAGAATATTTAGCTTCAAATTAGCTGCTCATTTACCTTTTTGTACTTTTTTTCATGAAATATCTTTTCTTACTTTGTTTCTACCTGAGAGAAGTCTCACACTTCAAACTGAACCAAAAAGTCTCCTTAATGCTGATACATCTTCAGTTTCTACATCTGCTGTACTGCACTCATGAGTAGATTTATCTTTTTCTTCTCTTAAACCTTTATATTTTTATGCAACTACATTCGTCTGTGATGTTACTATACTATTTCTTGTATAGACAATGAAATATTGCTAAAAGCTGAAAGCTTCTTAAAAAGACTGAGACGCTGTCTTATTCATGTAGCCTCTTTGGTATAGATAGCATGTGTATTGAGTTTTGGATTAATGGAATCAATAAGCAGCTCACTCTCACATCCCCTAAAAATATGGGCCCCTGTAATATATTATTACTTTGAATTTTAATAAAGACTTCTGAATATCTTTACCAAATATTGAGCAAAACATTAACTGATTGTATCATTTACATAGGTGTGCTGGTAATCAAATTTGCTGACTAAGAGTGCTTAGTTTTTCAGTAAACTCAGGAAGTCCTTTACTAAGTGGATATTATAGTTGTTGTGGGAGGCAGGGCTCATTCTCATTCTGGTTTGGGGAAGATTTTGCTCCATAAAGCACTATATTTGAAATTTGAATTCTTTATCAAGTGTCCTACACATGAATGTTACAGAATCATTGGCTATGTTCTCCATGCTGTACTACCATCCCTGTGACCAACCTACATAATGATTGAGAAACTTTGTGCCCCTTTATCACCCTCACCCTCCCCTTCCATGCACCAAACCCATCCCCGTGGTAACTACTAGTCACTTTTCAGTGTCAATGAGTCTACTGCTGTTTTTCATTCTGTTTTCCTTTGTTTTTATATTCTAGAAATACGTGAAATCGTATCATATTTGTCTTTCTCCACCTGGCTTATTTCAGTTAGCATAATACATTCCAGATACATCAATGTTGTTACAAATGGCAGGATTTCCTTTCGTTTTATGGCTGAATAATATTCCATTTGTATATGTACCACCGCTCCTTTATCCATTCGTCTATTGATGGACATTTAGATTGCTTCTATGTCTTGGCTATTGTAAATAATGCTGCTATAAACAAAGGAGTGTGTATTACTTTTTAAATCAGGAATATTGCCTTATTTGAGTGAATTCCTAGAAGTGGAATTACTGGGTCAAATGTTATTTCTATTTTTAATTTTTTGAGAAACCTCCATATTGCTTTCCACAATGGTTGAACTAATTTACATTCCCTCCAACAGTGTAGGAGGTTGCCAAAGTATCTTGATTACTGTTGGTTTGTAGTGGAGCTTGAAGTTGGGGAGTGTAATCCTCCCAGCTTTATTCTTCCTTCTCATAATTGCTTTGGCTATTCAAGGTCTTTGTGGTTCCTTATGAATTTTAGAACTATTTGTTCTAGTCATTGAAAAATGCGTTGGTATTTTAATAGGGATGGCTCTGACACTGTAAATTGCTTTGGGCAAGATGCCCTTTTGAAAATATTAATTCTTCTTATCCATGAGCAGCAGAAGTATTTCACTTACTTGTGTCTTCTTTAATTTCTCACATGAGTATCTTAATAGTTTTCAGAGTACAGATCTTTTGCCTCCTTGGTTAGGGTTATTCTTACGTATTTTTTTTAATGCAATTGTAAATGGAATTGTTTTCCTGATTTCTCTTTCTACTAGTTCATCCTTAGTATATGGTAATGCAACAGATTTATGTGTATTAATTTTGTATCCTCCAACTTTGCTGAATTCAGTTTTTAATTCTAGTAGTTTTGGAGTGGATTCTTTAGGATTTCTTATGTACAATATCATGTCATCTGCAAACACTGGACAGCTTAACTTCTTCCTTACCAATGCCTTTTATTTCTTTGTGTTGTCTGATTGCTGTGGATAGGATGTTGAATAAAAGTGGTGAGAGTGAACATTCTTGTCTTCTTCTCAATCTCAGAGAAAAGATTTCAGATTTTCACTGTTACGTATGATGTTGGCTGTGGGTTTGTCATATATGGCCTTTATTATGTTGAGAAAGTTGCCCTCTGTACCTATTTTGTTGAGAGGTTTTATCATGATTGGGTGTTGAATTTTGTCAAATGCTTTTTCAGCATCTATGGAGATGATCATGTGAATTTTGTCCTTCTTTTTATTGATGTAGTGGATGATTTTGATGGATTTTCAAATGTTGTGTTATCCTTGCATCCCTGGAATGAATCCCACTTGATCATGATGTATGATCTTTTTTATGTATTTTTAAATTCAGCTTGCTAATATTCAGTTGAGTATTTTGGCATCTATGTTCATCAGGGATATTGGTTTATAATTTCCTTTTTTGTAGTGTCTTTGCCTGGTTTTGGTATTAGAGTGATGCTAGCCTCATAGAATGAGTTTGAGAGTATTCCCTCCTCTTCTGCTTTCTGGAATACCTTAAGAAGGTTGGATATTAGCTTTAAATGTTTGCTAGAATTCAACTGTGAAGCCATCTGCTCCTGGAATTTTGTTTGTTGAGAGGTTTTTGATTATCAAATCAATTTTGTTACTGATAAGTGGTCTGTTCAGATTTTGTGCTTCTTCCTGGGTCAGTCTTGGAAGGTTGTGCATATCTAGGAATTTTTCCATTTCTTCTAAAACATTCAATTTATTGGCATATAATTTTTCATACAATTCTGTAATAATTCTTTGTATTTCTGTGGTACCAGTTGTAACTATTCCTTTTCATTTCTTTTTTCCTCTTTTTTTCTTTGCAAGTCTGGCTAGAGGTTTGTCTACTTTGTTTAACTTCTCAAAGAATCACCTCTTGGTGCTCTTGCTTTTTTTGTATTGTTTCATTCTTCTCTACTTTATTTCTGCTCTGGTCTTTAATATGTCCCTCATTCTACTAACTTTGGGTTTCATTTGTTCTTCTTTTTCTAGGTTCTTTAATTTTGATGTGAGACTGTTATTTGGAATTATTCTTATTTGTGGAGGTAGACCTGTATTGCTGTGTACTTTCCTATTAGGACCTCTTTGGTGTTGTCCCACACATTTTCGACTGTTGTGTTTTTGTTTTCACTTGTCTCCCTTTTTGCTTGATTTCTGTTTTGATTTTGTCACTGATGCATTGGTTACGTAGAAGCATGTTGTTTAGCCTCCGTGTGTTTGTGGGTGTCTTGCCTTCTTTGTGTAATTTATTTATTGTTTCCTACCATTCTGATTTTGGAAGTTGCTTGATACAGTTTCAATCTTTTTGAATTTATTGAGGCTCTTTTCCTGGCCTAGAGTGTTCTGTTCTGGCGAATGTTCCATATACACTTGAGAAAATATGTGTCCTGCTGCTTTTGGGTGCAATGTTTGTAGTGATTCTTTAAAATACAAACCTAATCATATGTCTATACTGCTTCAATCTATTAATGACTTCCTTTAACTTCGGATGAAATTTAAAAACTTGATATCTTTTCCAAATCTTTACTTGTTTTTTTAATCTCATCTCATGAACTGTCTACCTGACATTTAACATATTTCTCCAAATGCTTTCATCCTCTGTGCTCATCTGCCTGAAGGGCTCTCCACCCACTCTAACAGATTGTTGTCATGGTCAACGCTGTGGATATTGCTTGCCAGCTAGTTAGAAATGCAGAATATCAACACATATGAACAATTCAGCTTGGAGGTGTGGGAGACAGAGATGACTCCCAGTTTTCTGACTTTAGTAAGCTGACCTTTAGCTGTCTACACCTATTTAAAATTCTGGTCCTAAAATAGATAAATCTTCTTTACAAAGCCTTCTGTGATCCCCTAACAAATTAGAACAGCATCAAAATCATCTGGAGGGCTTAGTAATTCATAAGTTTCTGGGTCCCACCCCTAGAGAGTCTTTTTAACTAGTGCTGGTGTGGAGGGCTGAAATTTATATTTCTAACAAGTTCCCAAGTTTCATGATGCTGCAGGTCTAGGGACCACCCCACATTCTTAACTAATTGAATCAAAATTTCTGTGACTTCTCTACCAGCACTTTAGTGTGGGAGTCTTCACTTCAGCTTCTTCAGATTCCTGAGGTTAGTATACTATTTTATATTATATTATACTAACTATATTATATTCCTGTAGTTAGTATACTGATCTCTTATTACTGATATCTTAGGGTAAAACATATTGTTTTATAATTTCCTTATCTCTTATCTCTGCTAAAATTTGAACTCCATATTGTTGTTGTTCTTTAACAATTTGGTAATTTCCTTAACATTCTGCTGAAAGAAGTAGTGCATTAAACGTTTCCTATATTGTAGTTAATACAGAGACTTAGTATATTTTAGTGGGGGGGGTGCAACACTAGAGCTTTGTTTTTATAAACCAGTGTTTTAAATGCCATATCAGTAAGTTTGAAATTTTAAAAGAATATTTCAGTAATAACATAAGGGGAAATAGTTTTTAAGAATTTCCATAATAAATGAATTTAAAGCTAATAGTCCTTTAGTCCAGATTAAAAAAAGGAGAGTGAAGACAGAAGGGGTTAAGATTAGAGTGTTTGTAATCTCAGTCCTGTTATTCTATTTCAGATGATCTGATACTTTCTTGTACATGAATCTCATTTTCTAAGACCCATAAAAATTATTTTCTTTCTCTTCACAGGTTTCTCTTTAGATAGGGAAAATACAGTTGCCAGTATATATATATATATACTTTTTGTATCATTAACCTACAATTACATGAGCAACATTATGGTTACTAGACTCCCCCCATCATCAAGACCCCACCACATACCCCATTACAATCACTGTCCATCAGTGTAGTAAGATGCTATAGAATAACTACTTTTCTTCCCTGTGTTTTACAGCCTTCCCCGTGCCCCCACATTATGTGTGCTAATCATAATGCCCCCTTTTCCCCTTCTCCCTCCCTTCCCACCCATCCTCCTCAGTCCTTTTCCCTTTGGTAACTGTTCTTGGGTTCTGTGAGTCTGCTGCTATTTTGTTCCTTCACTTCTTCTCTTTGTACTTATACTCTACCTATGAGTGAAATCATTTGATACTTGTCTTATTCCACCTGGCTTATTTCACTGAGCATAATACCCTGTTGTTGCAAATGGTAGGATTTGTTTTATTCTATGGCTGAATAATATTCCATCGTGTATATGTACCACATCTTCTTTATCCATTCATCTACTGATGGACACTTAGGTTGCTTCCATTTCTTGGCTATTGTAAATAGTGCTGCAGTAAACATAGAGGTGCATCTGTCTTTTTCAAACTGGGTTGCTGCATTCTTAGGGTAAATTCCTAGGAGTGGAATTCCTGGGTAAAATGGTGTTTCTATTTTTAGCTTTTGAGGAATCTCTAAACTGCTTTCCATAATGGTTGAACTAATTTACATTCCCACCAGCAGTGTAGGAGGTTTCGCCTTTCTCCACATCCTCGCCAAAATTTGTTGTTGTTTGTCTTTTGGATGTTGGCCATCCTTACTGGTGTGAGGTGATATCTCATTGTGGTTTTAATTTTCACTTCTCTGATGATTAGCGATGTGGAGCATCTTTTCATGTGCCTGTTGGACATCTAAATTTCTTCTTTGGAGAAGTGTCTGTTCAGATCCTTTGCCCATTTATCAACTGGATTACTTGCTTTTTGTTTGTTGAAGTGCATGAGTTTTTTATATATTTTGGATGTCAACCCTTTATCAGATTTGTCACTTATGAATATATTCTCTCATACTATAGGATGCCTTTTTGTTCTGTTGATAGTGTCCTTTGCTGTGCAGAGATTTTCAACTTGATATAGTCCCACTTGTTCATTTTTGTTTCCCTTGCCTGGAGAGGTATGTTCATGAAGAAGTTGCTTATGTTTATATGCAAGAGATTTTTGTCTATGTGTTTTTCTAAGAGTTTGGTGGTTTTATGACTTACATTCAGGTCTTTGATCCATTTTGAATTTACTTTTCTGTATGGGGTTAGACAGTAATCCAGTTTCATTCTCTTACATGTAGCTGTCCAGTTTTACCAACATCAGCTGGTGAAGAGGCTGTCATTTCCTTGTTGTACATCCATGGCTCCTTTATCGTATATTAATTGACCATATATGTTTGGGTTAATATCTAGATTCTCTATTCTGTTCCACTGGTCTGTGGTTCTGTTTTTATGCCAGTGTCAAATTGCTTTGATTACTGTGGCTTTGTAGTAGAGCTTGAAGTTGGGAAGTGAGATTTCCCCTGCTTTTTTCTTTCTTCTCAGGATTGCTTTGGCTATCGGTGTCTTTTGTGGTTCCATATGTATTTTAGAACTATATGTTCCAGTTCACTGAAGAATGCTGTTGGTATTTTGATAGGGATTGTATTGAATCTGTAGATTGCTTTAGGTAGGATGGCCATTTTATTAATTCTTCCTAGATAAGAACATGGGATGAGTTTCCATTTTTTAGTGTCCTCTTTAATTTCTCTTAAGAGTGTCTTGTAGTTTTCTGGGTATAGATCTTTCACTTCCATGGTTAGGTTTATTCCTAGGTATTTCATTCTTTTTGATGCAGTTGTGAATGGAATTGTTTTCCTGATTTCTTTTTCTTCTAGTTTATTGTTAGTGTATAGGAAAGCTACAGATTTCTATATATTAATTTTGTATCCTGTAACTGTGCTGAATACAGATATTAGATCTAGTAGTTTTGGAGTGGATTCTTTAGAGATGTTTTATGTACAATATCATGTCATCTGCAAACAGTGACAGTTTGGCTTCTTCCTTACCAATCCAGATGCCTTTTATTTCTTTGGTTTGTCTGATTGCCATGACTAGGACCTCAAGTACTATGTTGAATAACAGTGGTAAGAGTGGGCATCCCTGTCTTGTTCCCGATCTTAGGTGAAAAGCTTTAAGCGTCTTGCTGTTAAATATGATGTTGGCTGTTGGTTTGTCATATATGGGCTTTATTATGTTGACGTGCTTGCCCTCTATGCCCATTTTGTTGAGAGTTTTTATCATGAATGGATGTTGAATTTTGTTGAATGCTTTTTCAGCATCTATGGCGATGATCATGTGGTTTTTGTCTTCTTTTTGTTGATGTGGTGGATGATGATAGATTTTCAAATGTACCATTCCTGCATCCCTGAGATGAATCCCACTTGATCATGTTTTATGATCCTCTTGATGTATTTTTGAATTTGGTTTGCTAAAATTCTGTTGAGTATTTTCGCATCTATGTTCATCAGGGATATTGTTCTGTAGTTTTCTTTTTTTGTGGGATCTTTGCCTGGTTTTGGTATTAGAGGGTTGCTGGCTTCATAGAATGAGTTTGGAAGTATTCCCTCCTCTTCTGATTTATTGGAAAACTTCAGGGAAAATGGGTATTATGTGTTCTGTATACGTCTGATAAAATTCAGCAGTGAATCCATCTGGCCGGCGGATTTTGTTCTTGGGTAGTTTTATGATTACCGATTCAATTGGTCTTTTTAGATTTTCTGTTTCTTCCTTGGTCAGTCTTGGAAGGTTGTATTTTTCTAGGAAGTTGTCCATTTCTTTTAGGTTATCTAGCTTGTTAGCATATAGATTTTCATAGTAATTTCTAAGTATTCTTTGTATTTATGTTGGGTCCAGCATGATTTTTCCTTTCTCATTTCTGATTCTGTTTATGTGTGTAGACTCTCTTTTTCTCTTAATAAGTCTGGCTAGGGTTTTATCTATTTTGTTTATTTTATCAAAGTGCCAGCTCTTGGTTTCATTGATTTTTTTCTATTGTTTTATTCTTCTCAATTTTATTTATTTCTTCTCTGATCTTATGTCCCTCCTTCTGCTGACTTTGGGCCTAATTTGTTCTTCGTTTTGCAGTTTCAATAATTGTGACTTTAGGCTATACATTTGGGATTGTTCCATCTTCAAATAGGCCTGGATTGCTATATACTTTCCTCATAGAACTGCCTCTGCTGCATCCCACAGAAGTTGGGGCTTTGTGCTGTTGTTGTCATTTGCCTCCATATATTGCTTGATATGTGTTTTAATTTGGTCATTGATCCATTGATTATTTAGGAGCATGTTGTTAATACTCCATGTGTTCGTGAGCCTTTTTGCTTTCTTTGTACAATTTATTTCTAGTTTTATACTTTTGTGATCTGAGAAGTTCGTTTGTAGAATTTCAATCTTTTTTAATTTACTGAGGCTCTTTTTGTGGAATAGTATGTGGTCTATTCTGGGAAATGTTCCATGTGCACTTGAGAAGAAAGTGTATCCTGCTGCTTTTGGGTGTAGAGTTCTGTAGATGTCTGTTAGGTCCATCAGTTCTAGTGTGTTGTTCAATGCTTCTGTGTCCTTTCTTATTTTCTGTATGGTTGATCTCTCCTTTGTAGTGAGTGGTGTGTTGAAGTCACCTAAAATGACTGCATTGCATTCTATTTCCTTAGTTGCTGATATATTATACTTAGAATTTTTATTCTCCTGTTTAAAGAGTATTTTTTTAGGTGTGTTGGTTTTGCAGATGGCTTTTCATCTTTATTCTTTTGACGTGAGTTGGAGGGGTGTTTTTTTTTCCCTGTCAATTCTCTTAATATATGGGTTTTGTGTGGAATCCAATGAATGGGGAAGAGTAAGAATTAATATGAGTAGAAATCCTGCAATTAAATCAGTAGATTAATGACAATGGACTGAGTGGGACTATTGAACCCATTTATATGGGGAAAAAAAAAACAGATTCTTTGGCAAAAGTGATTCTGGGGAACTGAATACATGTGTCATATCTAGTATAACTTTTTCAACATTTTCTTTTTCTCAATTTCTCTTTGAACATATATGACAGTATATGTATGATATAAATTAGCATAACACACATTTCAA
Organism: Phataginus tricuspis; assembly: GCA_029783875.1. NCBI lineage: Eukaryota > Metazoa > Chordata > Mammalia > Pholidota > Manidae > Phataginus > Phataginus tricuspis. The sequence goes on along the minus strand of JAQQAC010008880.1, from coordinate 28,379,439 downwards.
GCTTGCTTGTTTTCAAAGCTCTTCACATATATAAACCTAGAAGAGTGTTTTTCTTCTTTGGGTATTATTCAATGCACACTGTTGTATAATCATTTAGTTATATTAACTTGACCCTTTTGTGCTCAGTATAATCTCATTGCTTTAACAAGAATTTGAGTGAAATAATAATTTCTGTATATATTTCAAAGAGTTAAAGAGGCAAGAATAAATCTTACTAAGTAAAAAATTACTTTTGAGCAATAATTCATCCAGAAAGAAGTGGAATGCCGGAACATAAATTAAAATATTCATAACAGAACAGGTTTGTTTTTCCATTTCTATATAAAGGAGTTTGTTTTACAAGCAAAGTAACAAATGGCTTAAAACAATCTTCTTGTTGCTAGGCTCTTAGGTACCTAAACAGACCTTATACTTTTTAGGTTTAAACATAACAAACTGAAATATTATAAAGATGCTTAGTAAAATAAGAAGGTGACTCATCACAAATTGGAATTTCTGTTTCCTACTAGAAGTCCTTAACACTGTGTAGTAAAGATACTTTCTTTTTTAGATTGTCTCCCTTTCTTGTTAACTCATCTCTTAACAATAGCCTTTCTATTGAATTAATCTCTTTTTAAAATAACAGTACCCCTTAAATGTTTTTTTTGATCAAAGCTTATTTCTGACTGTTACAAACAAGTTATTTTATTTTGAAATATTTTCAATTATTTCTCTCTGATAATAAATATGAGACGGATGGTTTTGATGAATGTACAATCATGTATAATAAAAATAGACTAACTCTTAAGAGATTTGATTCAAATGTTGGAAGAAACTTGCCATGGAATATAGCTACAGTGGTAAAAAATATTGAGAAAGGAGCTTGGCAGTGGACTTTCAGAAGACTGAATGATACTCTTTTTTTGATTACCCAATGGCTATGTATTGTAGGTGAGTCATGACTCCTGGGACTGCTCAGTTTTCCAACTTCCATAATTATGTAGATTCCTTTGGGTTCAAGATGTTCAGAAACATGAGGGCTTGATATTTGTGTGTATGTGTATAGTTTTGAAGTGGGGATAGGAATGCTGTTATTTGCCATATCATGTAAAAAATATTGAGGATTTAATACCAACCTATGAAATGTAGGTTTCATTTATGTGTATGCAGTATGTATGTGTGTAGAAATAGGAATGAGATCAGTTTGAACCAAAGATTACCATTATCAGGATAGAGAAAATTATTAAGGAATCAGTGTCAAAGCAAGGCTGAGTTTGGCCTAAATAAAGTGGTGATTAAAGAAATGGAGGTTTTGTCAATTTTCTCTGCACAAATTGGTCCATGAATTTTCTTTTCCTTAAAACTTTGTCAGAAATCAAGCTTAACTCCTACCAGAGTTGTTGAGAAGATCATGAAAACCCAAAAGCATAAATGCTGTAGAACCTATATAGAATTAAGCTACAAAGTCAAAATTGTGTAAAAGTATGGAAAATTTAGCAAGAAAACTATTAGTATTCGATAATAGATACATTCTCAACAAATCAAAATTAGAAGAATAACAATACCGTACAGTAATGATTTTGCCTATTAATAGCACATAGCTGCTTAATACATCTTCATGCTGATAGAGATAAAAGAAAAATATCTAATTCCACAGTATCACAGTAATATTAATAGTATAATGTTTTCCTCTTGAAAATCAAGATTTTTCCTTTTAATAGTTACAGATGTGGAAAACTGCAGGAAAAAGTTATAATTAGGCTACTATAATTTGCTCATTTAGCTGTACAGCTATATGATGCATTATATTGATAAGTCATGAAAGACTAAGAATTTCGTTAATTCTTAATGATGTTATTTGCAACTGAGGACTAGTGGAAAGTATTCAGATTTAATTTCTTTTGGGATGTTGTCAGTTCACAATCTTTTTGGGAGCTTCCTGTGTATAATCTGAAACTATCCCAGTATGCAAAAGGCCAGGGAAGACCCAAGAAAGAGGCAGGCTACTCCAGACTGGTAGGTTGTAGGTTAAATAAGCAAGGGAACTACATATGTGGTCTTCTTGGGCAGCCCAAGACAAGTAGATCACACCTACCTCCCAAATCTTAAAAGTTTATATTGAGGCCTTAAATAGGTTCTTCCACACATCTGGATCCTGCAGAGAGTTTCAGCACCGCATCACTGACTCTAGGTTGTGCTCTTGGGGTAGCTTCCGGGAAGAGGGAAGCCAAGCAGATTGCACATTCCAAGGGTAGGGCAAGAGGTAAGGGGCCTCCAGTTGACTGCTGAATGCTATAGTCTAGTTCGTGGCTCAGCCAGGGGTCACACCCTCTTGATGACCTCCCCCAGCAGATGTACTTGCTAGTGTTTCTGTGAGTGTGTAAGAGGGCCACCACTATAATTAGTAGCAATCATAGGTATGTTTATTTGTAACCAGACCACTCTTTTTACTTTTGTGACTGCTTAATTGATAACATACAAGGAAAATAGGCAAATCGTAAGTATATAGGTAAAAATATTGTTGCAAATTGAACACATGTTTTCAGAACTGAGTTCAAGAGCTAGGGTTTTACCAATATTCCAGAAATTATTCATATATTCCCTTTCACTTATTATCCCCCCAAATATAGCCACACTCCTGATTTCCAACACTACAGAAGAATTTTGTCTGTTTTTAAATTTTATATGAATGGAATTATATGATACAGACATTATTTTATCCTTTTCAACATTATATTTCTGGGGTTTATCCCTATTGTTTCATATACTTACAGTTCATTTTTATATTAGTATATATAGTATATGGGCAATAGTATATATATTTAGAGAGTCCTTTCTGCTATGTATGTACTCCAATACTGAACTGTTCTTACATTTTTTCTAAATAATTGACATATCACTCTTAAAAATAGATTATTGTTAATCTTCCTCAAGTTTATATTTCCAGTGTTGCCTTCTCATAAATTCATTGTCTCTACGAAGAAAAAAAGAGGCAAAATTAATTCAAATTTTTAAAATTTTAGCATTGTTGACATTTGTGTATGGGAAGTTTATTGGTTTTTTGGGTCTTTCCTGTGCATTACGATATTTAGTAGTATCCTTTGCCTCTACATGTGAGATGCCAGTAGTAACTCCCAAAGTCCTGATGAAAACTGTCTCCATATATTGCTGAATTTCCCAGGGAAGGGAAAGGGAAGAATCACTGGGGTGGAATTTCCAGAAAAAATTAATAAATAATGTTGGTTATGTGTGTTACAGAAAAGATACTCAACAATTTGCTCCTCAACAAAAGAATTTCATAAACAAAACCTTTTAAAATTTCATTCTAATGATAAATTTGAATATGCATCTCCTACTTTCAGAAATAATTCCAAAGGAATGTTAGACTATCCTAGAATCTAAAATCTTATCATCAGCAGTTATTGCCTATATCTTTTTGCAGATATCACAAATTTCCTTTTTTATTAGCTAATTCCAGCACCCCAAAATTCCAACACATCCTATTATAGTTATGTTGGACCAAATAAACCTGGGCTCCTGGATCTACTATTCACTAATTTTATGACAGATGATGAATTAATTTCCATATTTCTCAGTCCTGCTATCTGCAGAATGTTGTTGCCATTAGCAGGTAGAATTATTATGAGGTCTACATGTAATTCTGAAGTATGTAAAACACTGATATAATAAAACAGAACTAGTGAATTAATTAAATACAAGAAGATATAATTAGTATACTATTGACAATGAGCTTGAATTTATTTATCAACCCTCAGCAAAACCCTATGGCAATAATAAAGTGATTTTTACTGATACATTTGTTTGGGGGAAAAGAGGGGCAGGCTTGTAGGGTGATGGGTTAAGAGCCACCCACTGCTAAAGAGAAATCAGATGACACTGTCAAAGAAAAGGGAATTGTGAGGACCAGAAGACAGCAAATTTGACTTAATAATAAGATGTAGTACAAGAAGAGGTCATGAATTTCAGGTATTATGCTCTTCATTTTTAATGTAATGTATTTAATTATAAATTAATTTAATTTTAATGATAGCTGTGTTTAACAGACAAGATTCTTGAAAATTCAACAGTTGGCTTTCCTAGATTGGCACAAACTGCCTTCAGCAAATCACTTACAAAAACTGTATAATACTTAAAAATGGGCTTTTTTATCTCAAAATCAAGCATTACAAATCAAAATTCTATTCAACAAACATCTGACCAAAAATGTCTCTATATCATCAGAATACCTACAAACCTGAGTCTGCGACTCATTTTCATCACTTCATAACAATAAAAACAATGTGGATCATTTCTTCTAGATTATATGCTCAAGCATTCCATGAACATAAAATGTCTGTATAAAATAACCATCTAGAAGTAATTATTTTTATCTAGTGTAGGCTACACTTGATTTATTGTGTTTCTCTGAGTTTGATTGTTGGAGGGTTTTCTTTTTTTTCCTTCTGATGCAATTTTATAGTATTAGAATTCAGGAAAGAAACTGATTGATATCCATAAAACATGATTTTTTCTATTATAAAATTGAAGCTTCATTAACTTTAATACTACCTAACATTTTCTTGCTTCTAAGAGCAATATTATGTTATAATAGAAAAAGACCTTTCATCATATATCAAGTGAAGGAATGTGATCATAGTATTTGAAATACACTTTTCTATATTAGATACAAAAATTTTTTTAAATGTGTACATTTACCTATAGCAATAAGTCATCAGTCAATATTTAGTGAACAATTAAAAACTGCTCCTTACATTATTTATTCCAGGTATGAGTAAAATAGCCCACTTTCCTATGCTCATAAAGTTTTCACTCTAGGAAATTTCTTTCATTTCTCTTCATTAACATTTGTTCAATGAAATGGACAGATGACAACAAATCACATGTAATGCTAGATCAGGCTTTGAAACGAATTAATCAATTTCTGTAAAAATCAAATTTTTCATGGTAAGAGAATCACATGTGAAAATGAGAAGGTATTTTAGATAAAGTGATGAAACGACTTTTGCAAAAGTGACATTTGAGTTGAAGTCTAAATAAAATAAGGAGCCAAGCCATGCAAATATATGGGGAAAGAGAATTCCAGGCAAAGAAAATGGCTGAGAGGCAGAATCAGGTTTGGACAGTTCAAGGAACAGAAGAAGTAAAGCTGGAGCAAGAGCTTGAAGAGTGGTAAATGGAAGATAGAGGACAAATTCATAGACTGAAGCTGTACCTGTCTAAGCCCCATTAGGATATATCCCAATATTAAATGAAAAATGGAAACTACCAGCCCTTCATAAAAAATGTAAACATGAAAGAACTTTAAAATAAGAATACATCATTATTGTTAGTAATATAAATATAGTATAATGATACAAATGAACAAAAATGGAAATAATGTTATTCCTATTCAATTACATCTCAACATTCTATTCATTTTTATTACAGCAAACTTTGGAGAAGTTTACTCCATTAATTCATTTATTTACTTAATATTTATATGCACTACTTTTGTGCCAGGCTCTTTTGTAGCAGTAAGAGATAAAATATATATAAATAAAATTATTTTCTGTTTCAATGTTTTTGTAACATTACACTTTCAATTTTATATTTCAAATTATTATAAAGACATTTTTATATTCACTTGATGTTTTGACCCTCTAACACATTTTTAAATTCATCATCTAACATGCAATTCTTTTTCAGTACTGTATCTTAATTTTTAGAACTTGTGTGCTTATAATAGATGCTTCAACATCTATGGTTGACATAATAATAATAGGTTATTTAAATATTGCTTATGTGTGTTTGAAACTTTATTATGGCTAAGACTTGGAGTTTGGTTTTGTGTTTCCATATAAGACAGCCTGAAGATTATATGCCATGGAACTCATCTGAGATGCTTTTAGCTGTAAGAATGGAAACCTCTCCATAAAGTATTTTAAAAGGAATATTATTTGTTTGTTTGTTTTCAGAACAGAACCCTAGAATGAGGCGGTTATAGGATGAGTTTAAAGGTTCAGCATCGGTACAGCACAGTTATTACACATTTTTCAATTCTTCTTTCTGATGGCCCAAGGATTGCTTTGCTGCTGTAGCAACTGTAGGTATCCTGTTTTGACCAGTCCTAAGAGAAGTAATTTTCAATGCGTGCCTCACTTCCTAGCCCTCTTCCCTTTTTGAATCAGTATAAAGACTTCTATTTAGCTCCCAATAGAAATTAGTCACTGGCAAAGGACAGAATTACCCATTCTGGGCTTCCCTGTTTCAAGATTTGGTTTGGGGAAAGAATCCCACTTAACCTAAACAAATTGTTCTGTCTAATCTAAAAAAAAAACAAACTTAAAATTAATCTGTGGTTTTGTTAACAAGGAAGTAGAGGTTGGACAAAATAACTGTAGAGTGGATAAACTATAATAACTGTCATTTTATCTTCGTCAATTCATTTGAACTGGTCTTGCATTCAGTTGCAAATATGTCTCTTGAACTAAATTTGCACAAATGAGTACAACTCCAAAGAAACTATTACAAAATTAGATTCTAAAACTGACTATAAACTTGAGTTAGAAGTAATAAATTAATAATTTATAAACTTATATCTTATGTCTATACTATTTCAAAGCATCTCTTTTATTAATCTGTACCTAAGCTATATAGTTTAATCTTTCAATATCTTTCCACTTTACCCGACCTGAAATATAATGTAATTAAAAAATTTTTATGTTATCTTTTTTGATAAATGATTAGGAAATGACCTTTTTGCTAGTCACTTACAGTAGGTTTCTCAGAACCTAAGTACTTTATATTATTCACCAATATTTAACTCATTATTATTGTTTGAGTACAACTTCAAAAATCTTACATAAATTATGAACCATCTTCAAAGATAAACATATATAAAAATTATGTGTAAAATTCCTAGAGTGAACACTTGCCATGGAATCCATTTAAGTAATTCGTAAGTCTGTGGACCTTAGGTTAATATTTAAATTAAATATGTTAGTTATCTATTTCTTTTGTTTCATAGAATGGCATTGTAATATTTTTTAACATGTTCCTTTTTCTTGCATTTTTTTAATTGGAATAAAATTGATATACAATATTATATTGGTTTCAGATTTTTAAAATAGTGACTTGATAATTATATACATTTTTACATGCTTACCACAGTAAGTGTAGTTACCCCATCATCATACCAATATATTACAACATTATTGGTTATATTCTATATGTTGTAGTTCCATACCTATGTCTAACTTATTTTACAGTTTGCACTTTGTACCTCTTTATCCCCTTTACCTATTTCAACGATCCTCCATTCCTTTCCCAGGATGGTAACCAATAGGCTGTTATCTGGATTTATGGGTCTGTTTCTTTTTTGTTTCTTTGCTCTGTTTTTAGAATCCACATATAAGTGAAATCACATGGTATTTGCCTTTCTTTGCCTGGTTTATTTCCCTTAGCATAACACTCTCTAGGTCCATCCATATCATATTGGCAAGATTGCCTTCATTTTTATGGCACAGTAATATTCCACTCTTCTTTATCCATTCATCTATTGATGGGCACCTGAGTTGCTTCCATATTTTGGCTATTGTAAATAATGCTGCAATAAGCATAGGTGTGTATATATGTTTTTGAATTAATGATTATGTTTTCTTTGGGTCAATTCCCAGAAATGAAAATTCTGGATTGTATGGTATTTCTATTTATAGTTTTTAGAGGAATCTCTATACTGCTTTCCACAGTGGCTGCACTAATTTACATTACCATTACTGTTTTTTTTTTCTCCACATCCTTGTCAACACTTGTTATTTCTTGTCTTTTGGATAGTGGCCATTCTGATTGGTGTGACGTGATACCTCAATGTGGATTTAATTTGCATTTCCCTGATGATTAGTGATGTGGAGCATCTTTTCATGTGCCTGTTGACTACCTGTTTATCTTTGGAAAAATGTCTGATCAGGCCCTCTGTCCATTTTTTAATTGGATTATTTGTGGGTTTCTTTTTAGTGTTGAGTTGTATGAGTTCTTTATACATTTTGGATATTAGCTTCTTATCACATACATCATTTATAAATATATTCTCCCATAAAACAAGTTTCCTTTTTATTTTACTTATGGTTTCCTTTACTGAGGAGAAGATTTTTAGTTTCATGTAGTCCTATTGTTCATTTTTTTATTTTACTTCCCTTTCCTGGGGAGACATATCCAGAAATAAATTTTTCATGCTGATGTTCATGAGATTCTTGCCTATGTTTTATTCTAAGAGTTCTATGGTTTCATGTCTTACATTTAGGTCTTTAATCCATTTAGGTCTTTAATCCATTTACAGTTTATTTTTGTGTGTTGTGTAAGACAGTGATATAGTTTCATTTTCTCACATGTAGGGGTCCAGTTTTCCCAACACCATTTATTGAAGAGACTGTGTTTTCCTTATTGTATATTCATGTCTCCTTTATTATAGATTAATTGATCTTATATGTGTGGGTTTATTTTTGGGCTCTCTATTCTGTTCCATTGGTCTATTGGTCTGTTCTTGTGCCAGTAACATACTGTTTTAGTCACTGTAACTTTGTGGTGTACACTGTAACACTGCCTCCCCTCTTGAGATTCCTTCCTTGTGATCATTAAGTTTCTCCTTCTCCTCCAAGAGGGTAAAGAGGTGAACTTAAAAGAATTTGGTGACACATGAATAAGGGCATGAGTTTAAAACTACCGTCAGTCAACTACTGGTGTCAAGCGTGATCGGAGTCTGCAGACAGTGCTCAGCCATCTTCAGATCTTGCACTTTAGCCAGCTTGGGAGGGGCCAGTGGGCTGGGAGGCTGCTACTCAGGAAGTGCGTCCCTCCCCAGGTGCAGGGAAGGCTAGGACCAGCCTGACCTGCCTAAGGGAAGTGCCCAAGCAGTTGCGGAGCCTTCGCCTGTGGGGGTGACACAGACATGCCTTGAAATAATACCAAGCTCCCAGATGCCCCTCCTAAAGCATTCTTAGGACTCTGTCCTACCAGTGGGGCATAGCAGGGCTGCAGACCCCAACCAACTAGTAGAAAAAAATCCAGGGTAAATCCTAGAGGGCAAATTGTCTCTGCTCAGATAATCAGGACTTAGCATGAATAAGGGCAAATAATCATGTTGGGTCAGATCACTATTCCCCCAGTCTGTGTCTCATGACGGTGACAATGGAAGTTGACCAAGTCATGGGTAAATTAGGAGTTTTTAGAATGCCATAAATGTTGATTCTGAACTGCTACAGATAACCTATAATTGCACAGATTTAAAAACCAGACAATTTTCCATCAAAAAAAAAAAACTTTGTTCTTCTTTCTCAGGATTGCTTGGGTCTTTTATGATTCCATACAAATTTTAGGATGATTTGTCTAGCTCATTGAAAAATGCCATTTGTATTTTGACAGGGATTATGTAGAATCTGTAAATTGCTTTAGGCAGGCTGGCCATTTTCACAATATTAATTCTTCCTATCCATGAACATGGGATAGATTTCCATTTAGTTGTGTCTTCTTAATTATTTTCATCAATGTCTTGTAGTTTTCAGAGTCAAGAAATTTTACCTGCTTGGTTAGGTTTATTTCTAGGTATTTTTTTTCTTTTTGATGCAATTCTAAATGGAATTGTTTTCTTCATTTCACCTTCTGAGGGTTTATTGTTGGCATACAGGGATGCAACAGATTTCTGTATATTGGTTTTGTATCCTGCAACTTTGGTGAATCAAGTTATTAGTTCTAATACTTTTTTGATGTTACCCTTATGGTTCTCTATATATAATATGTCATATGCAATTACTAACAGTTTAAGTTCTTCCTTATGAATTTGGATGCCTTTTATCTCTTGTTCTTTAATCTGATTGCTGTGGCCAAGGCTTCCATTACTATATTGAATAAGAGTGGTGAGAGTGCGCATCCTTGTCCTCTTCCTGATCTTAGAGGAAAAGCCTTCGGCTTTTTGTCCTTGAGTATGATACTGGCTGTGGGTTTCTATTATATGGCCTTTATTATGTTGAGGTATGTTTCTTCTATACACACTTTGTTGAGAGATTTTATCATGAATGGATATTGAATTTTCTCAAATGCTTTTCAGCATCTCTTGATATGATTTCTATTCTTCTTTATGTTAATATAGTGTATCACATTGATTGATTTATAAATATTGTATCATCCTTGCATCCCTGGGATAAATCCAACTTGGTCATGATGGATGATCCTTTTGAAGTATTTTTGAATTTGGCTTGCTAGTGTTTTGCTAAGAATTTTTGCATCTATATTCATTTACTTGTACTGTGTTTTGTTTGTTTTGGGTATTAGAATAATACTGGCTTTGTATAGTTTGGAAGTATTCCCTCCTCTTCTGTTTTCTGGAATACTTTAAGATAGATAGATATTAACTTATTTTTAAGTGTTTGGTATAATTCACCTGTAAAGTCATCTAGTCCTAGACTTTTGTTTGTTGAGAGTTTTTTTGGTTACCAGTTCAATTTTGTTACTAGTAATTGACCTGTTCAGAGTTTCTGTTTTTTTTTGGGTCAGTCTTGGAGATTGTATTTTTCAAGGAATTTATCCATTTCTTGGAGGTTATCCAATTTATTGGTATATAATTTTTCATAGAATTTTTATAATTTTTTGAATTTCTATGGTGTCAGTTGTAACTTCTCCTTTTTCCTTTTTGATTTTTTAAAAAAGATTTCGTTCCTCTCTCTTTTTTTCTTGATAAGTTTGGCAAGAGGTTTGTCTGTTTATCTTCTCAAAGAACCAACACTTGGTTTTATTGATTTTTTAATGTTTTCTTAGCCTTTATTTAATTTATTTCTACTCTGATATTTATTATGTCCCTCTTTTTACTAGCTTCAGACTTTCTTTGTATTACTTTATTAATTCCTTTAGTTGTAGGCTTAGGTTGTTAATAATTGAGATTGTTCTTGTTTCTTGGGCTAGACCTGTATTACTGTTAACTTCCCTCCTAGAACTGCTTTTGGTGCATCCTGCACATTTTGAAACATTGCTTTGTTTTCATTTGTCTCCATATATTGTTTGATTTCCTTTTTGATCTATTCCTTGGTCCATTGATTATCAAAAGGGTGTTATTTACCCTCCATATGTTTGTGGGGGGTTTTTTTTCTAGTTTTTTTCTTGTCACTGATTTCCAGTCTAATACCACTGTGGTCTGAGAAGATGTTTGATACAATTTCAATCTCCTTAAATTTATTGAGACTTGTTTTGTGTCCTAGTATGTGATGTATTCTTGCCTTCCATGTGCACTTTAGAAAAATGTGTATTCTCTTACATTAGGGTAAAATATTCTGTAAATACCTGTTAAGTACATCTGGTCTAATGAGTAATTCAAAAATTTCTGTTTCCTTTTTTGTTTTCTGTCTGCATGATCTATCCATTGATGTAATGGGTTTTATTAAAGGTCCCCACTGTTATAATGTTGCTGTCAGTGTCACCCTTTGGGTCTCAGTATTTGGCTTATATACTTAGGTGCTCTTGTTTTGGGTACATAGATATCTATGATTGTCATATCTTCTTGTTGGACTCATCCCTATATTGTTATGTGATGTCCTTCTTTCTCTCCTGTTACTTTGTTTTGACTTCTATTTTGTCTGACATAAGTAATGCAACTCAGCTATTTTCATCACTATTTGCATGGTGTATCTTTTTCTATCCCTTTGGTTTTCATCTATGAGTCTTTTGTAGGCAGCAAATAGATGGATCTCATTTTTTCATCCATTCCATCACCCTATGTCTTGATTGGAACATTTAATCCATTTAGATTTTAGGTAATTATTGGTATATATGTACTTATTACCATTTTGTTAAATGTTTCCTGGTTGTTTTGGTAGTTTTCCAATCCTTCTGTTTTTTATGACTTTCTTTAATGTTATGGTTAGGTTGTCATGTCTTTCTTTTTTGTATATCTTAGATTTTGGTTTGTGGTTCCCAGGGGGTTCTTATATGACATCCTGTCATAATGGCAATCTATAATATAAGCCAATGGTCACTTAAGTTCAAATGTATTCTAACAGCACTACATTTCTTACTCCCCCTGTGCCCCATTTGATGTACATACTATCTTCTGTTGCACGTTTTAAAAAAATTAAGTTATCATTGATATACTATCTTATGCTCAGGTTTCACATGAGGAACATTGTAGTTACTACATTCCCCCCTATTTTCAAGTACCCACCACAAACCCCATTACAGTCACTGCCCATCGGTGTGTAAAGATGCTGTAGAGTCACTACTTGTCCTCTCTGTGCTATATTTCCTTTCCCATGCTGCCCCTTTATTATGTGCTCTAATCATAATACCCCTTAATTCCCTTCTCCCTCTTTTCCCACCAACCCTACCAGTCCCTTTCCCTTTGGCAATTGTTAATCCATTCTTGGGTTCTGTGAGTCTGCTGCTGACTTGTTCCTTCAGTTTTTGCTTTGTTCTTATTCTCCACAGATGAGTGAAATCATTTGGTACTTGTCTTTCTCTGCCTGGCTTATTTCACTGGACATAATACCCTCTAACTCCATCCATATTGTTGCAAATGGTAGGATTTGTTTTCTTCTTATGGCTAAATAATATTCCATTGTGTATATATACCACATCTTCTTTATCCATTCATGTACTTATGTACATTTAGGTTACTTCCATTTCTTAGCTATTGTAAATAGTGCTGCAATAAACATAGGGGTGCATATGTATTTTTGAATCTGTTATCTTGTTTTCTCTTGGTAAATTCCTAGGAGTGGAATTCCTGGGTCAAATAGTATTTCTATTTTTAGTTTTTAGAGGAAACTCCATATTGCTTTCCACAATGGTTGAACTAATTTACATTCCCACCAGCAGTGTAGGAGAGTTCCCCTTTCTCTGCATCCTCACCAGAATTTGTTGTTCCTACTCTTTCTGATGTTGGCCATCATAACTTTCGTGAGGTGATATCTCATTGTTTTAATTTGCATTTCACTGATAATTAGCAATGTGGAGCATCTTTTCATGTGCCTGTTAGCCATCTGAATTTCTTCTTTGGAGAATTGTCTTTTCAGATCCTCCACCCATTTTTTAACAGGGTTATTTGCTTTTTGGGTGTTGAGGAGTGTGAGCTCTTTGTAAATTTTTATTGTTAATGCCTTATCAGATATGTAATTTATGAATATATTTTCCCATACTGTAGGATGCAATTTTGTTCTACAGATGGTATCCCTTGCTAAACAGAAGCTTTATAGTTGATGTAGTTCCACTTGTTCACTTTTGCTTTTGTTTCCATTACCCGAGGAGATATGTTCATGAAGAAGTTGCTCATTTCTGTATTCAAGAGAGTTTTGCCTATGTTGTCTTCTAATACTTCTATTATTTCATGACTTTCATTCTGGTCTTTGATCCATTTCGAGTTTACTTTGTGTATGGAGTTAGAGAGTAATCCAGTTTCGTTCTCTTACATGTAGCTGTCCAGTTTTGCCAACACAAGCTGTTGAAGACTCTATCATTTCCCCATTGTATATCCATGGCTCCTTTATCGTATGTTAATTGACTATATATGTTTGGGTTTATATCTAGGCTCTCTAGTCTGTTCCATTGGTCTATGAGTCTGTTCTTGTGCCAGTACCAAATTGTCTTGATTACTGTGGCTTTGTAGTAGAGCTTGAAGCCAGGGAGTATAATTCCCCCCACTTCATTCTTCCTTATCAGGATTGCTTTGGCTATTCGGGATCTTTTGTGGTTCTATATGAATTTTAGAACTATTTGTTCCAGTTCATGGAAGAATGCTGTTGGTATTTTGATAGGGATTGCAATGACTCTGTAGATTGTTTTAGGCAGGATGTCATTTTGACAATATTAATTCTTCATAGCCAAGAGCATGGGGTGAATTTCCATTCTTTAGTGTCCCCTTTAATTTCTCTTAAGAATGTTGTCATGTAGTTCTCAGGATAGGTCCTTCACTTCCTTGGTTAGGTTTATTCATAGGTATTTTATTCTTTTTGATGCAATTGTGAATGGAAATTTTTCCCTGATATCTCCTTCTGCTAGTTCATCATTAGTGTATAGGAATGCGACAGATTACTGTGCATTAATTTTGAATCCTGCAACTTTGCTGAATTCAGATATTAGTTCTAGTCATTTTGGTCATTGATCCATTGATTATTTATGAGCATATTGTTAAGCCTCTATGTGTTTGTGAGCCTTTTTGTTTTCTTGTACAATTTATTTCTAGTTTTTTACCTTTGTAATCTCAGAAGTTGGTGGGTAGAATTTCAAATTTTTGAATTTACTAATGTTCTTTTTGTGGCCTAGTATGTATTCTATTCTGGAATATGTTCCATGTGCACTTGAGAAGAATGTGTATCCTGCTGCTTTTGGGTGTAGAATTCTGTAGATGTCTATGAGGTCCATCTATTCTAGTGTTCTAGTGTTGTTCAGTGCCTCTGTGTCCTTATTTATTTTCTGTCTGGTTGATCTGTCCTTTGGAGTGAGTAGTGTGTTGAAGCCTCCTAAAATGAGTGCATTGCATTCTATTTACTCCTTTAATTCTGTTAGTATTTGTTTCAAATATGTAGGTGCTTCTATGTTGTGTGCATAGGTATTTATAATGGTTATATCCTCTTGTTTGACTGACCCATTTATCATTATGTAATGTCCTTCTTTATATCTTCTTACTTTCTTTGTTTTGAAGTCTATTTTGTCTGATACAATTACTGCAACACCTGATTTTTTCTCACTATTTCTTGCCTGAAATCTTTTTCCACCCATTCACTTTTAGCCTTTGTATGTCTTTGGGGTTGAGGTGAGTCTCTTGTAAGCAGCATAGAGACGGTCTTGCTTTTTTATCCATTCTGTTACTCTGTTTTTTTGATGGTGCATTCAGTCCATTTACAGTTAGGGTGATTATCGATAGATATGTATTTATTGCCATTGCAGGCTTTGGATTTGGGGTTACCAAAGGTTGAAGGGTAGCTTCTTTACCTTCTAACTGTCTAACTTTAACTCACATATTACACTATTATAAACATAGTCTGATGATTCTTTATTTCTATCCCTTCTTTTTTTTCCTCCTCCTCTTTTTATATGTTAGGTGTTTTATTTTGTACTCTTTTGTGTTTCCCTTGACTGATTTTGTGGATAGCTGATTTTATTTTTCCTTTAGTTAGTATTTGGTTGGTCTACTTTCTTTGCTGTGATTTTATTTTCTCTGGTGACATCTGTTTAGCCTTAGGGGTACTTCCATGTAGAGCAGTACCTTTATAATACATTGTAGAGGTGGTTTGTGGGAGGCAAATTCCCTCAACTTTTGCTCATCTGGGAATTGGTTAATCCCTCCCTCAAATTTAAATGATTATCATGCTGGATGCAGTATTCTTGGTTCAAGGCCTTTCTGTTTCATTGCATTAAATATGTCACACCATTCTCTTCTGGCCTGTAAGGTTTTCTGTTGAGAGGTCTGATGATAGCCTGATGGGTTTTCCTTTGTAGGTGATCTTTTTCTTTCTATGGCTGCTTTTAATACCCTGTCCTTGTCTTTGATATTTGCCATTTTAATTATTATATGTCTTGGTTTTGTCCTCCTTGGGTCCCTTGTGTTGGGAAATTTGTGGACTTCCATGGTCTGAGAGACTGTTCCCTTCCCCAGTTTGGGGAAGTTTACAGCAATTATTTCTTCAAAGACACTTTCTATCCCGTTTTCTCTCTCTTCTTTTTCTGCTACCCCTATAATGCGAATATTGTTCCATTTGGATTGGTCACACACTACTCTTAGTATTCTTTTATTCCTAGACATCCTTTTATCTCTCAGTGACTCAGCTTCTCTTTATTCCTTTTCTCTGGTTTCTATTCCATTAACAGTCTCTTCCACTTCATCCAGTCTGCTCTTAAATCCTTCCATTGTTTCTTTCATTTCTGTTACCTCCCTCCAGAATTCATCCCTTAGCTCTTGTGTATTTCTCTGCAGGTCCATCAGTATGGTTATTACTTTTATTTTAAATTCTTTTTCAGGAATATTGGTTATTTCGGTATCACCAGGCCCTCTCTCTGGCGTTTGAGTGATTTTGGACTGAACCAGGTTCTTCTGCCTTTTCATGGTGATAGAAGTGAATACCAGCAATTGGCATGTGTGTCAGTTTGGAGAACAAAGTCCCTTCCTGCTTGCTGGTCACCTTGCCGGTCTCGGCTTCCTGTGCCAGGCAACTATACATGGGTAGCAGACTCTGGGTTGATCCCCTGGGCTGCTGTGTGCAGGGTGGCCCTCAGGATGGATCAGGCTGGTGGTTGTTGCAGGTGAGCAGTGTGTGTTCGCCACCAGAACACAGCCCCTTCGTGCCTTCTGGCTCTGCGCCGGATTCCTCTGCCTGTGCTGGTCAATTGGGTGCAGGGGACAGCCTCTAGGTTGAACCCCTGAGTTGCCATGGGTGGGGCAGTCCTCGGAATGGCCTAGGGTACTGGTGAGAGTTGCAGGTGAGCAAGTGCATGTTCGCCATGAGAATCAATCTCTTTGTGCCTTCCAGGCTCTGCACCATCTCTCCACTGTCTGTGCTGGGCAGCCGCATGCAGGGGCATCCTCTGGGTCTGGCCCAGTTAGCTGCACATTGGTAGAAAACTGTGTGGTTGCTGTGGGCAGGGCTGCTCCCAGGCTGCTCCAAGTGGCGGGTCAGCCAGTTTGCTTTCAGTGCTTGCAGGGGAGAATGAATGGCATGCTGCTGATCACCGTGAGGGACTTCTGAGCTGCATTGCCACCCACGGGGTTTGGGTGCCTGAAGTTTCTTAAAGTTCCTAACCTTCTGGGCTTAGTGTGCCAGGACAATTTTGTCCATCTTTTAAACCCTTATCCCTTTAAGGCTTTTAAAGTGCCCGCTTTTCTTTTCTCTCAGGGCAGTTGGCTGTGGAGACCTGTTTGCAGTCTTACTCTCGAATTTATTTTTCCGTTTCTCTAATGTCCAGTACGCCATGCAATGTGTGTCTGCGTTCCCAGTGCAGATTACTAAGGCTGTTTATTTAGCAGTCCTGTGCTTCCACTCCATCCCCACTCTGATTCTTTCCACCCACTGGTGAACTGGGGTGGGAGGAGAGCCTGTTTCCTGCCAGGTCATGGCTTTGTATCTTACCCTTTTCGTGAGATGCTGAGTTCTCACAGATGTTGATGTAGCCTGGCTGTTGTACTGTATCTTCTGGTCTCTCATTTAGGAATAGCTGTATTTGCTGTATTTTCAAAATATATATGGTTTTGGGAGGAGATTTCTGCCACCCTACTCACGCCACCATCTTGAGAATCTCCTATGATCTATTTGAATACTTCTCTGTTTGAATGTGTGTGTTTTTATATTAGAGCTGGGCAAAAAGGGCCACAAAAACCCTCCTACACTGCTGGTGGGAATGTAAATTGGTGCAACCATTGTGGAAAGCAATATGGAGGTTCCTCAAAAAACTCAAAATAGAAATACCATTTGACCCAGGAATTTCACTCCTAGGAATTTACCCTAAGAATGAAGGATCCCAGTTTGAAAAAGACAGATGCACCCCTATGTTTATCGCAGCACTATTTACAATAGCCAAGAAATGGAAGCAACCTAAGTGTCCATCAGTAGATGAATGGATAAAGAAGAAGTGGTACATATATACAATGAAATATTATTCAGCCATAAGAAGAAAGTAAATCCTACCATTTGCAACAACATGGATGGAGCTAGAGGGTATTATGCTCAGTGAAATAAGCCAGGTGGAGAAAGACAAGTATCAAATGATTTCCCTCATCTTTGGAGCATAGGAACAAAGGAAAAACTGAAGTAACAAAACAGCAGCAGACTCAAAGAACCCCAAGTATGGACTAACTGTTACCAAAGGGAAAGGGGGGGGGGGGGGGGCCCCCGCAAGGGAGGGATAAGGGGGGAAAGGGGCTATTATGATTAGCACACGTAATGCAGCAGTGGGGAACATGGGAGAGGCAGTATTTATAGAGAAGACAAGTAATGATTCTATAGCATCTTACTACGCTGATGGACAGTGACTGTAGTGGGGTATGTGGGGGGGACTTGATAATAGGGGGTCTAGTAACCATAATATTGTTCCAGTGAATGTATATTAACAATACCAAAAAAAGAAAAAAAAAGGATTGTTGAAATATTTTTAAAACATGAAAACCAATCCAGCCAACATAACTATACAATTTTGCTATAAAAGTAATTATATAAAATTCTGCCCCCAAATATTTATACAATGTACTAAATTCAGTTGTTTAGTTCATTTTTCACTGCCAGCTGCCTATTCCATTTTCTATTCTCTTCATTCCATTTTCCTGTTTAAGATGTTGGTATAACTCAGTTTTATTATAAACAGAGTTCAAACATCCAACACTAATGATATGTACACTGTAAAAGCTGTGGATGTTTTCAGTATGATGTTATAAAGATATGAAAATTGTAGAATAATTATAAATCAGATCATGTAGATATAATCATGTTATTGCCATGACACTCAGTAATACAAGGAAAAAAGTCAAGGTGATTTGGGATGAAAAACAGTGAATCAGATGAAAAGTTCTTGTAACACATGTAGAAAGTCATTATAAAGGGATATTTGACTATCTCCAGGGTGAATTTATATAAAAGTAAAATTCTGTTTTATCAAGTAATCTCCTAAAAGTAACTGAAAGATAAAATTGAGCATAGGGTCATTCATTTTTGCCAACTAACATATGCCCATTATTCTACTTGCTTTCATTAGTAAACATTGTCCCCAATTTTAGAAAATAATAAACCATGTATATTATCTTTCGTCAGTAACAATATGCTTTTTGCCAGTAGGATTTCTAAGATATCAGGAATATTAATTGTCTATATTTCTTGAAAATTCTGAATGTAACAGCTTTGCCACTCTTTCAGGAATCTCTGTTCTGTTAGATTTTTCCCTGAATTTGAGCACTGCATACAGATTTTGAAAAGAGGAAAAGTTTCTTATTATCACATTAAGAATAAAACCCACTATGGTATGTTTTGAAATTTCAGAAACCATTAAATATTTAAATGTTATCAAAAATAAGTGGAAGTTCTAGTTTTAATATTGGGACTGATTCTTTACAATATCTGATCTATTACTATCTCTTTCACACTGTGGAAAAATATATGTTTATTAAGCTATAACTTGGTGATTAGTGTAGAATTAAGTGCATAGAATAGACATGTAATTAAGAGTTTTGAAGAGTTTAAAATTTAGTTGGGGAAGTGAATATATAAACTTAAGATGATATGAGATATGCACACAAAATGCTAGAAGAGCATGCAAGAGGAACATTTAACTGTGTCTGCAGGCCTGAATTTATCTTCCCAGAAAGAATCAATAAAAGTAAATTTCTCTATATTAAAAGCCTTTTTTACTGTTGCTTGCAAAAAAACTGCCAAATGGTAAGTAGAACTGTTACCTCTGATATTTTATACTACATTGATTGAAGTTTGTTAGTTGGAAAACCAATTTTGTGCAAATTATGTTAAAAAAAGACAAAAATTAGAATCATGTCAAAGTTGAATATTTATACACCATCTGAGGGAAAAAATGACAGCATTCCATCCATCCTATTTTAGCTTTTAGAAACCTCCAAAGACTGTCTTTGCCCTCATCTTCTTTTCCATTTTCCTCTTGAATTAAGGGTTCCTCTGCATTCGAGTGTAATACTTCCACTTGTGATTTTAATTTAATTTAGCCACTTATCACAGGGGCTGTTGTATATCAACTTTCTTCCTTCTTGTTTATGCAGTCTTCCCCTGTATAACTACCTCACCCGCCTCTGATAACACATTCAAGCTTACCTATTGCAGATAAAGCAAACAAATGTTTCCTTCAGCCTCATTACCCTCTAATCATACTTTCTTTTTCTTCTCATTGCTTTTATTTAAAAAAAATTCATATTTCTTACCTACACTTCCATGTCTGATCCTGAAAATTAATTTCATAAATTGCTTTACAAAAAGATGTGTTAAGTAACAAATGAAGTCATTGTACATATTTCTTTGTTCCTTGTCCTCTTGAGTTCTCTGTATTTCTTTACAGGACCTTACTTGAAATCTCCTTCACTCTCTCTTTTCAGGCACTTAATATCTGGTTATCCTCCAACATGTTATAACTCCTTATCTGTATCTTCTATGATATTTCTTTTATTACCTACCTTCAAAATATGTATGTTATCTAAGCTCTGTTCTTCAGCCATTTCCATTTCATGCCACTGTTTGGACACTATATGCATAGATGTAAGTCTGACTTCTCTTTTCCACTGTAAACTTCAGTTCTAACTATTGGTTAGGGATCTTCAACTGTTGTCATGCTAGTGTGTCAATCATGCCAAATGGAACTTGTTTCTGGTCAAATCCGCTGAAAATACTGACACCTCTATTTATGCTAATAAGATCACCTTTCTTCTTGTCAACCATGTTAAATACCTGGAAATGCTCCTTATCACTCAAATTAATGGCTCTGAAAAGTCACTTTCTCCTTCTTACGGTCATCATTCCCTGATTAGGTGCCCGTTATCTTTTTCCTAGATTAGAATTTATCAAAATGAGTTCTATATTCTTGCCTCTCAACTGGTTGACAGACCAGCAATGCAGGTATCACCAGAGAATGTTTTAGAATGGAGGAATCTTTGGACCCTATTGAATTAGAATTTGCATTTTAACCAGCTATTTTGTTTTGAAGTGACTTGTGATGAGAAGCATTTTTCTGTTGAATATTAGTTCCATGAGATATTTTTTGGGAGAGAGAGACAGATAGAAATGGAGAAGGAAGTAAAGAGGAAGGAAGGTAGAGAGGAATAAAGAAAAGAAAAGGCAGTAGGGCAAAGAGAAGAGAAAGAACATTTTTTCTCCTCTTGGGTAGTTACAGTACAATTAGCCTTTTTAAAGCCTTACATTAAAGAAATAGTATTCTGAATGTAATATGCATTAGAAGTCTTATAAAAAGCATTATACATAGCAGCTGTTCTACATTCACAGATTTCCTCACTTTCTATTTTTATATGTAATTACTTTTGTTATTCATAATAAACATAACCTTAATAGACATTCTGGTGATTGAGATTTTATGGAGTCTTGATGAGACTTTTGTTATCCATTGAAAATGTAGGGTTCATCCTGCTGTTGCTGTTAGAGGAATTTTCTTTTCTCCTTGATAAAAAAAAATCTCAGTGTGACACACCGACGTTTCAAACATTTTCACAACAAACGCTGTCTTCCTTTTTGGAGATTCCCTATAAAAACATTAAGAACTCTCAGATCAACATGGCAGCCCATTGGGATCCCATTTACAGTCTTATTAAAGCCCACAAAGAGAGAGACCCTGGAGGCTGCTGATATGTCAGCTGATATGCTCAGATTGAAGTAGGCGCTAGAATGCTTTCTTGTCCAATAATACTCAAATTGACTCTAAGGCTTGTCTCAGCATAATGTGCTTTAAGTACCACAAGACTCCAAATGTAACAGGCTGTAGGTAAAATTATGACTGCAAAGAAATTCAGTTATGTGGGTTTACTTTTGTTTGCTACAGCCACTGACAAAAATCATTGAATTAAAAAAAGTTGGGCAGATGTCAAGTACAGATCAATAAACCACATGGGGTTTTAAATTAAATTATGGGGACTGATTGAAGCAGACATTCCTTATTGTTACTATTTGACTTTGTCTGTTTTTCATCTGCTTAAGTAAGTATTCATTCTGAAATTACACATTTTTGCATATTATTTTTACATGATAAAATGTATTATGCTAGGCAAAATATATTTTAGAGATATAAGTGGGAACAAATTAAGTTGCACCATATATGAAAAGATTCATTCTTGATTATTCTTAAAATTAGCATTTAATGATTTCTTGTTTACCCATTCTCTGCTTTGGGTCCTCAGTCACCACATTTAAGAAGCAGTGGCTTAAACTTATAACAATTACTGAAAAAAAATAAATGAAAATAAATTTTTTAATTCAACAAGATCATAGATTGATGATTTATAGCATGCCAAGTACTCCTACCTTCAAATAATTGGTAATCCAGCAGATTATCAGATATTTGCTTGGTTTTATATATAGCATAATTTTTATTATCACAAATGCTTATTTAGAATATTAGCATACATATAAATAAGGCTTGTCATTGAAATTAGCAAGTCATTTTCATCTCCGGTGAATGATCTATTAAATTAGTAATTCTGGATGTTAGAGATGTTAAAAGAGAAAAACAATTGAAATTACTTTTCTGATTATCAAACGGTAGGTCTTGTTCATTGAATTTAGAGCTGATAGGTCATTCAAATGCTCACTTTTTCCTGAGGACATTGATCATCTGTAAATATAAAACAATGAAAGGGTATTCAGAAAGAGTACCATTTTTTGATATTCCATGAAGAAAATCACTACTGATGATGCCGGGGTTCTTGTTCACGAAGCTGAAGAATGAGCTTCATAAACACACTCAAGGTAGGAGAGCAAGGTACAGGCTTTTATTTAGAAATAAAGCAAAAGGACAGAGCTCCCGGCTCATGCCAGGAGGGGACAAGAGAGCCCGGTGTGATGCATTGTCTAGGGGTTTTATAGGCAGATGAGGATTTTTCGAGAACATGAAAAAAAGGTTTAGAGGTGTACACCTGCTACGTGGTGTCTGAACACCCCGAATTAACTTAACACAAGCAATTCCTCACCCCATCTCTCTCGGGAACACCTGCATCCTGGTCTAGGAGCATATCAAAAGGCAGCCTGCCCAGCCCCCAAGGTGGGCTGAGGTATTGTCTGTTTGCTAAAGAGTAAGTTAAGAATCCTGCTTCCCAAACTTCCTGGGTGTTAAATGCAATCTTATCTTTAAGATGGAATCTTCCCTGCCTTTTACTATGTTGTTTACAGCTGGGTCTGCATGCTAAATTAGTTGCCTAGTTTGCATAACCACCCCATCAGATCTGAAAGAGGAAAGACAGCACATAGGCCTGGGCCTTGTAGCATGCTAAAGTGAATCTTACAAGTGATTAGCATAACAACAACATGAGCTACTCTTCTTTATCTGGGGAACACCAACTGATCTTACTGAAGAATGACCCTAGAGCTTAATGTTTAACACAGAGTTTTGGTAGGGGGTTTCCTTGCATGTAGTTACATTGCTCTGACTGCAAATATCCTGCTTTGCTTTTTCCGGAGGCCCTCCCCCTACTCTGACTACACCCACAGTCCCTGTCTCACTGACAGTACCTCCTTCTACAGTCAGTGGTTGGATTCCAGAGAGGAACATACTGAAATGTCACATAGGTAGACAGCCTTTTCAAACATCAGCCAACTTCTGGGGCTGTTAAAAATTAGTTATGTTTTATCTCTTAAATATTAAACATAATTAAAAAGCAGCAAAGTATAAAGTAAAAAAACTAAGAAATTTTTGGTCTGAGGAAACTAAACTTTTGCTTTCTTTAAATTAAAGTTCATAAAATATTCATTAGATCTCAATTGCTTTTCTATCTTTCTATACATCAGTTTGGAAATTTTGTCAATTGATGAGCACTTAATATCTGGGGACTGCAGATTTGAGTAAGACAACATTTCTGTACTGAAGGAACTTGTGAAGTGATACAATTATCACAACGATATTTAAAGAAAAAGGCAGAATTTAGTAACCTTGAAGAGATACCAATGTAGAAGAAAAATACTTTTTATTCATGCAATGCACAATGTTCCCATAGTCTATATGCCAAATACTATGCCAAGAATAAAAATTTAACTCTGGGGAATGAGGAAAGTCTTTATAGGCAAATCAAATATAAAAGAGCAACTAAAGGATAGGATTGGTAGGTATAATTTCCAGTGATGGACAAGGAAGAGAAAGAAAGTGTGTTCCAGGGATACGATATTGTCATGATATAATGTGCATAATGGCAAGTTGAAGTGTGTTCAGGTGATAGAGAATCTACTAGAGAAGAAGCAGTGATATTTTAGTCATAGATTAATCTAGCAGCAAAGGTTTATCACAACTGAAACAGATTGTGGTGGTTTTGTCTGTCAGTAACAGGATACCAGTTTTACAATAGACTCTGTAATACTGGGGATGGGAGAGTATAAACTCCATTTCTGTGATTCCTTTACTGTCTGGGAAGCAATGGTGTGTGTGATTGAAAGGTCAGAGTCTGGACAGAAGAGCAGACTCTCTATTTGCTTCCAGGTTCTGTAAGCATCCTTTCATCATCAACAGACAGTAGTAGCTCCAGTGCCATTTGAGCATTTCCAAGGTGGCCCAAGAATTACTGATCAAGTTCCTATGACATTCCTCCACCTCTTTATTCTTCCCTTAAGTTTCCAGCCATATCCCAACATGCCATCTAACAGCCCCTTGGTAGTCAACATAGGAGCTTTGTTGAACTCCTAGTTTCTGAAGACACTTCTGATCCTTTGTTTCTTTCTCAAGTGTTTCTGGCCATAACTGTAGATTCCACTTTTTCTTTAGCCTTTTACTATCTGAGTAAACAATTACCTGTGACAAATGATCTATGTTTGAAATGCTTAAGTTGGTTTCTATTTTTTTAATGTACCTTACTTAACTGATATGGAAAGCATTGAGAGATTATGCCTGTGTTGGTAGCATTATCAGTCATATGCTTTGAAAAGTGTAACTTTATAGTTTTCAGGATTAATAGAACATATGCCAATCTGGAAGCATTGTATTTGTAGGGGAAGACTTAGTAATTTAGGTAAAGAGAAAAAAGTATGACTTGGTTTTGACAAAAGAGAGGTCACTGGAGATATTGTTAAGAGCAGTTTCAAGGACATGTTGAATTATTATTGAAAGAGGTTTGTTTTTCTTTGTAGAAGCAAGAAGTGATATATTTTTTCAAAATAAATATGAATCTATTGCTATATGAACCTTTATATTAATATTTATTGACCATGACCAATACTTCAAGATTTATGTATATACCTGCAGGAGTTTGCTTTGAAAATTTTTATGCTTTTAAAACTTCTCATTTACAGAGGTGATATAGAAAAAAGCATCCTCCTAGGTCAACATAGATATTTTTAAAAAGATTGGAATTGTATATGGTAAAACAGATCTCCTCTCATAATCACCTGAAAACAACAACAAAAAAGTTAGAGAATGTATAAGATTTTGTTTGAAGACATCTGTGAACTGGAAATAAAATTAATACTTAGAGACCCAAACTATGAAAAAGTGGGAACCAACTAAACAAGAAAAGAAGACTGAAACCAGTTTTCTTTGTCTAAGCAGCATTTGCCAAAAGAGATGAACATGATTTTCAGTTTCACAGGGATGCAGGGGAGAGAAGGAAAAGGCCCAAGAGACACTCAATGTGAGAACACTTTTCTAGGAGACTACTGTTCTCCCAATCCCCACAGAACTCACAAAAGCCTAAATCATCATTGAAACAGGTAAAAAAAAAAATTCACCTCCCGATGACTCCAACAACAGAGAACTCTAAGAAAAAAAATGCCTATCTTGAAACTTGCTATTTGTAGAAAGAAAAAAAGAATCACTCCAGTGACTGCAATGATAAACAGGCTCTTTCATGAGTCTGCAGCCCAAATTTTCACTAACTGGGTGGTCTAAAACCTGAAGTTTATAATGTATATTCAAGTGATCCTAGGTTGGAAGGATTGCCAGTATCAAACAGATGGAAACAAATGCAAGTATTCTGTGGAGAACCACATTAAGCTTGGTGTTAAAAAATTCCCATGGCAGATTTTAAGAGACAATGAGCAAGTTTCTAAAACACAAATGCAAAAAGCAGGCATGACCAGCAAGTTTCAAAAGAAATCATAGATACCACATTCAGATGCAGAGACATTATATAGTGGATTCCAGGCATAAAATACAAAATTCTTAGATTAAATATATTTAAAGAAATAAAATTAAGGATTCAGATCTAAAATAGAAGAGCAAAACATCATAATGATCAACTAGATTTGTCAAAACAAAATAATTTATCCAACTAAAAAGAATGAAAATCACAAATTCAATGAGAAAAGAAAGCCAGAGTCCAATAACAAAATAAATCAGACTGTTTATTTATCTGACAAAAATTTTAGAACAGCCATAATAAGAATGCTTCAGAAAACAATGAATTATCTTGAAGAAACAGAAAAGAACATTTAATATCAGCAAAGAAACAGAAATTAAAAAAAAAAAATCCAGTGTTAATTTTAGAACTGACAAAATGAACAAAAACAGAACAGCATTCTATATGGGCTTAGTAGTAGACTGGACATGACAGAAGATGGAATCCATGAACTTAATGAGAGATGAAGTGGAATTTACCCCGTGTGAAAAACAGAGAGAAAATAATTTGAATAACAACAACAAAAACAAATTTGCACAGCCTCCAGAATCTCTGGGCCAATAACAAAAGAGTTATACTTTGCACCCTTTCATAAGATGGTTAGACAGTTGTGGCCGCATCAGAGAACACAAGAAATGAAGTTTATTAATTCACAAGTCTTAAGGAGAGGTTCACTGTAGCCGCGAGGAGGCCACGTTGTGGGGTCCACCAAGGCAGCAGGCTCAGCTAAGCAGTGGCACACACTGAGAGAGTGCAGGGACATGTGGGCAGGTGCTTTACTGGGACCAGGGTGGAGAACACAAGCAAAGGCATGAGAAGAACTCATCAGACATTTGAATGACACTACATCATAGGGGAGAGAATGAAGGGAAATTTGGCAGAGGCAAGCTTTATCCCACGGTGCTAGTGGCTTGGATGGTGTGTTCACAGCCTGTTTATAGGGATATTGAGGCAGCCAGAAAATTTGAAAATTTAAAATTTGTAAGTTAGTATTCCTATCATCTGAATCCCAGAAGCAGAGAAGAGAGAGGTGGGGCTGGAAAAGTATTCAAAGAAATAATAGCTGAACTCTTCCCAAATTTGCTTAGAGACATAAACCAAAAGACTAAAGAAGCTGAATGAACCCTACAGAGGATAAACCCAAAGGAATCCATGCCACAACATATTATAATTGAACTTAAGAAAATTAAAGACAAATAACTCCAAAGTGACTAGAGAGAAGCAACCCATTAATTATAGAGGAACACCAATTTGACAGCAGATTTCTTACCTGAAATGTATTGGGACCAGAAGGAAGTAGATGACATATTTCTAGTATTAAAATAAAAATGTAACCACAAGTTCTTTATTAGTGAACATATATCAGGAATATATAGAAAATAAATATATCCTCAGAGAAAGGAAAACTAAGAAAATTTGTTGCCAGTAAACCTACACTTAAGATTCCACTTTAAAAGTGAGGAAGGTAAAGTGTTCTAAAGAGAAATAAGATTTCTAACTTCAGTTGGAGCTGTAAAACATCAATATCAGTAAACTGTAATAAGTTATATGTATATATTTTATCTAGAAAATATACTAAGAAATATACCCAAAACAATATAGTCAAAACATTATGAATAAATCAATGTAGAATCCTAAAAATGATTCAAGCCACCTACCGTAAAATAAGGAAAAAGGAGGAAACAAATAAAATACAGAAAATGTCATACTTAAGCTTTAATGTATCAGCAGTTACTAAGATGTAAATGGAATAATACACCATTTAGAAGACAGAGATTGGCAGAGTGAATTAGAAAAAAAAAACCAGAACCCAACAATTTGTATCTATAAGAAATTCACTTTAAATACAATGTACAAGGTTGAAAATAAAAAGAATGGAAAAGGTTATACCATGTGAATGTTAGTAATAAATCAATAAGCAGGAAAGACTATTAACATCAAATAAAGTAGACTTTGAAACAAAAAACAATACTTGAGACAAAGAGGGCCATAATGTATTTAAAAAAGGGTCCATCTACCAAGAAAGCTTAGAAATCATAAGTATATATGGAATTGTATAACATAACTATATATGCAGTAGTATAACCTTTGTCCTCAAAATACATGAAGCAAAAATTGATAAATGTGAAAGGATTTTAGGTGTAGAGAATCTAACTGATATCTATACAACACTCCATTCAACAGCACATAACACACATTTTTTTCAAGCGTAGACCACAATCTTATCCCACGAAAGAGAAACTCAACGAATCTAAAATAATATAAATAGAGAGTATATTCTTGGATCACAATTGAATCAGATTAAAAATCAGTAACAAAAAAGAGCAAATATACCAAAGCAAACAGAAAGAGTGACAAAAGATAAGATCAGATAGAAATGAAATTAAAAATAAACAAACAAGAATCGATGCCACCAAAAGCTGGTTTGGTTTGTAAAAAAAATGGCAGTGTATTAATTAAACCTCTAGCAGGACTGTCAAAAGAAAGAGACAAAAGAATAAACAAATATCCAATATCAGGAATAAAATGAGATTATTTCAGCTATCACAACCTTTAAAAAGTAGTAGGAGAAAAATATGAACAGATTTACGCATACGTATTTGACTACATAAAGAAAGACCATTTCCGAAATCAAAAAGGCTCACAAATACATGGAGACTTAACAACATTCTCCTAATGAATCAATGGGTTAACGACCAAATCAAAACAGAAATCAAAGAATATATGGAGATTAATGACAACAACAACACAAAGCCACAACTTCTGTGGGACGCAGCGAAGGCTGTCTTAAGAGGAAAGTACATTGCAATCCAGGCCCATTTAAAGAAGGAAGAACATTCCCAAATGCACAGTCTAAGGACACAATTATTGAAATTGGAAAAAGAAGAACAAATGAGGCCCAAAGTTACCAGAAGGAGAGACATAATAAAGATCAGAGAAGAAATAAATAAAATTGAGAATAAAACAATAGAAAAAATCAATGAAACCAAAAGCTGGTTCTTTGAAAAAATAAACAAAATAGATAAACCCCTAGCCAGACTCATTAAGAGAAAAAGAGAATCTACACACATAAACAGAATCACAAATGAGAAAGGAAAAATAACGACGGACCCCACAGAAATACAAAGAATTATAAGAGAATATTACGAGCATCTATATGCCAACAAGCTGCAAAACCTAGAAGAAATGGACAACTTCTTAGAAAAATACAGCCTTCCAAAACTCACCAAGCAGGAAACAGAAAAACTAAACAGACCAATCACCAGCAACGAAATTGAATCGGTAATCAAAAAACTACCCAAGAACAAAAGCCCTGGACCTGATGGATTCACCTCTGAATTCTACCAGACATATAGAGAAGAAATAACACCCATTCTCCTTAAAGTTTTCCAAAAAATAGAAGAGGAGGGAATACTTCCAAACTCTTTCTATGAAGCCAGCATCACTCTAATACCAAAACTGGGCAAAGACCTCACTAAAAAAGAAAATTACAGACCAATATCCCTGATGAACGTAGATGCAAAAATACTCAACAAAATATTAGCAAACCGAATTCAAAAATACATCAAGAGGATCATACACCATGATCAAGTGGGATTCATCCCACGGATGCAAGGATGGTACAACATTCGAAAATCCATCAACATCATCCACCACATCAATAAAAAGAAGAACAAAAACCACATGATCATCTCCATAGATGCTGAAAAGCATTTGACAAAATTCAGCATCCATTTTTGATTAAAACTCTCAACAGAATGGGTATAGATGGCAAGTACCTCAACATCATAAAGGCCATATATGACAAACCCACAGCTAACATCATACTTAACAGCGAGAAGCTGAAAGCTTTTCATCTAAGATCGGGAACAAGACAGGGGTGCCCACTCTCTCCACTGTTATTCAACATAGTACTGGAGGTCCTAGCCACGGCAATCAGACAAAACAAAGACATACAAGGCATCCAGATTGGTAAAGAAGAAGTCAAATTGTCACTATTTGCAGATGACATGGTACTGTACATAAAAAACCCTAAAGACTCCACTCCAAAACTACTAGAACTAATATCTGAATACAGCAAAGTTGCAGGATATAAAATTAACACACAGAAATCTGTTGCTTTCCTATACACTAATGATGAGCTAACAGAAAGAGAAATCAGAAAAACAATTCCATTCACAATTGCACCTAAAAGAATAAAATACCTAGGAATAAACCTAACGAAGGAAGTGAAAGACCTGTACTCTGAAAACTACAAGACACTCCTAGGAGAAATTAAGGAAGACACTAACAAATGGAAATGCATCCCATGCTCTTGGCTAGGAAGAATCAATATTGTCAAAATGGCAATACTACCTAAAGCAATCTACAGATTCAACGCAATCCCTATTAAAATACCAACAGCTTTCTTCAATGAGCTGGAACAAATAATTCTAAAATTCATATGGAACCAGAAAAGACCCCGAATAGCCAAAACAATCCTGAGAAGGAGGAATCAAACAGGGGGAATTACGCTCCCTGACTTCAAGCTCTACTACAAAGCCACAGTAATCAAGACAATTTGGTACTGGCACAAAAACAGACCCACAGACCAGTGGAACAGAATAGAAAATCCAAACATTAACCCAAACACCTACAGTCAATTAATATTTGATAAAGGAGCCCTGGATATACAATGGGGAGATGACAGCCTCTTCAGCAGCTGGTGTTGGAAAAACTGGACAGCTACATGTAAGAGAATGAAACTGGACTACTGTCTAACCCCATACACAAAGGTAAACTCAAGGTGGATCAAAGACCTGAATGTAAGTCATGAAACCATAAAACTCTTAGAAAAAAACATAGGCAAAAATCTCTTGGACATAAACATGAGTGACTTCTTCATGAACATATCCCCCCGGGCAAGGGAAACAAAAGCAAAAATGAACAAATGGGACTATATCAAGTTGAAAAGTTTCTGTACAGCAAAGGACACCATTAGTAGAACAAAAAGACATCCTACAATATGGGAAAATATATTCATAAATGATGTATCTGATAAGGGGTTGACATCCAAAATATACAAAGAACTCACGCACCTTAACAAACAAAAAGCAAATAACCCAATTAAGAAATGGGCACAGGACATGAATAGACACTTCTCTAAAGAAGAAATTCAGATGGCCAACAGGCACATGAAAAAATGCTCCACATCGCTAATCATCAGAGAAATGCAGATTAAAACCACAATGAGATATCACCTCACACCAGTGAGGATGGCCAACATCCAAAACACAAACAACAACAAATGTTGGCGAGGATGTGGAGAGAGGGGAACCCTCCTACATTGCTGGTGGGAATGCAAATTAGTTCAACCATTGTGGAAAGCAGTATGGAGGTTCCTCAAAAAACTCAAAATAGAAATACCATACGACCCAGGAATCCCACTCCTAGGAATTTACCCCAAGAATGCAGCAGCCCAGTTTGAGAAAGACAGATGCACCCCTATGTTTATTGCAGCACTATTTACAATAGCCAAGAAATGGAAGCAACCTAAGTGCCCATCAGTAGATGAATGGCTTAAGAAGATGTGGTACATATACACAATGGAATATTACGCAGCCATAAGAAAAAAACAAATCCTACCATTTGCAACAACATGGATGGAGCTGGAGGGTATTATGCTCAGTGAAATAAGCCAGGCCGAAAAAGACAAGTACCAAATGATCTCACTCATATGTGGAGTATAACAACAAAGAAAAAAAAAAATGAAGGAACAAAACAGCAGCAGACTCACAGAACCCACGAATGGACTAACAGTTACCAAAGGGAAAGGGACTGGGGAGATTGGTGGGAAGGGAGGGATAAGAGGGTAAAAGGGGCATTACGATTGGCAGGCATAGGGTGGGGGGACACGGGGGGGACTGTACAGCTCAGAGAAGACAAGTAGTGATTCTCATCTCACTACACTGATGGACAGTGACTGTGGTGGGGTTGGTGGGGGGGACCTGATGAAGCGGGTAGTTTAATCATCACAATATTGCTCATGTAATTATAGGTTAATGATACTAAAATAAAATAAATTGTAAAAAAAAAAAAAAAAAAAGAAAGACCATTTCCTTGAACACTACAAAATTCAAAAACTCAAGATGAAATAAGTAATCTAAACAGTCTGTTAAAAATGTTGAATATATAATTTAAAAAATAATTTAAAGATGCTAAAAAAGAAATCTCCAGGCCAAGATAATTTCCCTGCAGAATCAAACTAAACACTTAAAGAAGACTTGATACCAATTTTACATAATTTATTCCAGAAAATAGAAGAGGGAACATGTCCTATCCTTTTTTAGGAAGTCAGCAATATTTCATTACCAAAGCTAGATAAAGACATTACAAGAAGTGAAAACTACAGATTAATAGCTCTCATAAGCACAGATATAAAAATACTTAACAAAATATTAGTAAACAAATCCAACAATGTATTA
The DNA here is from genome assembly GCA_029783875.1 of Phataginus tricuspis. Classification (NCBI taxonomy): domain Eukaryota; kingdom Metazoa; phylum Chordata; class Mammalia; order Pholidota; family Manidae; genus Phataginus; species Phataginus tricuspis. The sequence goes on along the minus strand of JAQQAC010008880.1, from coordinate 28,347,204 downwards.
GAAGAATTATATACAACAATCAAGTGGTATACAAGGTTCATTCAACATTTGAACATCAATCGACATATTCTACCTTTTTAACAAGCTAAAGAAGAAAAAGTATGTAATAGCTGATGCAGAAAAGGAATTTGAAAAAATTCATTACCAATTCACGATATAAACTCTTGGAAAAGAAAATAAGAGGGGAACTTCCTCAACGTGATCAAGAACATCTCCAAAAACCTACACTTAATATCATATTTAATGGTCAAAGACCAACAGTTCAGGAATAGTCAATGATGTCTACTCTCTCCCCTCTAGTCAACAAAATACCAGAACTTCTAGCCACTGTGATAACATAAGAAAAAGAAATAAAAGAACATGTACTGTAAAAGAAAACTAACATTTCTGTATTTACAGTTGACATGACTGTCTACTTAGAAAATTCCAAAGTATCTATAAGAAAGAAACAAAACCAAAAAACAACCAGTCTCCTAGAACAATAACTGAGTTTTCCAGGGTTGTAGTTTACAAGATCAAAACACAAAATAAATTGCACTTCTATATACTAACAAAGAACATATGAAACTAAAAAACATATCATTTACAATTACCTCAAAGAAAATTGAAATACATAGATATAAATCTAAAACATATGAGACCATGTATGCTGAAATTTAAACAATGATGAAATAAATCAAAGAAGCCCTAAATAAATACAGATCCATACCATGTTTTTGAATTTGACAGTTCAATATAGTAAATGTAGCAAATTCACAAATTCTCACAAATTAGTCATTAAGTTGCCTGTGACCGCAAATCTCTGATGGATCTAAGAAAAGTCATTGATTTTCAGTTTGTTCAGTTTTTTTCTTGATGGGAGAGTGGGAGTGGTGACTCCCGAGCTCTTTATATGTCATAGATAAGACTGTAAGTCAAAATACTTTGCCATTTTTTCAACTATGTCAAGATACTTTACTATTTTTCCAACCAGCAAGTCATCCTTGAAAAGTCCCCTCAAATGTCAACTATATCATAAAGAACTTCATTTTTATTTCCATTTTAATTTTATTTACTTCACACTTTTTTTAAAAAGCTCCTAGCCCATTTTGTTAATGCTGTCACCTTTATCTGAGGTCTTTGAATTGCTTAGAGGGCTCCACTTAATTTAAAGTCCTAGATGTTGGGGAAATATGTGTCATTCATCTTTGTATTTACAGTGCCTAGCACCATATCCAACATATAAGACATAGTTTTCTTGTGTAAGAATAATTGATGTTATGGTGAATTCAAAGCCCATCCTGAAGACATTACATATTTTAGTGAGAGGAACAGGAAAAGTAATAGGAATTTTAATACAATCTGAAAAGAAAGCAGTTGCAGAGTGCACTGGTGCTGTGAGAGTCAATAAGAAGAGAAACTGCATGTTTTCCAGAGGAAAGGAGCCTGAACTGAATGTGAAAGAAAGAGTTGTTTTGAGCCAAGAAAAGAAAGGAAAGGTCATAAGGGTTTCAATCTTGCAGGATAGAGAAGACATCTTGAGTAAGAATGTGAAGGTGAATGACGGCATGGTGGGGTGACGACTCACGGATCCCTGTGTTGGAACACTGTATGTAAGGTTAGTTGAGGCTGAGCAGAATGCTTAACAACAACACATTTCTCAGTGAAGTGGAAAATAAAGTCATTTGCTATGCGTAAGAATGTTGAACACCTACAAACACATGGAGACTTAACAATATGCTCCTATATAATCAATGGATCAATGACCAAATTAAAACATAGATTAGGCAATATGTGGAAACAAATGAAAACAAGAGCACAATGCCCCACCTTCTGTGGGACGCAGGGAAGGCAGTTCTAAGAGGAAAGTATATAGCAATCCAGGCCTATTTAAAGAAGGAAGAACAATCCCAAATGAATAGTCTAAATTCACAATTACTGAAACTGGAAAAAGGAACAAATGAGGCCCAAAGTCAGCAGGAGAGACACAATAAAGATCAGAGAAGAAATAAATAAAATTGAGAAGAATAAAACAATAGAAAAATTAATGAAACCAAGAGTTGATTCTTTGAGAAAATAAACAAAATAGATAACCCCCTAGCCAGACTTATTAAGAATAGAGAATCTACACACATAAACAAAAACAGAAATGAGAAAGGAAAAATCATACTGGACACCACAGAAATAGAAAGAATTATTAGAGAATACTATGAAAAAATATATGGTAACAAACTGAATAACCTAGAAGAAATGGACAACTTTCTAGAAAAAATACAACCTTACAAGACTGACCCAGTAAAAACAGAAAATCTGAACAGACCAATTACCAGCAATGAAATTGAATCAGTAATCAAACAACTACCCAAGAACAAAATCCCAGGTCAGATGGATTCACTGCTGAATTTTATCAGACATATAGAGAAGACATAATAACCATTATCTTTAAAGTTTTCCAAAAAATAGAAGAGGGAATACTTCCAAACTCATTCTATGAAGTCAGCCTCAGTCTAATACCAAAACCAGACAAAGACACCACAAAAAAAGAAAACTACAGACCAATATCCCTGATGAACATAGATGCAAAAACTACTGAACAAAATATTAGCAAACTGAATTCAAAAATACCTCAAGAGTATCATACACCATGATCAAGTCAAGTGGGATTAATTTCTGGAACCCAAGGATGGTACAACATGCGAAAATCCATCAACATCATCCACCACATCAACGAAAAGTACAAAAATCACATGATCATCTCCATAGATGCTGAAAAAGAACTCAACAAAATTCAACATCCATTCATGATAAAAACTCTCAACAAAATGCGTATACAGGACAAGTCTCTCAACAAAATAAAGGCCATATGTGACAAACCCACAACCAGTACCATACTTAACAACGAGAAGCTGAAAGATTTTCCTCTAAGATCAGGAACAAGACAAGGATGCCCAGTCTCCCCGCTTCTATTCAACATAGTACTGGAGGTCCTAGCCATGGCAATGAAACAACACAAAGAAATAAAAGGCATCGAGATTGGTAAGGAAGAAGTCAAACTGTCACTGTTTGCAGATGACATGATACTGTACATAAAAAACCTTACATAATCCACTCCAAAACTACTAGATCTAATATCTGATTTCAGCAAAGTTGCAGGATACAAAATTAATACACAGAAATCTGTTGCATTTCTATATACTAATGATGAACTAGCATAAAGAGAAATCAGGAAACAATTCCATTCACAATTGCATCAAAAAGAATAAAATACCTAGGAATAAACCTAACAAAGGAAGTAAAAGAACTATACCCTGAAAACTACAAGACACTCTTAAGTGAAATTAAAGAGGACACTAATAATGGAAATTCATCCCATGCTCTTGGCTAGGAAGAATTAATATTGTCAAAATGGCCATCCTGCCTAAAACAATCTACAGATTCAATGCAATCCCTATCAAAATACCAACAGCATTCTTCAATGAACTAGAGCAGATAGTTCTAAAATTCATATAAAATGACCAAAGACCCCGAATAGCCAAAGCAATCCTGAGAAGGAAGAATAAAGCAGTGGGGATCTATCATCCTAACTTCAATCTCTACTACAAAGCCACAATAATCTAGACAATTTGGTACTGGCACAAGAACAGACCCATTGATCAGTGGAACAGAATAGAGAGCCCAGATATAAACCCAAGCATATATGGTCAATTAATATACAATAAAGGAGCCATGGATGTACAATGGGGAAATGACAGTCTCTTAAATAGTTGGTGTTGGCAAAACTGGACAGCTACATGTAAGAGAATTAAACTGGATTACTGTCTAACTCCATACACAAAAGTAAACTCAAAATGGATCAAAGACCTGAATGTAAATTATGAAGCCATAACACTCTTAGAAGAAAACGTAGGCAAAACTCTCTTGAACATAAACATGAGCAACTTCCTCATGAATATATCTCCCTGGGAGACAAAAGCAAAAATTAACAAGTGGGACTATATCAAACTAAAAGCTTCTGTAATGCAAAGGACACCATCAGTAGAACCAATAGGAATCCTACAATTTGGGAGAATATATTCATAAATGATATATCCGATAAGGGGTTAACATCCAAAATATATAAAGAGCTCATGTACATCAACAAAGAAAAAACAAATAATCCAATTAAAAAATGGGCAGAGGATCAGAACAGACACTTCTCCAAAGAAGAAATTCAGATGGCCAACAGACATATGAAAAGATGCTCCCCATCGCTAATCATCAGAGAAATAAATTAGAACCACAATAAGATATCACCTCACACCAATTAGGATGGCCACCAACCAAAAGACAAACAAAAACAAATTGGCAGGATGTGGAGAAAGGGGAACCCCCCTACAATGCTGATGGGAATGTAAATTAATTCAACCATTATGGAAAGCAGTATGGAGGTTCCTCAAAAAATTAAAAATAGAAATACCATTTGATGCAAGAATTCCACTCCTAGGAATTTACCCTAAGAATGCAGGAGCCCTATTTCAAAAAGGCCTGTGAACCCCTATGTTTATCACAACACTATTAACAGTACCCAGGAAATTGAAACAACCTAAGTGTCCCTCATTAGATGAATGGATAAAAAAGATGTGGTATATATATACAATGGAATATTATTCAGCCATAAGAAGAAAACAAATTCTACCATTTGCAATAACATGGATGGAGCTAGAGAGTATTATGCTCAGTGAAATAAGCCAGTCTGAGAAAGGCAATTACGAAATGATTTCACTCATCTGTGGAGCATAAGAGCAAAGCAAAACCTGAAGGAACAAAACAGCAGCAGACTCACAGATCCCACGAATGGACTAACAGTTACCCAAGGGAAAGGGACTGGGGAGGTTGGGTGGGAAGGGAGGGCGAAGGGGAATAAGGGTACTATGAGTAGCACACATAATGTAGTGGAGCAGCAGGGGGAAGGCAGTATAGGACAGAGAAGACAAATAGTGACTCTATAGCATCTTACTACACTGATGGACAGTGACTGTAATGAGGTATGTGTTGGGGACTTGATAATGGGGGGAATGTAGTAACCCCAATGTTGCTCATGTGACTGTGTATTAATGATACCCCAAAAAAATAATGTTGAACAAAGTGGGACTCTGAAAGAGAACTATGAAGGCTGAAATAATGTTTCAGGTAAATTAGGGGTTAAATAAGGGATAGTGGTTTAAAACAAGGGGGATGACATAAAGGGAATAGAGAAGAATTTTTGTATATGGCGATATAAGAGATGGTGTGTGGTAGGGAAAACATCGCTATGTGTGGGGCAATCATATATGTGGGACATTCAGCACCCTACAAGAGAAGTAGAGCTTGGAGCTGCCACTGAAATCATGAGAATGACTATAGTGCTGAAATAGACATGTCATAAGTTTACATTATAAACTTAGCTTTGGCTTTGGCATCTTTTTAGTCCAACCCTGTTGTAGCTAGGGAAAGAAATAATGATGAATTTTGTGGTTGAATCTATAAAACACTATATACTTTTCATTTTAACACCATTAAAACAGTTCTGGCTTCTCATGTATACTTTTCAAGAGCCTCGTGTATGATTCTCCTGATGGTTGTGTTTTTAATTCTAATATAGTTGACCCTTAAATAACATGGTTTTGAACTGCAGTGCTCCACTTAGATGTGGCTTTTTTTCAATAAATATATTGGAAAATATTGGGGACGTTTGTGGCAATTGAAAAAAACTTACTAATGAACTCTGTACCCTTGAAATATCAAAAAAATGAGGAAAAGTTAGATATATCATAAATGCATAAAATATATAGTGGCACTAGTATATTTTGTCATTTACCACCATAAAATGTGTGCATGTATATTGTGAAAAGTTAGCATTTATTGAAACTTATACACTAACAGATCTTACATGGTGCCCTTTGGAGTTGAGAGAAATATAAACAAAAAATATAACATACAGTTATGTTATCATTGAGGCTTCTGGTCAACAGTGGCTATTAGTAAAGCTTTTGGGGAATCAAAGGTTGCACATGGATTCTCTACTGCCAGGGGTTCTGTGCTCCAGCCCACATTGTTCAGGGGTGAACTGTACATTCTGGTCGTTGATACCAGATGAATCACTTAACTGCTTCCCTAACAAATTCATTTCTCTGATTCAAGCTCTGAATGTTTCATCATTGCTTGATATAGCTGTTGAGGTTCTTGTGCAGGAAAATTTAGTAGATTCCGGCTACTTGGAACAAGTTACTATCATTCAACTAATATAAACGAATTCATAGTTCAAAGTGAACCACAAGAGGACCAAACTTTGAAAAGTTAGGTAACAGGCCAATTTGATGATCTAGATGGAAAAAATTGAGGGTGTTTCTACTGGAATTTGACAACTCCAAAACTTCACACAGTTTAGGAAGCTCATATTTCTAGGGAGAGAGTCTGGTTGGCCTGGCTTAAGTTCCCTTGGCCTTTGGGAACAGTGTGGATGTATTACATTCCAATAAAGCTGTATCTCAAGAAAAAATCAGTTTGTTACCAGAAGATAGGGAACTGATGTTGAGGAGGAGTAAACAGAAATTAACATGAGTCCAAAGCAATCAAAATTTGGGTATTTTTTTAACGTAGTCCACAACATCTTAGCCTCATTGTTAACCTATTTTTTTCCTGCTTCTATCTGCTATTTTTAGTATCATACAATATTCTAATATTACTGTATAAACAAAGTTAGAAAATGCATAATAGAAAACGGCCCATTAATTAATTAATTGCCCTCATTTTTATTTTTACATTGTTGGTGTCCTTACTTAGGTTAAATGAAACACACTTGTTGCAATTTGGCCTCTCATGGTACCCAGAGGCTTATCCTGTAGCGTAAGGCACTCATGAGAGACTCGAGTGAACACACTTACCTTTCTCAGATGATTTAGACTTGGAAAAGCTGGTATATTTTTTGAAGGGAAACAAAGAAAGGGAAGAGATTTACCAACTCTTCCTAGATTTATTAATTTTACTTAGATATTGATTACATAAGTGAGTGACTTGAGCTACTGTGTATCAGACATCAGGCTAAGTGTTGGAGCTTGATGAAAAAACATTCACAATCGTTCCCCTTGTAGAGCTTCCAAGTTAATTAGATAATACACATTAAGCAAATAAACAGCAAATATACTATATAATTAATAATTACCCCAAACACTATAAAAGGAAAATATATTTATTCTTCAACACCAGACTATGAGGTTTATGTAATGTAAGATCAACTTTAAGTATTTTCAGCATTTGGACAGATCCCACACACGCACATTTATTGATGCTGATAATTTTGGCAATGTTTCTTGTTCCCAACATTTTTCAAAAACTAAAGCTACAAAATAATATAAAATACAGTTTTTCCCTCATTGAGTTTATGGCATAATAAGAGAGCACCACAGAAAAAAACTAACTAATAATAAGTGTTTTTCAAGATATGTATACATTGTAAAGTTAACATAGTTATTAAATAAATAAATGGTTCTATTAATTATCATTTATCTTGGTAGAAACTGTAAGTTGCAGTAAATATGCATATTCCTGAAATAGATTATAACATGAAAAATGTAAGGAATTTTTAATTTGTAGTTTAATGAGGATATTAATAATTCTACCTCCATGAGAGTTAATGTTAATATAAATTACTGATATTTCAAATGTTAGTTACACCCTGTACTGATTAAACATAGATTACACATGGACCCTCTACTGCCAGGGGGTCTGTGCTCCAGCCCATGTTGTTCAGGGGTGAACTGTACATTTTATGTTTTGTTGTCTTCTACATGTTATATTACCATCAGCATTTCTAATTTCAGATCTTCAGTGATATTTATCTGTTAGAAGTAGGGAGGCAATATAGCAGAACTGTTAAGAATATGAGATCTGGTGCCAGATTATGATCCAGTGCTTTTGCCTCTCATCTGAGGTTTTTGTCCTCACATAAATTATCTAAGTTCTCTGTACTTTTGTTTCTTTATCTGAAAACTGGAAGTAATATCCATATCTGCCTAAGTTACTTGTGATAGTTAAATGAGGTACCATTGTATATCACATCACTCCTGGGTTAGTGCCTAGTGTAAAAGCATTCGTCTTACCAAAAATTAACATATTTTGCTGGACAAAAATGGAAACAGAAGTTAACATCAAGTTGTATGCCCTTCCAAGCTTAAAAATAAAATTACTTTCGAATGAATCTTTCTAAGAAAAATATTGCTAACTATTGTGTTAGTTTTTCTGCTTTTAGAATAATAACATATATGTTGTTTGTAAAGTTATCATGACATCACAGCTTCCAAGGAGTCTCATAATGGATGATAATTTTTACCAAACAGTTTTAACGTCAATTCCTATTGTTGCAAATGTGCTTATGTGCCAGTGTTTCATGGAACTGTTCAACCTTGGAAGCCATTTTTAGATAAATCATCCAGGGCAAATGTGGTCTCTGAATTCAGGTCATGCCAACTGAGGAAAAAGTGACTGATTTTTTAAAAAGGTATTTAGTCATTGTCTGTTTTAATTATGTAATTTATTTTTAATTTGCAAGCTGATATATAATGAAACCCATTTGCAAATTTAATTTCTCATTCTGGCCAAGAAACCTTAATTTTAAACATTGAGCTCAATATATTTATAATTATTTAGAAAATCTCTAATGGAAGGTATTTTTCTTTCTATTTCTACAAATTGCTGAAGTTCCTCTTCATAAATACTCTAAGAGTTACAAACCTGAATTTCAATAATGTAATGTATACATGATATTGGTGTAGATAAGAAAAATGATGAGTCTATAAAAGGCAAATAAGAATGATTAAAAAAGACACACTGCACAAAACAATCCTCTTTCAGGAGATCTTTCTTTATGCTGAACTCTTCCAGAATGTGACATTTAAAAATAAGATTACAATATGAAGACAAGAAATTATTCACTGTAGGATGAAATGAACTGGCTTTAATAAACATAGCTGTTTGGGCTCTGTACAAGTCATATACATTATCAAACTTTTCCTCTTTCTACCTTCTCAAGCTCCATGGAGAGAAAGCATACAATAGAAAGCCTTCGCAAAGAACACAAGAGTTCATTTTTTAAGAAACATTGAATTGAGACTTAGAATTAGCTTCTCTGTTTTGCAAATGTGCTTTATTATTTTAATAGGTATATTTATCTCTCAGTGATGTAGAGTGAGAAGTCTAATTGAAGAAATGCATCTTCAGTTCTCAAACTAACTTCAAGGACAAATACTACACAGATGGTTGATCTCACAATGGTGAAGATAAAGATAATTAATGTTGTTATAAAATTGCCATAATCATATAGCATCTGTCTTTTCAACAAAGTACTTCGTTAAATTCATCCAGAGTCAATCTATATGCATATTCATTTTAATGCATAGTGCAGCTGGGTATAATTACTGTTACAAATTTTAATACAGATTTTTTTCCTTTCAGGTTACCTACCATTCTGAAGTTATAGAAAGTTTCATTTTATTAAAAATTTACTTCAAGTTTAAATTGCATATAGGATACAATAGAAAGCTATCAAAGCCTTCTATCCCCCACTCTCCAACCACCAAAAACTCCTTGCATTTCATCTTAAGGTAGTCTTTTCTAAATTGTGGACAATATAAACTATATTTAACCAGTTACATAGCTTAAAGCTAAAGTATCTGTTTGCGTGGAGTCTATAGAACAGTGTTTTAAATATTTTGCTATTAAATGAAAGCTATTTGTTCCCTTTCAAAAAACAGCATTTAAAATGATTCTTTGTTGTGCCTCTATATCATAGAAATTGGAAATCTTTGAGAGATTCTGTTTGTAGGGCTCTATGTAAATGTAAATATAATTTGACCTTTAAGTCCAGTGAAGAGACAAACAAATAAATGACCTACAGAGTGTAAGGGAGAATGATGGTATGTCATTTTAGGATAACAGAAAAAAATGAAAAAAAAAAAGTCAGTCATAACAGAAAAGTCAGTTACAACAGAATATGTATGCATTATCTTTTTCTAGAAACCATTGGTCCAAATAATAAAGTGAGGTCATGCAAAAATAAAATATGGCCATTATCCGGAGTTTGCCCTGTAACTCACTATGTAGATGACCACTGCTAAATCAGTTACACTGTAATCCACATCCATCATGGAGACAGCCAAATAAATGGCTAGGCTGTATTAGAGTCTGCTTATTTCCCACATAAAACTTCCATTTCAAAACTGCAGTTTCTGTCATACGCTTTCTATTTTGTGCTTTAAATCATGTTTTGCTGCATTTTCTATGGTTCCTGAAGTATGTGTGTTGCTTAGGACTTCACATATCATGAGTGCTAAAGATTTTGATTGAATGGCTTCATAGGTCATATTATTTATCACTTCAGTTAAACCTCTTTAGAACACCAATTACCTTCTTTGAAGAAGAGGGGAAGGTCTTCCTGATTTTTAAAATTGTCTTTTAGGTCAGCAATATGCTTGCTGTCCCTAAGTGAATCATGCAGATTCTGCCATTGTCATCCAGATTAAAAGATAACTGGAAAGTCATATACTTAAACATTAAGAAATCATGACTCCAATGAAGAGGAGAGGTAACAGTCATAAAAACTGATAGTCCTTGTGTGTAAGTGTGAATATGCATATGCACAGGCATGCCACGCTCATCTACACACATCTGCCAGACTGTGTGCTGTGCACTTCCCATGCACCAGATTCTTTGATCTCTAAACTGCCCTTTGGAGTAGGTGCTATTATAGTCCTCAATTTGAGAGGAACTAAGATAGCAGCATTAGAGTCTCTTGAGCTTCCCTCCTCCAATGGATGCACTCAATGTACAACTGCATACGGAGGCGAAGGAAATCCAGAAACTAGCTGAGAGACGCTCATCAGGCGAATGGAAAAATACCACATCTACACAGGTAGGAAAGAATGAAATATACTTTCCCCTTAGATCGCACCCTGGGTACTGTGCCATACAATTGGGAGGAAAGGCCTAACTCCCAACTTCTCCCTGAGGAGTGAAGGGTTTGAGACACAGCCTCCACGCATGCAGTGACCCAACCTTTAAGCCCCACTCAAGGTATGTGTTCCCCAAACATTTAGCTCTGAAAGCCTAGCTCTGATAGCCGAATGGACTGGCACCCACAAGACCCACAGGACTATAGAAAGCAAAGGAGCAGTTCTCACTGGGCACTGGAGCTCTAGCCAGGACTCTCTTACTAACCTCTCAGCACATTCTACACCGATAGCCAAGAGAACCATTATTCTACTGTTTCTATGAGTGAGGCCATGCAGTCATGGGTGTTCTCTGGCTCGTTTCACTTAGTGTAATGCCCTCCAGCTTCATCCATGATGTTGCAAATGACAGGATTTCCTTCTCTCTCATGGCTGAATAGTCCATTCTATCTTTCTATTTCTGTATATGTAGATATAAATATAGATATTGCACCTTTTTTATCCACACTGTCAGGTTGTTTCCACATCTTGGCTATTGTGCATAATGTTGCAAAGAACACAAGTGTGCAGATATCTCTTCATGATGCTGCTTCCACTTCCTTCGGATATATATGTAGAAGTAGGAATGTTGGAGCATGTGGTAATTCTATTTTTAATTTATTGAGAAGCTTCCATACCGTTTTCCATAGTGGCTGTACCAGTTTACATTCAGACCAATAGTGTATAACGGTTACCTTTACTCCACATCCCTACCAGCATTTGTCTCTTGTCTTTTTTGATAATGAACATCCTAACAGGTATAAGGCAATATCTGTGATTTTGATATTTCTCTGGTGATTAGTGATTTTGAGCATCTTTTACCATACCTTTTGTCCACCTGTATGTCTTATTTGGAAAAATGTCTGTTCCCACCTTTTGCCAATATTTTAATTGGATTATTTTTTTTTGTTTTTGTTTTTTGAATAGTATGAATTACGTGTGTGTTGTGGGTATGTATCACTGTGTGTGTGTATATATATATATATATATATATATATACATACACAAACATACATATATATACACATGCAGTGGAATATTATTCAGCCTAAGAAAGAAGGTAATTCTGCCATTTTCAATAATACAGATGAAACTGGAGGGCATTATGCTAAGTGAAATAAACCAGATAGAGAAAAACAAATACTGCATGGTTTCACTTATAAGTGGAATTAAACAACAATGAAAAATTGAACTCTCCTAATGGAGAGCAGAATGGTTATTGCATGTCAGGGAGGTGGAAGAAATAGGGAGAGGCTGGCAAAAGGATACAAACTTTCACCTATAAGATGAATAAGTTTTCAGGAGATAATGAGTAACATTGTAACTATAGTTGATAATACTGTATTGTATAGTGACATTTGCAGAGAGTAGAATTTAAGTATTCTAGCAAAAAAACAAAATAAGTCAAATATGTGAGGTGATGGATGTGTTAATTAACTTGATGTGGAAAACTTTCCACATGGAATACATAAATCATCATGTTATACATTTTATATATATTCCAGTTTTGTCAGGTATACCTCAGTAAATCTGGAAAAAAATATCCTCACTTTATGGACAAGATAGCTGAGGTGTAGAAAGACAGTCTTCCCAGTGTCATAGAGCTAGTCATTGACATGTCCAGGAATCAAAGCATAGCTTTTTTGTGCCAAAGCTTGCATGTTTTAATACTGTGTGCCTAGCCAGAGTCCAGTGAAAAGAAATATGGAGAGAAATACTTACAGCATAAGCCATGGTAACCTACTGTGTATTTCCAATCCTGTAAAATGTGAGAATTGGACTGGATGAGGCCTAACAGTATATCCAAATAAAATATTTTATGATTATTATTATTTTTAAGGAAGGGCCTTTTCTGGATCTTTCCTAACTTTCCAGCCTGCCTCCACTGGTTCGTGGGTTAGAAACAAGAGGAAAAGTTCCTCTGCCCAGCTTCAGTTAGGAAGGAGCTTTCCTCACATCTCTTAAATCAGAGTTGATGAAGATTTTAATCGTGGCTGATATAAATTTGAGCTATATGATTTTTCTAAAACATAACATACTAAAAAAATTGAAATCATAAAGTAAGAATATATTTATGGGACCACATCTCCTTTAAAAGAAAATGATATGACCATTTGCTGTCCCAATGCCTTGCACATAATAGATGCTTAACGAATTTTTGTTGACTACAATTAGCATGACAAAGTAATTTTTTTATTGAAGTATCATTGATATACAATCTTATATTGGTTTTAAGTATACAACACAATGGTTCAACAGTTACATTCTTAAATCCTCATCCCCATTAGGCCGTTACTATCTGTCAACACAGGAAGATGTTACAGAACCATGGGCTATATGCTCCATGCTATACTACTATCCCTGTGGCCAACTTACATTATAATCATGACAAGCTATTTTTAAGCACCAGTTGACATAAAAGGCTGTGACTAAATATGGACTGACATTTAAGTAATTATGATATTTCACTATTTGAGCTTTACTTCTCATAATTTTGTTGTTGTTTAAGAATTGCCTTACTTAGATACTGGAGATTTCTTGTTTGTAATCTTTGATACAGGAACGCCATTTTAGGAACACACACACACGCACACAAATGTGTAACAACCTATTTTCTTTAAGCGTCTAGTGTAGTACCCACTAAACTAGGTGCAGATTTGGAAGTCCAAAGTGGGGGAAACCATGCATTTCTTAGGGATTAATAGTCTCTGTGATGTTACTGGATTGTAAAATGCTCAGGAAATGAGATTCTAGGGAAGCATAATGATAGAATTCACATTGGTAGAAAAACCGTTTTGGAGGAGTATTGAAATCAGACATTTATTACCCAGTTTTGTGGCATCTGTGAGGGACAGACCTGAAAGGGTACTTTGAGACCACAAGAAGTGAGTCACTTTTCTAAAACGCCACAATTATGTAGCAGCAGAGAGGAAGAATAAATGTTCTTATTCCCAGTTCACTTATCTTCCCAATTCCCTGCATTCAGAGACTAATTTATTTATTCATTCACTCATTTATCAAAAATGCACATGGCTCATTCTGAGCACTTTGATGGATGCTAGAGATACATGAGTGAACTAAACAAATATGGTTTCTGCCATTGTAGAGTTTACAATGTTTTGGCTTTTCTCCAGTGAACAAGTTTCAATTAAATAACAGAATTTAGTTTGGGGATATATATTTTGATGATAAAAGAGATTTAATTTGAAATTAAGATATTATTATTTCTATATTCCTATAAATCATTGATTTTGTTTTATTAATGGGAATTTATAGAGCAAGTTTCTTTTTTTCCTACCACTATTTTTTTTTTGATTGATAGATTATACAAAGATCCCCCATGAAGTCCAGTCATGGGGGCAGAGAGGCCGTCTTAGATAATTGCATACAGGGTTATAAAGCAGTGATTTGTAGTTTTTTCTCACAAAGTAGAAAATCTTGAGTTTAGAGAATCAGGGATTAAGTGTCAGCCATCAACTCCCAACTGAAGATATTCTTTCTGCATTACTCGACTTTGGGGGTTGTGTGGTAGATTTGTTAAGAAAGCTGTCTCTTCTTTAAATCTCAGTAATTCTGTGAGCAATTTTTAGAAAGCCAACCAAACTGGCATTAAATACTCATTACCAATTGTTTCCACATTACCTTGTTCGTCCATCACTACTGAGGTATTGGATGGTTAGCCTCCTGCTTGTCTGTAATAAAGATAACAAGTAAATTATCTCTCAAGAATATTTAAATTACAAATTCTTCCTAAATATATTTAAGTTTCAAAATAAGAGTAAAGGTAAATCCAAAAAACTCCCCCCAAAACAAAAATACTAAAGTATGTAATTTCAAATTCTGGTAGTTCTGGTAAGGGATGAGTTTTAGGGACAGTATAAGCTTCAAATTACATAATCTTTGGATAAAGTTGGCTTCTGTATCAGATGTATTTCTAAGTGGTGTAGATTAATTTTGCCTACTCCTTTTCACTGCATTGTATAAAGTAGGAAAATAAGAAGTTACTTTTCAGATTTTTAATATTAATAGTGTATTATACAGTAGTTATTTAACATAAAAAATGAAGAGGCAAAAATACGTGGCTATTTTTCATCATGCCTTATTAGGATTTTGACATTTAAAAAATTCTGGATATTCTTTGAATGTAATATATTGTGAGTTTTAAAATATTAATCTACTGTTAGAATCATAGTTGGGTTGGTTTTGGTAAATTGATACATTTTGGATAATTGAAACATGCTTTTACGTTAACTGGCTTTTGTTTAGCTAAAGTCAGTAATTTTCTAATATAAACAGGATAAGATGTATTATTTAACCCTTCTGAGTTCCTTTCTTCCTTCTGAGTTTTCTGTTATAGTTCTACAGGCTTCGTTCTTTCTGCATTAACATCTATCCAGTTCATCACTGATTACACAAGCCCTAACAACTGGGAAAGTATGTGGCAAATATGAAAATTTCTCAGAGTGGGCAGAAATAATTAAAGGTGTGTATTACAAATAATATCAAAGGAATTAAGCTTATTTTAGCTCAGACAGCTGAAATCTGAAAGTGGATTAATAGTACTATCCAATTAAGTGGCGTGTGTGTGTGTGTGTGTGTGTGTGTGTGTGTGTGTGTGTGTGTGTGTGTGTGTGTGTGTGTGTGTGTGTGTGTGTGTGTGTGTGTGTGTGTGTGGGTGTGTGTGTGTGTGTGTGTGTGTGTGTGTGTGTGTGTGTGTGTGTGTGTGTGTGCGTGCATTTAGGAGGGGTTGTTCATTGATACCCAATCTATTACAGAACAAGACCATAAAGACAAACTTGCTAGAGCGAATTAAGTTATGTATTAATTAGTATTCTAATTTTGGGGTGTTTTGAGAACTTCTTTGTTTAACTTCTGTGTTCAGCTGAGACTATGAAGGAGATAAATCAGGACAGAATGAACAACCAATAAGGAGAAAAAGGGAGTCCGTAGACAGTAGTAACCAGTAGGTTTCACCAGAATTTGTAGCTGACAGAGATACTAATGCATTGAAATCATAGTGAATATTATGTGGGGAAGCTGAGAGCTACCAAGGGACATGTATATCAAGATACTCTGCACTTAAGCTAGCAAACACCCGTAATAACTATCTGGTTTTGCACATTCTATAAAATACACATGACTGTTTACTGGCATACATTTCGTGTACATCACTGCATTATTTTACACACATGGCCCAAAATTATCATTTTTATTTGTGTGGTGATTGGTTACACATGCATACAATTTCCTTTTTAATATTCACCTGCTTTCCCCCTTCCTTTCCTACTTCTTCCTCATTCATCCTCCAGTCCCCTGCTCCCAGGGTACCAACTTAGATTGTAGAAATAGAGTGTGCGGCTGTTACAGTTTCTAGAAGTGGGTTAGGCAGGTGGTTTATGAACAGTGACCCATCAAGGACTCTAGTCACTAAAAGGGAGAGAGGACACAGTTGAAGGGGAACTGTGTCCTGAATGGTGGTAATTGCAGTGAATCAAGCGTACTGTCTTAACACAGCCACTCATACCTGTACAGTCTCTTCCCTTGTCTTACAACTGGTCCAGCAGTTAAATAGCTGTAAAACACTGTCTCCCGGTCTCATTTTTTCCTGAGCTCCAACAGCAATAGTAGCAACTGCAGCTGTAGAAGCGGCAGCCAGAGACACAGGCAGGGCTGTCGCTCTCAGCCGCGCAGATTGCCTCCTCCTCGCCACACACGCGCGCACACACACACACACACACACACACACACACACACACACACACACGGCACAGATTTCCAATATCAACGCATCTTGATGTAAAACAAGGACTCAAAGAAATGAGAGAAGAGCATTAGTCATGGACAACAGGTATTTCATCTCTGACAAATTCAGTTTCTTTTTGATGCTTATTGGTGTGGATAATAAAATAATCATTTGTGATACCTAGCTTGAGTGGGAGCCTGGAGGTGGCCGTGTAGGGGACTGGAAGGGGGAGGAGTGAGAGGTAGGGAAGGGGGTTGCCAAAGATGACTTTCAGGCTCCGGAAACCTACATCTTTCAGCCTCCGCTGTTTTTGAGTTGCAAATTGTCAGGCACTGCTGGACTGCAGGCAGCCTGTGTTGTTGACTGGAAGTCAATTTTCATTCTTTAGGCACTAGTTAGAATGGGCCGTGTGTTCTGGAAGGGGGTGGAAGTAGAGAGGAGGAGATGCTGGGAGTGGAGTTCTTGAAGCTGCACTGCTCTGGGGAAGCCGAGCTGTGAGGGAACCTTCTTACTGGGCGGAGAGCGTGTGAATTGGAAAGGATCCTGGTAGCTGGCTAGTCCCAGTTCCTCTCCGGAAAATCAGTTGCTCTCGCCTCAGAGATGTGCCCAGCCTTCTCCTGCATCACACTGCAGTAAGTTAAACTCGACATGGTTGGCAGTTGTACTGGCTTCTGGTTATGTGGTGCGGGTGAAGGGAAGCTGAGAAGAAATGGCGAGGAAAGTTAGAAAAGCAGAGCTTTGAATTCTCTGAGATGTTAATTTGGTTTGTCTCCCTGACTCCTGTCCTAGTTACATGCGGTAGCTGGGTTACTCTCAGTTATGTGCAGAGGGATATGGCTTGTTGGCTAGCTATGCAAAACCCCCTGTGCATTGTGATTTTAGACAACAAAACTGGTAAAAGCATTCTAGATTTAAATGTAAGAGTGGTGTCCTGAAAGTTACTAATGGATGGCAGCTTACCTTTTCAAAAGAAAATTCATGGAGAGGCTCATTTAGACTTTCCAATAAATTGTTACAAGTTTCATTCCAGATTTATTCCTAATCTGTAAAATGAAGCCTACAAAATGAAACAAAAGTCTCTGGTTTACTTTATTAAATTAAACTAAAAACGTGAAGTAGGTCTCTTGGTAACTGCTAGGCAACAGCCTAGAAGACACTGATGATATGATAAACATTCAAATGCTCTTTCGTGGGTGGAACGTACAGGATTCCCCCAGTTTCTTACTACTGCAACAATCTCCACTTGCTAATCCGTTCCTTCGTTGTGATGTCAAAGTGATGGTTTTTGCATAGGTGGCTTTATATTTAGAACCAAGCTGCACTGTGTTCACTAGCAAAAAATGAAGGCTTAAAAAAGTTTTTAAAAACGACTTCAACTGGTTGCTCAAATTTCAAACGACCAAGTCTTTTTAAAGGAGGTAAAAGCAGGTCAGCCAGGCCAGCCCATTGTAAAGCAAATGACCAAGTGAATGTGATGCAGGCAGAATACCAAAGGTCTTTTTAGAAGGGAAACCAGATACAACGTAAAAATTTTGGTGTGTTTCTAACCAGGTCCTCTTTTTATACTGAATAGACTTTTATAATGAAGAAAAATGTGAATGAATCTCTCAAGCAGAAAGGGTATGTTATACAAAAACATCGGGCTTAGTTGCAAGATCAATGGAGAAATTACTGTAATACCATAGGTTTTCTCCATGAAAGATTAATGAAAAAACATAGTTTACCTAACATAGAATCCAGGATTTTAAGTTGGACACTTCCATGTCCTGCCATAAATTCTGTAGGATAAAGGGTATCAAAACTTATGAGCTAAGTAATGTGAAATGCAAAGCAATTCTGAAATTCTCATCATTAGAAGAGGGAACTATGGATTGCTTTTATTTCAGTTTTCAATTATATTACTCTTCCTCTAATCTTCATTATTTTATTTAAAAAAATAAAATGTATTCTGTTTTTGATCTGAATTACCTTGCCTACTCATCTCCGAGATCTCCAGATACAGTATTTTTGTCATTATTGAAATACCCAGTTTGTTAGAGGTAACCCATCCTGCAAACACATCATTTCTCAGTACAAAAACTGTGCATCTGACTTTGGAAGTCAGTGAATAAAATATAATCCAGGGAATATATTTGTTATGATAGTGTGTGCCTGAAAGTGGTTAATTTTTTTGTAGAGCAGTAAGAAAAGGAAACATTTATACAAAGATTAAAAGAATATGGTTGGAACGAGTTCGCAAGCACTTTTCTGATACTCTAGAATAGATTATTACCTGAACCTCAAGCACTTCATATTTGGCTGAGAGCCTGAATGGAACTGATAGGCAGTTGAATTGGATAGGCATTTGTCAGAATTTCTTTAAAAGGTAGAGACTTCAGCAGGTGGAGTTGAGTTTGGGGGAATACTGTTGCTTCATATTTTGGTTGTTCTTATGGTTAACAAATCTCATGTTATGCCTGAGAAGATTTTCAAAACCATTTCAAAACAAATAAACCATTGGTGAGTTTTGCTGGGACAGTGTCTGGACTAGACAAGTATCTTATGGTTCATGCTTTTCCTTGCACACTATTGAAAGAAGTAGAGTTGTATCCAGACAAGCCAGCCAAAGATAGCTGCTGGTCATTCAGTCTAATTTCTGCCGACTAATAATGACTATGATGCTGACACACAGGCTTAAAATGACTTTTTAAGAATATCCTTTCCTGGATGCTTCTCCTGGCTGGCCTCAGGAACAAAACTGTACTTATTGTATGCATGATACTGTTGCAATATTCTCTTGAGAGTAATACCTCTAAGCATAGAACATCTGCCTAGAGGAAGGTCTAGGCAAAATTTTGAAGTGTCTTCCTATTGTTTCTCATCCATCTATGGCGTTTTTCTCTCTCCTGTAAAACACCAACACAAAATCTGACCTCATATAAGAATCGTATGCACTTGCTCACCCTTAGCTATTGATTATGAAGTAGATTCAACTCTTTGGTAGCTCTTTGGGTTATATGCAAGTATGATTTACTCACCAGACAATGCAGGAGTAGTTCCTGGTTATAGCTAGTGCACTAATGGCAGGTACTAGGTTAAGCACTTTGAATGTTTCTTCTCATTGATGGGATAACAACTATAGAAGGGAGATAGATGGTAGCATTCTCTCCCATTTATAAGAAACTCAATCCCAGAAGGAACAGAGGGAAAAAAAATTGCTTAGAGCAATATATGTAGTAAAGAATAAGCTAGAATAAGCCCCCATGTATCACTAGCTCTAACTCTTAATCACTTTGACACTTTGTTTTATTAAAATGGTACTCTACCATGGATCAAGTGGAGTGAGCTTATTGTTTTGTGCATAGAGTGGGTTGAGAATGCTTGAGAGATCATACCAGTCAGGAGAAAACTCCCTGCTGTACTGATACCCAAAATTGGATCTGTCTAAACTGGAACCTGACTTGACCGCAAATCCAAACTTGGCACATTCAGCCATTCTAATTTCCAACCATTGAACCATTCTGCTCTGGCTTCATGAGCCATGGAAATGGAGCTGGTGACATCTTTGCCAGGAAGGAAGGTGATGGAGTTAATATGGGAGGAGGCAAGTTGGAAGATTCAATAGTCAAAAGGGATGAAAGGAAAATAAGGGAATTACCTAGTGGGAGGCTGGTAATGAGAACTTGTCCAGATTCTGTGTCCTTAGGGACTCTAAAAAGCAAACTCTTTGGATTGCTTGTGGGCAGAGATCCTTAAAGTCACAGATAGGGCACAGACTTAAAGTATCTCTCTTAAGTTGTAAGTTCTGATTATAAAAATTAGATTAGGCTTGTCTTCAGAAGATCTTTATACATATATATAAATTTTTTAAGAGTAAAAAAATGATGATTCAAAGGAAAGTGGGGGAGAAAGACCAGATGATGACTGAAGAGCTAAAACAGTGCTGGAAATATCACTGGTTCTTGCATAATCTCTCCCTGAAAATTTGCCAGAGAATGAAAGGCCATCTTTAACTGGTAAGGATAAAAACAAAATGGTTCAGTTAGGTAAAATTTGAAGTGTTAGGAGAATAACATGATTCCTGTCACTTTTCTTCTTATCACAGAGGACAAACACCAACAAGGAATAAAATGAAAATGTTATAGGCATAAAGCCAAACAATATTTTAAGATTGGTCTTTCTCAGCATGCTAAATTTAAACAGATGAAATTCTTTTTTAAGTATTTATCTGAGTCAACAATTTGAAATGAAGGATTTGCCTTTTAACAGAGATTCTGTATTGCATTGTAAGTTTGAAACACAATGTCCTTGACACAGTTATTGTTTATTGGCAATATGCCAATCATTACAGATCAAGGAGCACAGAAACTGTTAGTCTCAAATTCAGAGAATAAATGTATATGCTCCATAAAGAAAGTTGATGCTACTGAGATATGTCATGTATACAGTGATGAAACTTGGCGAACATTTTCATGTTGTCAGCCCTGATTCTTTCTTTTGTCTCTTGCTATTTGTGACCCTGTGGGTGGGGGTTAGGAATAGAGTGATTTTCAAGAGTAGATTTTTGAATATAGTGCTTTGGCTGTCTTCCCTTGTAGTTTAAAAATAAGGACAGGAGCTCTTGTTGAGTGCTTAGTACATGCCATTTGCTTGTCTAAGCATCATGCACACTTAATCTTGATAATACCCTTATAGGATAATCCCATTATTATCCTCATTCCTATTTTGTAAGAGCAAACTGAGGCACAAGAGGGTGAAATGACTTACCCACAGTTAGAAATTGGTTGGAATAGAGCTGGAATACAAACCAGACAGTCTGGCTCTAGACCCTTGATTTTAACCAAAGGCTCCTAGCTTTTAACAATCGCTGGTTTATGATAACTCTCTACAGTTTATACTATTTGTTCACCTCTTTTGTCTCTGCTTATACCTGTCTCTTCCTGTAATTTCTTTCTTCAGATACCTCTGCCCTCACTCCATTAGTGTTTCATCTGATGCTGCATCTTTATCCCTTAAGCTAGTCTAGGCTCTAGACTTTCCAGGATTCCATTTGGATTCTACTATTAGTCCTTTTCCGTGGTTCCACTGTAACTTGAACTTGCCTTTATATTGAATATGCCACAGAGGGTTGAAATAATCTGTTTTCTACGTTGAGGAAAGAAACTACGCCTTATTTATCTTAGGAACATTAGTGCTGAGGGTAGTGTCTAATACAATATAGGAGCCCAATACACCCTTTTTTTATAAACCGGATTCAAAGCTCTAATTCAATTCTTAGTAGATAGTTCTACTTCCACAGTCTTTATGCCAAAAAAAAAACAAAACTACAGAATGCTGTTTCAAACGCAAGTTACAGAATCTGAGCCAGAGAGTATATCTTAATAAGTTGAACCCATAATTAGTATAAAATTACTCAAAAGACACTTACCATCCTCTGTGGTATTGCCTATTTAGAATATGAGGATGATATTTTGGAATATGACAGATGGCATATTTATTTCCAGATAACAATAATTAACATTTTTAATAATACCTGGTGCTAATGTATTTTTAGAGTGGGGAAACAATGAAATCAAAGGTATTTTGTTCTTGTGGAACAATAGAATGAAGTGAAGTAGTGGTTTTAAAATTTGTTTCTTGAACTCTTATTTCCTTTGAGGACAAATTTGAGATTTTGATTCAGTCATAGCTTGTAAATATTGAGTTATATCTGCAAGCAGACATTAGAAACTTGACTGCTGCCAGAGAAAAATGAAGAAATGGATAACGATGAGAAAACCACTCCCCTCTCCCCCTCACCCAAAGAAGCATTTTCAGTTTATATGATAATTTGGATTTTACTTACTAATGATTTTGTAAATTCATTTCATTAAGTATTTA
This sequence comes from Phataginus tricuspis, assembly GCA_029783875.1. Classification (NCBI taxonomy): domain Eukaryota; kingdom Metazoa; phylum Chordata; class Mammalia; order Pholidota; family Manidae; genus Phataginus; species Phataginus tricuspis. The sequence continues at coordinate 28,324,623 of JAQQAC010008880.1, read as the reverse complement.
AATGTCATAACAGTGTGAACTGGGTGGACATCACATATGGGTTTCCAAGTTCAGTATTTTTATTCAAAGTATTATCTTAGGTCAAATAATTCTATTTTATTCTTTCTAATCCACGTGAATCAGTTATCAAATATACAGTTATAACCAGGGGATGGACAGATGGGATGAGAAGTGTGGTTGCTATTTAAACACTCTTTGGAGTTCTATCAACAGAGTTATCTCAGGATGAGTTTACCACAGTGAAGTAGCCGGGCCTTCCTTTTATTTTCTTTTAAAGAATCTCAGCTTATCACGTTTTCATGATGATGGAATTGTGAATAAAGGTGTGGAGAAATTTACTCCATGTATAATCTCTCAGTTTGCAAAGATACTCATTTCATTTCATCATTCCCCTCTTAGGTACTGTGATATAGGGGTTAAAACTTACTCTTTGCATACAAGTTGCCTGGCCTCAAATTACTACTTGGATGACCACGAGCAAGTAACTTAAATTCTGTGCTTTGACTTCTCTTTGTAACAAAAATGGTTAATGAAAGTGATATCCACTTATAGCATTATATGATGTAATCGTGTGTAAGCTGAGAACAGAAGGCACATAATAAATACTGAAATATTAGCGATTTATTATTTCCTATTTACTTGGGATGTTTTCTCAGGTAAAGAGTAAAGTATTAATAGCAAAGTAAATGTTTAAAATTAAATCGAAAGGCAGTTTTTGTTTTAGTTTTATATTAAAAATATTTGAGACTCATAAATCTATTAAATATTATGATAAACACTCTTTTATAGGGACTTATTTACTTATTATATTTCCCAAAAGGTTTTTATTGAATTACCAAAAAACAGGGGAACTGAACAGAGTTAAATTAGATAACACATGTAAACACCCCTAGAATAGTGGTTGGCACACAGTCAACACTCAGAAATGTTAATTCCCTTCCCCTTACCTAAAACCGTAATGAGAGATCTTTAATTTTTCACCCCCGACACTTGTAAAACATGTCACAGCTATCATCCATTTAATATACAAAATGAGATTTTTGTTTTCATCTATTGACTACTCTGCTTTTTATACCCAAGCAGAATTATGACCTCTTCAGTGAGGAAATCTATTACTATCTAGATCACCTACTTTGAATTATATGAACTGGAAAGAAGAAAGAAATAGAGGTGCTGTGGAAAAGCATTACAGGATCCTTGACCGGAAAACAGAACTTCAAGCACAACAGATGAGTTTGTAGTTTATTCAGCAACTTGTTTTGCTGAGACAGAGAATGAAGGAAATGTTTCTTCCTGGGCTTTTGACCAAGGAATCCTTTTGCTAGTTCTTTAATAAAAAGAAATAAAGGCTGGGAAATTCTCGCTTGCCTGCTTTTCCTAGTGTATATTTTAGAGTTTGTAAGTAACACTCAGCTACCCATGGCAAATTTAAAGCTCAAATAAATAGACATAGTTATTTAAACCATCACCTTAAGAAACAGAACTGCTAACACCATGATGCTGTTATTTTATTCCATCCTTCGATCATTCAACATTGACACCCTACTCTGTGTCAGGCACTTTGCCAGGCTCAGGAAGGGAAGAGTGAAATAATAGACTAGTTCCTAAAATACTGAAGATACCTCAGTGAGAGAAAGACAAAAGCAAACATAGCTCAACAAGGAAGGAAGCATGTGATTTATTGGTGTAGTTGTAATAAGTTTACGAAAGAAACAGAGCTGAACTAGAGGACAGAGATCCTGTTTACAGCGGAAAAAACTGGTTTCAATCTCCTAAGACCCCTCTCCCTACCATCAGGCTTTTTTCATTATAGAAGAGGTTTCTGGCATTGACAGTGAGTAGAAAAGGATTATATACCTGAAGGAGTCCTTAAAACCAAGACAGATGAACTCATGGAGAATCAGAATTTTAGAATTATTGAGCAAAAAATTTTCATTCAGTCAAAACCATGATTCCCAGATTGCTTTTCCCTTTACCTTTCTATTACAGGATTATTCAGCTTGTGGCAGCTTTTTAAAGATTAGAAAAATGCAAGTACTTCATGTTGCTTAGTAACTTCTCTTGCCTGTCATTTTGGGCTGCACATAAACAACTTGTAACTTCCCCACACTTGTCCCAAATTACTAGAATTGAAAAAGAGCACACAAGCCGATGAGTCACTTTGCTATCCTGTTGTTCTTAATAAGAGTGCTGGTTACCAGAATGGGTGCTTTGTTGTTACATAATGCTATTTGCTACACCATATGTCAGCACTTTCTATTTGGCAAACAGAGGTTCTTTCCATGTCATACACTGAACAAAGCATAGCATAAAAGCCATTCAGGGGAGCACTTTTGTTTTGGGTCCCTGGTTTTGAATATACTCTAAATTCTACTAGACAACATACTGTGAAAGTGGAGTGGTAAGGTTTTTGAGCTTCAAGTGGAAACTTTGTTTTGGAGCTATTAATGCTTCTGTTATTCAAGCAACCTGCAAAACTGCTTGGTGGCACATTTGGTGCGTAGGTAACTGTATTATCTTTATAAGACAACTTTCAAAAAAACAAAACAAAACAATGGTTTCAATGTGGCTGTAATAATACTGCAGTGCTTTATGGTTAGGCAATATTCTTTAATTCTTGAAATTAATAACTAAAAAAATGAAACAATAAGAATGTCTTAGATTTGGTGTGTATATGAATAGGATGTCAGTACTACATTGATCAAAATGTTTTCCCCACTAAGAAGTGGTATAGCTATACTGAAGAAATTAGCACCTGTACCTCACCATTGGGGACCATCCAGATAAAGAGAACATGCATACCCTCTGTTTCTTTAACATCTGTTTTGCTGCTGATCCTAATGGGTTACAATCCAAACTATGTTAAAATGTAAGGAAAAACTGAGGAATGCGAATATGCATATTAAAAGAAGGAAAAGGAAATAAAGCTTTCCTTATCTAAACATTAGACAGTTACATAGTCTATTTTTAAGGACTCCTTACAGTTCTTAAGGTATGTGTTGGAATCTCTGGGAGTGGGATTTAGTGCAAACTGATCTTATTTAATCATGAATCGCTCCTTCTGGGGGCATGCCAGAGCACAATTTACTGATCAGTAGGCAATTATTCATTTACAATTTTTGGGGCTCTACCTACGCATCAGAATAGTAAGTACTGGGGGGAAAATTATGAAGAGAACCTGGCCCTGACCTTAAGGAGTTTCTGATTGGGGGTTGGAGGAAGACACATAGATGCAGAAATTATTAGATGATGGGCTGTGTGCAGCAGTAGATAAAGGTACATAGTAGGTTGCTAATAGGAGATTAGAAGAGTGAGAGACTAAGAAATTATTTACAGGTTTTAATTTAACTGAATTTAGAATTTGAGTTGGGTCTTGAGTGAAAGTGGTAACTTACCAAAAAAAGGACAATAAAAACATAACGATGTAGCTAGAGAGCATCATTCTTTAGTATCATACGAAAACCAGTACTCCTTTCATTCATACAGGCATAACTCTTGAATGAACAGGTGGCTACATAGGCAAAAGTATGAGAGCAGCAAATTGGGAAAGAAATCTATAAATTTGGTGGTGCATATAGAAATTGATTCCTCTGGAGCAGGGAAGAATCCCTGGAAAAAGTATGTAGAGTGAGAAGGGAGATAATTTTAGGAAGAAATCTTGATGCATTCTAATATTTTTTGAGTATATTGGAGTGGATGGGACTGTAAAGATTGAAATGAATTGTCTCAGGGGAGAACAAGAACAGAAATCTGTGATTTTGCAAAGACCAGGGAAAAACATTGTAAGAAAGACAAAATCATCACTGCCAGGTGTTGCTGAGAACATAATTGAGATGAGGAATGAAAACTGTCCATTGGATTTGAATACAAGGAAACCATTGGTGATTTTAGCTGAAGATGCATTGCTGTACTGATTGGGGTGAAGCCTTTACGAAAATGTGTTGAGGAGTGGGTAGGAGCTCCGAAAATGGAGGTAGAGTGACTCATTCAAAAAGTTTGTCTGGAGGTTTGAAAGAAGATAGAGCTAATTCTGGACAATAATAGAAGCTTGAAGGATCTTTTACTTTCCTAAGGTGGGAGTTTTTTGAACATGTTTAAATATCTATAAAAAGTTGAAGTGATTAAAAATATAGAAGAGAAAAGGGATGTTTGATGGATGTCTCAGAATATGGAACTGAAATAGATTCAAAGACATATTGGGTGTGTGTTGACTTTGACCATGAGTAATATCCTCTATAAAGAAAGAGGGGAGGAAAGAGAGAAAGGAACAATCTGAATTGGTCTATAGGTATTGTAATGCTAAATTGAGGATATTTCTGGTATTTAAATTTTCTTTGTAGAATTTGAACAAAGTGGGGAGAGTTTGAAGTTTTGGAAAAGGTTAGAAAATTTACCGGATCTGGAATCTACTAGGTGGGGTGGTGGTCATTTGAGTAGATGGTCATGAATTTACAGTGATACCAATTTATCTCAATGTATGACTCCTTTCAGCTGTTCAGGATGCAGCATAAAAAAACAAAATTCATCCACGATGTATTGTTTTATTTTGCTTTGCCTTTTATATTATCATCACTTACCCCCTCAGTGTCATCTGTCATCTTCTTTATTGTTCCTTCAGATTTAAAAATTTGGACAACAAGTTTCCTTTATCTGTATCTCCTATGTCATCATTATGATTGATTCAGTTGTACATGTCGACAAGTTGATTAATACCCTACAGAAATTCCGTAACCACCTTACTTCATTGACATTCCACTCATTCCATATTAACCATTGGCCAATGACTCCATTCTGGATCTTGGTATTATCTAGAACTTCTCAACTTTGAAATTATTAATTATAAAACAATGATCACCTTGTTTCCACTACCTCCCACCAGTCTCCAGTACCTTGACTTGCCTTGTTTTCTTCCAGTGACCCTTTTCTCATTCACCTCACTGTGTAGCAAGACCTCATATACAGCTAAAAGGACTCTTGCCAAATCCTTAGTTTTTTGTACTTTCTTCTTTCACTTTATACCTGGCAAAGTCTTTATCCTTTCTCAACTGAGCAATCTGACTTTAATTTTTCACTTGGGGTTGAATGCTACTGAAAACTACAAAACTATGAAAACTGATGTCCTAATAAATTTGCGATCTCTCCTCTCATTCTGACCCAGTAATACTTAGAAGTAAGTGTCCATGTTGTGTTTTCTTTTCCATTCTCCACAGCAGCTTCACATAAAGCTCTGCCCTACATGTTTGTACATCATATTTCTTTAAGAAAAGGAAGACTGAAGTATTTTTAACCTCCTCCTCTTTGTGCTATTTATTTTTATTTTTGGTGTTGGTATGTAAACCTTTTAATTAAATTTGAAATTGGATTTAAAAATTATTAATAGCGACAATGGCATCAATCCTACTTCCCACCGCCCTCCACCTTCTCTGTATCATTGCTTCCAAAGTTTCATAACATGGCCCCTCTTTATCTCTTCAAGAATGTCTGTTGCCACCCTCTTCTCTTCTAATCCAATGTTCCTTTGACATTAAGCTGCTTAAAATACCCTTTCTGTCACAACTCCTTCCTCACCTTACTTGCCCGCCCATGTGTCTCTGGTTCTGTATTTTCTCAGTTCTTAGAACAGTACGTGGTACAAAACAGGTACCTAAAAAAAAAACCTCTGAATAAAAAACTGAACTTTGAAAAGGCTTCTTTTTTGATTGGGGGTAATGAATTGTCTCATAAAGCATCTCCCTGTGTCAATGTCTTTATCCTTCAGTCTGTTAGAGTCTATAACAGTCTCTGAAATATACTGAAATATTCTTACATTTTTTCTGTCCACTTTTCAGTATGGTTTGGGCTGAATCTGATCAAGTACCTGTCTTTTAGCATATATTTTCCCGGTGGTACCTAATAATAATAAATATATTTGCTCCTCCTGGAGAGAATATTAAATCATGTTATTCTGTTTTGAGAGAATGAGATTATTCTCATTTTGACCAAGTATAGTAATTGGTGCTTTGTTCTCTAGTATTAGCAGCTTAAGTTAGATTTAAGCATTTGTTTTATTTGTGACACATTCTGTGAATTGATTGTTGGTGGGCCTGGATATAAAGACGTAGAAGCATCAGGGTTATTTTCAATATTTGACAAGAACAAACATGGAAACTTTGAGGGCTGTCAGGAAGTAAACAGAAAGCCAGGAGGTCACACATGTGGAGAGAATAGAAAATAACCTTGTCTATTTTCCCTGGTGCTATGTCACTTTCTCAGAGACTTATTTAAATGATGTGCCAGTGACAACAGCAAGAAATAGTTTTCTTAGCCACATCAAATACTTATAAGAAATGTGAAAAACGGCACATAGAAGTTTATCATGATTTCCAGGTGTGATTCCTGAGTGAGTGGTCACCGTTCTTGCTTTTCCCTAGCACTATACTTCCTCCATTCTTTCCATAGAAGTGGAGATCAGCTAATGAGATAAATGAAAATATTTTTAGGGAGAAACATGAATTACCACAAACTTTAGCTTCAAGTGGATACATCCATAGCAGCATGCCAGTCTACTTTGCAAGGGTGCATGTTTTGCTGATGTGCAACTTCAGAAATCACAGAATGAGGTTGTCCCTGGAATACCATTTGAATTTCTTTTTTCTTTTTTTTTTTAATAATTTATTTTATTTTAGTATCATTAACCTACAATTACATGAGCAATACCGTGATGATTGAACTCCCCCCATCACCAGGTCCCCCCC
>JAQQAC010008880.1:28303364-28317389 GCA_029783875.1 Phataginus tricuspis | reverse complement strand
CGTGTCTGGCCGCCGGAGCTCTGGGGGGGGGGAGCGCTTGGTCCCACTGGATCGCCGCCCGTCCGCCTCACCGGCTGCCAAGTTCTCACAGGTGTAGCTGTACGCTGTGCACTTTCCTGTGTATTCTGGTCTCTCTTTTAGGGATAGTTGTATTTGCTGTATTTTCGTGAATAAATATAATGTTGGGAGGAATTTTTCTGCTAGTCCGTTCACGACGCCATATTCCTGGAAGTTCAGCATTTGAATTTCTAATCTTTCTTTTCAATGTCATTTTACCTAAGTAATATAAGTAAGGTTAGCTGTGACCTAAAAATATATTTTACTTAGAACACAATATAGAATGTGCTCTTCTTAACTTTTTTTTGTTGTTATTTTTTAAAAGTATAACTTTTTTTATAATGAGGAAATGAAAACTGTGGAAGAAGAACTCTAGGCTGGAAAAGTCTTAAATTTTATAATTGGGTAAATTCTTATAAACTGATATATTTGTAATGCATGTAAGTGTCATTTTTCCTTTTTTTTTTTAACTTGTTTCAGGCATCCCTAAAATAGGTTAATGTATTTCTGTATATTTATTCAAGACCAACCAGGACGAAAAAATAGAAAAATTAATTTTCAGTTTCAAGAAATGACTTCCTAGATAGGTCTGAGTTAAAGAAGGTCAAGTTTCCCCTCTGGCTGACGTTGTCCAGATTCCACTCATTCCACAGTTTTGTTTTGCAGGCTGGGTGTGGGATTTTATGTTCTTATTTTAGAACTATTTTCCTTTCACTTTCTACTTTAGATTGCCAAGACATAAATACAAACTATTAGTTGATTCTTAAGACTTGTTTTTCTTACACGAGGAGCAAAAAACATTGGCAGGCTGACACTGCCTTAGGAATGATCACTCTCCGTTAGTTTATGGGAAATTCTGTTTCTTAGACTGAGTACTGATTGGTAAGATGGGCTTCCTGTGCCATCTGTCTGGGGGTGGGAGCCATTTTCCAGGTGGGATTTGTGGTAGATCATATCCAGACGAGCTACACTGGAAGTTTGGTTGTGCTGATGAAGCACGGAAGTATGTAACATCTGGGGTGCAGCAAGGATGTCACTAAAACAAAGAGGGCTGGACCTTTAGTGCTGACGTGGCCCCCACCCAGATGGTTCTAGTAAAATCCCATACCCTGCACTGGGCTAACAGGGAGAATTCCTCCTTTCTGCATTGAATTTTGGCTAAGCCCTTGTGTGGAATACAACAAAGCCTCAAGGAGCATCTACTCACCTGCATTCTTAATCCTGTATTTATCCTTTGCAAGGATTATTTGCTAGTGTAATTGTACATCAAAATGAAAGCCAAATCTAGCTGAGTCATGGTCCTAGTTCTTGCCAGTTCTAGACTCTGAACCAGCTTTTTTGTTCTGACTCGCTTAGAGTCAATGATGATAAAAAAAGATCTTTACTGGACTGGTTCATAGATTTATTACCACTTCCTGAATAGCATCAACACTTCCTGGCTCCTACAATTCCATGATGTTCCTCTTTAGCCATATTATACCCACCAGGGTGCAAGCTATATAGACTTGTTAAATGTTTTAAAAATCATTAAGCTTAGAGAAATTCTGACAGGCCATAAGCATTACAGTTATCAGCCCTTATTTACTTATACTTACCAATTTCAGTATTTAAGTAGGAGGTCTCAAACACTACCTTATGTAGCCAACCTTGAAACCTAATTTCATAGCAATGTTCTGCATTCCAAGAATGACCTATCCTCATAATCAAATGTGTGGATTCTTATTCATAAAAAGATGAAAATGAAGAGTACCAGTCCTCTCAGATTTAAGATACCCAGTGGGGAAGAGGATTCTTTAAGTGTAGGGCAGAGAGGTTTTGGAGTCATAGTTGATATAATGGTGCAGGGAATTTCAACACTGGCATATGGAGTGAAGGGAACCCAGGTGTTAGTAGTAATATTTACTCTATCATGTTTACCATTGGAGTCTCTGCCCATGTGCCTCCCAGTAGATCCTTAAGCCAATTACAATTTGCCATCAATTTTTACCTCTGTGTTAATTGGCCTTAAAATTTATTAGTAATTTCCTAATTATCAAATGTATTTACCTTTTATTATTTCTTGCAGTTTTCAGCCTATTTGCAGCATTTGCATTTTTAGTAGCTTCACTTATTGTTGCAACTCTATCCTTGTCATTGGTAAGACCGCGCTACTGTAACATTATTTCTATTTCTTCATGCAGTCAAAAAGCATTTAATGATTACCATTTGCCAGGTGTTCAGAAAATAATTGTAATCAAACACATAAATAGTTTCTGTCCCCCATGACTTTACAATTCAGTGAGAGCAATCAATATTAATGATATTTAATTTCATAAATATGTTTAGAGTACCTACTTGGTGCCAGGTTCTGTTCTAGGCATCAGAAATACAGTGTGAAAACTGTATTCAAAAGCTTACATTTTGTTTGAGGAGGTAGAAAGCAACCATTAAACATATATTACAATTTATATATGAATGCCATGAAGAAAGTAAGTCAGCACAAGGAAAGGAAGTGATAGAGATTGGGTATTCTTTTAAATAATGTACCATTTTAGATTTATTTTTTAAATATGTCCCTTTCCTCACTACATTTGAAATGTCTTTAAGATATTCAGGAGGCTTAATATCCAAGAGGAGTATCTAAAATATTAATAGGCAGTTGGATACATGAGGCTGCAATTAAGGGAAATTGTTGGAGACAAAAATGTGAGAGTTGTGCGTAGATCTGGAACCAGGAGACAACACCTAAGGTATTGAGTGTAGATGGAAAAGAAGGTCTAATGCTGAGTCTTGGGGTAAACCAGTGTTTCATGGGGTAGGTGGAAGAATCCGCAAGGAGTCCCAGGAGAAAGCCAGGAGAGTGTCGTTCTCTGAATGCCAAGGACAAAGTGTTCCAGTTAAAAAGGGCTGTTGAAATGTGTTAATTACTGCTGAGACCATGACAACACTGACTTCACATTGACAACAGGGATTGGGAAAGATAGGTCTTTGTTGACCTTGAAGAGGGCAGTTTCAGTGAAGTGGTGGGACAAAGATCACACTGAAGCAGATTACAGTGTGAATGTTGGTGTTGTAGTGGGAAGAAAACAAGTAACTATAAAAATAAGTTAGAAATCAAACCTGAAATGAGTGGTGCAAATATAACAGTATTATTTGACCTAGTAAAGAAGGTTTGAAAGGCTTTACAGAGAAGTTATAAACCGAGTCTGAAGGATAAGTTGGTATTCACTTAGTAATAAAGCACAAGTAGAAAAGCATGTAGAAATACTTTGCAAGGCAAACTCGAGGACTAAAAGAAATCATACGTGTTGAAGTATGTTGAGTTTAAAGAGGAGTCAGATAGTACAAGGCTGTTTTGTCTTTAACCATAGAACATCGGACATGGTTGATTTAATGGAGGCAGAAATATGTGCACGACATTGTCTATGTTTTGATGTACATGCTGTAGTATGTATAGGATGAATTGTAGGTCAGCCACATGGTAGTTGCATAGCCCATTATCAAACCACCAAAGTAATAGAAGTGAGTGATTATTTTAGCCTGGATTACAGCAATAAAGATGTAAATGGAGAAAAAGATAACTCTGAGTCATATGTATGAAGTGAACTTGATAGCTCTATGACTGTTTGGCTATGAGTATACGAGGAAATGAGGTAGAGAAGTAAAGCATGACCTCTAAGCTTCTGGCATTTACAGTAGGCAGTGCCTTGGCACCAACTGAGAGAGAATTAGAGCAGGAGCCCATTGTCTTGCTGTTATTTTTGTGGGCCTTTCTGCATTAGGTTTAAACATTTTGAATTTGATAGACTTTTGAGTCATTGTCATCTGCCTACTAGACTTTTCTGTCTATATATCTCACTGACTCCTCAAGAATATTATTAAAACTGAGTTTATCTTCATCCCTCTGAACTTTCTCTTTCTCATAATCCCAGAACCAATCGTCTTGAAATATCCCCTCTTCCCAGTACCCCCTCAGCTTCCATATTAGCTGGCTCAAATTCTGTCTCTTGATCTTTGCTATCTCTGTTCTCTCTCACATTTGTCTTTTTTCCATTTTACCCATATCAGGCAACTTCAAACGCTTAAATTTCATTCACCTGTACTCTTAACCTGCTATGTGTTTTCTTCATTTTCAATCTATTCCTTGCTTGATGCTTTTTTTTAACCATCAGTATCAATTTTCAAATACCAGATTCTGATTTTTTCATGTCCTTCATCTAAATAATAAAAAATTAATTGCCTCTCCTTTTCCTTCCACATAAGCTATAGATTCACCTTGGTCTGACATTCAGGCTAAAAAAAAAAAAAACTATAGGTTTTCCTTAACCTGCCACGCTGTACAACACAGTGAATTAAGACCTGCCTGGTTTAAATACTGACTTTAGCATTTACTACTTGTGTGATTTGGGTTATTTAATCACAATTTACTATTTTTCAAATGGGATTAATAATAGCAACTTATTTAAGTGGTTGTTTGTTTTAAAATCTAAATCTGAGCAATTCTCTTAGCCCAGTCCCTGGCACAATGCATCTGCTCTTACTGTTCTGTTCACCTACCACTGTGCCCCCTCAGTGTACACAGGTACATTTAACCACCTCATTGGCACACCTTTTATTTTTCTTCTGTGCCATTTTTATACTTCTTCAATTCTGCCTAAATAGCTCCTCCCTTTCTTGGCAAACTCTCCCCACAACACGATATCTTCCTGTCTAAGCTCTCATATCCTCAAGGACCAGCTCGGTTTTCACTCTCTCTAGGAAACATTCCTTTCTTCCCCAGCCCATCCCCTCTGCCACTACTTCCCCCATTGTTACCCCATATTTTTATGTATTTTGACATACATTTTATCAGCAAATTTTATATATAATTTTGTAGGTAGCTGTTTTACGTCTACTAAATGTTTGTCCTTGCGTATAGGGAATTTGTGTAGCATACATAGTTCTTCCAATATTGGTGAACAAGTGATTGCAAAGAGGGCAATTCCTTCAGCCACCCACAGATCTTCTCTTTCCTTTCCACACTGACTGGTTTGGCTCTACTCCCCATCAAGAAACATCCAATTACCTGTCCCAGATGTTTTTGCTTGAGGACAGGAGCTTTTAAGTCAGCAATCTGCTAAACCAGTCAGGGCTAATGTTTTCCTGTGCTCTCAGGAACTCTAAGTGCATTTCACTAAGCCCTTCTGGCAACAAGAAACCTGCTTTGATGTTCCAGCTCATTGGGTCTTTTTTTTTCCTCCAGTTATACATAATTTGAAGGAAGCAGTGTTAGGAGAGGTAGCCAGACACCAGCTTAATGCTGTTTCACTCAGAGATCTCCAATAATTGGCTTCTTTTTTAAAAGGAAAAACTGTGGCATAAAAAAGAATATTTAATATCTTTTATGTTTCCTGTCTACTTTCCTGTGATCGGAGTTCTGTTGAGCAGTGGCCTTTGGAGCACGAGCTGCTGTTTTTTAGGATGTTCCAAAGACTTGTCTCAGGATTGATGCTTATTTTATTCATGGCTGTACTTGGTAGTAATTCACACAGCCTGGGATGAGGACTTATTTTTCCCCTCTGAAGGTTTTCAGGGATGCTTTCATCTGGTTTGGAAAATGTGCTCTAGGAGCAGGGATGGATTGAGGGCTCCCTCAGAAGGAGTCAGGCTGTTAGGGAACATATTTATCTCCATGTTTGGGAAGCAGAGTAGGGTAAGTACAGACCTTTAAAAAACCAGTGTGAAAACTTTCTAAGGTAAAAGAGAAGGTCAGTCTGACCTGGCTTTATATCCATTTTATTTATAATTCATGGACTGCCTAGGCATGAAGACTAATCTGAAAGCCATTATCATTCAAAGATGAATATTTACTTTTTTTTTCTGTAGTGATGAAGTACTGAAGAAAACTTGAGTTGAATAGTTCTGTTTCAAGAATAGGTGTCATGAGGTAAGATTAAAAAAGTGTACTTAAAAAAGAATATTCTCTTAGGTTTGCCTAACGTGGAGGTCTGCCTGTTTCTGTAAATGTTGGAACATGATGAGATGCATTTGCTTACACATTGTTTACGGCTGCTTCTGCACTATACGGCAGATTCATGTAGTTGCTGCAGAGACCTTTTGGCCCACAAAGCCTAAAACAGTTACTGTTTGATATAAGAAGTTTGTTGTCCTCTGGCCTAGAAAGAAATTTTGTCCTAAAAGGAAGTTTATGCTCTCCTGTAATGACATTAATAAGAAATGTACTCTAATTGTAATAGATGACAGCAGTGGGATGGGAGCATCTACTTATCAACTGGATGCCTTAATTCTATTAATCCATTTGTTATTCAGATGTATCTTGGTTTAGGATAAGGCTAAAAGTGAAAAGACAATAAGCTTATATCTGCTTCATCCAACTAAAGCATTTATTAGGGACCTAATTATAGATCACAGAGTTAGGGATTGTTTGCAGAGCTAGTGAGTCTACTTACATGAGCAAAAATGAAAAAGAGGTTTCCAAAAAGTGACTATCCAATTTGCTCAACACTGGTTAATATAAGACCACATAGCTTTGAGTGTAGACTTCTAGAAAAAATCTTGCAGATTATCTGTCACCTCTATTTCTGTGTGTGTGTGTGTGTGTGTGTGTGTGTGTGTCTGGTGTGTCTGTTTTACATCTTCAGTAATTATTTAAAGAAACTAGAAAATGTAAGTTTATTAACTGTTTCATGTATCTACATATTTTGTGTTCTAGTTATGTCTTTAATGTTCACTAGCACTTGTTAATATTCATCTAATCAAATATTAGCACTGTGCTAGGTGGTAACATGGAGAAAAAAGGCATGGTGTCTAATTTCATCAAGCCTTTATATTTGGAGAGGATAGTGTAACTCCGGGGGATAAAAGCCTGGGGCAAAATACCTTTGAAACTGAAATCAGTCAAAGGGAGAGATAAAGTGGGCAAAACCCTTTTATTTCTTACAAGCAGTCCACTTCTGCTATCCCATGTTACTGGCGACCGGGCTGCAGAAGAAGCCCACCTCTCTGGTCCAGATATGCCCTTGCTGCCCTTGTAAATACCTATTGATAGGGAGATGGACTACTCCTTTCCACCCCTTGGAAACACCTATTAATATGGAGATGCACTAAGGCCAGGCGAGAGATTCTGGAAATTTTGCAATTTTACCCACAATAGATATTTAATTCACTGCAGACAGTTTATATATGTATTTATCTGTTTACCTTTTTAATCTGAGAGGACAAGCACAAATTGTAAGTGTATGGTTCGATGAAATATTCACAAACTGAACACACCTATGTAACTGACCCGCCCTGATCAGACAGAATGTTCGCAGCAATCCCCCTTAGGTCCCCTCCTGGTCATCCCCACCATCCAAGGAAGGCCATGGCCTGACTTCTAACTTCAGAGATTCCAACCTGAAGTTTCTAAAACATTGAGATTCTAATACTTATAATTCAGGAAGTCTGCATTTCTGCCATCCTTTGAAAAATCAGATTGGGCAATCCCGGATGTGTGCACTCCCTAGAGGCAGCATCCATTTAAAGCAGATGCACCTGTTCCTTAGGAAGGCCATGGCCTCTCCAGGCTCACCTAGCTCACCTGTTTTGTCACCTGCCTGGCCTGCTCATATAAGAGCTTACAGCACTTGCCTTTTTCCATCTCTTGATCCCAATTTCAGTGTGTTTGTAGTTTTGACCACCCAGAGCCCTTTGTACAACAAGGTAGTATTAGGCAAATAAATAAGTACATCAAAGAGAAAAAACATATATATGTGTAAATATATAACTAATTGCAACTTTAATATGTGCCATATACAGCAGGTAAAAGAACAGAGCTTATTAGCAGGGGCTATGATTTGGATAAGAAGAGTCACAGAAGCTTTCCCTAATAATTATTTAGCTAAGAAAAAACTGAGAAGTTAGCAAAGGCAAAAGAAGAGGGGAAATATATCCCAGGAAAGTACACTTCTACATTCATGATCGCACTAAGTACTTCACTATCTTACCAACTTTTTTTCCGGAAATCTTGTCTTTATACACTCAACAATGACACTTAACTTTTCCATTCTTCTTAAAACTTCAGCTTTTACATTTCATCCAATCTCAGATTGCTATAACCCATATTTCATTATAAACAGGAATTAAAACATAAAACTAAGCTCAACAATGCCTATGAATCTATAAACCTAACCTCCTCCTTCTTTCTGCTTTTGTTGGAGAGAAAGATTTCATCCTCATTGTAATTTAAGAGCTTAACGTATACTCTGACAAATACTCTATCCTTGAGGACTGCCTCCATCAGTTACTCTTTCTCATCCTTTCTCATCCTTGATTCTTCTTTTTCCCTCATACTTCCAAATATACTCATATTTAGTTTATGTCTTTTACTCAAAAAATTCACTCCTCTCTATTTCATCTCTCTCTCTATTTGAGACCACCAAAATCTCGTGCATAGGAAATATATGTTAAAGTTAAAAATATGACTTTCATAGAAATATAGAAGGATCACATTTCAAAGATTTTATTCAACTTGTTAATGAATGAAGGAGCTAGTAAAAGGTCAAGGAAGATTCAAAAGAAAATTAAAGATGTGAGATTTACAGAGTTGGTCAGTTAAAAGAATGAAAAAATGAATTTGCCAAAATATATAAATGTGGTTAAAGTTATACAAGACAATAAATAATATTTGGGTTGTGGTGTGGAAGTCATTTACATTGCATTTGGACAAAAATCTTTTAAAATTTGCTCAGAGGATCCTGGGCATTTCACTCCGTTCTACAAGTTAACTTTACTCTTAGATAGTTGCACCACATCCTGATCAAGAAGAGCTGGGAAGCTGAACAAAGGTGCACAACCCTAGATAATCAGAAAGCTCTAGTTAGGGTATATTTGGTATTCCACACTCAGCCATTATACTGAAATTGATACCTCATAATCCTTTTGCCTATTCCCAAATGCAGGCACATGTTTATGACTTAACTCTTCTGCATACACTCTTAACTCCTAATATGGCCTCTAGAAAACTGAAAAAAAATGTTCTTTTGGATAGTTTCATTATATGAATATTTAAAACACCTTTATGGGAAAATATCTTAATTAAAATCAAAAGTGAATGATTTTTTGGGAGAAAATACCTTTTATTCATATAACAGGCAAAAGGTTAATTTCTATAATGTTCAAGGATGTACAAAAACCAATTTATAAAAGATGACACAGCTATAGAAATAATTCAACAGGATAAGAACAATCAATTTATAGAAGGGGTTCTAATGACAAAGCCTGTGAAAAAATGAACAATCTCAATTGTTGTAATAGAAATTAAATAACGAGTGCAACACCACCACCACCACCAATAGCAATATAATCCCATATTCACCAACAGATTGGCAAAATTTAAAAACATTAATAGCATTCAGTCTGACAGGGGTGTAAAGAAATTACTCTTATAAACTGTCAACAATTCTGTAAATGTTGTGGAATGTTTGGAAAGTGTTTTGTCATAATTTATTAAAATTCAAATTTCCCATCCTTTTTGACCTAACAGCATTATTATTATTTATTTGTCAATTAAGTTAAGGTACTAGAATATAAAGATAAATGGCAGAGATTTTTTACTACATTATTTATTATATCATATGAAAGAATATAAAAGCCAATAAACATCAGTAGAGACATGGTTGAGTAAATTGTATTTTCATGCTGTGTAATGCTCTGTGGCTATCATAAAGAGTGAGTTATAACTGCAGTAGGTCCATTCTATTTTTCTGGTTGTATTGTATCATCTTTTGTTGAAGTATCATTGATACACAGTCTACATTGGTTTCAAATGTACAACTCAGAGTCCATTCTATTTTTAAGGTAAAAATGGTTAAGTTACCTAATGTGTAACATACAATGTTATCTTTAAATATAAAACAACTAACAATGAAACAATATTTCTTATAAATGATTTAAGTCTATAAGGAAAAGTTATACACGAAGCTTTACCCGTGGTTAGATTAAGGTTATGAGGTTGGTGTGAGGCATCCTTAATTTTGATACTTCAACATTTTGTTAAAAAGAACATTAGTGTTATTATTACTGGAGATGGGTCCTTGGTCTCATTGCTAGAAAGAATTCAAGAACAGATGCAAAAAGGTCATTGGGCATTTAGAGTTTATTTGGAAAAAAGAGAAAAAGACAAGAGTAGGAGAGTTGGGACTCAGCAGACCCAGAAGGGGTCACACCAGTAGAACAATAGGGAGCCCTTTCTATATGAAGGGAGATGAATATTCACTAAGTGAATGGAGAAGGGAGATGAATATCAAAGGGAACAGGTGGAATCTTTTTGGAGTTCTGGCTTGCTAGACCTTCTTGCCTAGTGGAGAGGTTTTTGACTATCTTTGGTCCCCTTCGGAACTCTTAGGGTATTGGAGGTATGATTTTTACTATGTTAATGATGGAGGGGCAAGTTTTTTACCATGTTGATTTTTTGGGCTAAGTTTGGTTCAATTTCTCCTCCATGTTGGAACTAGCCCGTTTTGGCCAGTCTGCTATCTATATTTTCTCCCACATCTCTTGGGAACAGCTTGCACAGAATGTGGAGAATGTAAGCAGGCATCTGACCAATCTCTCCCTCCCAGTCCCTGCTTATGTCTGGCTGTCTACCTACTCTAACATTACTACTATTATACATATAACTTTAAATTATTATACCTAATTATTATCCTGTCCCACGCTCAGAGTCTCTTAAGGGGCTTCTTATGGCATTAGAATACAGTACAAACCTCTTACCACCATCTGTAAGTCCCTTGTGATTCAGGTCTGCCTTTTGTTCCAGCTTTGAGCAACTCTAGAACTCCTTAGTTTCATCTAGAAGCGCTATACAGCCTTTACTTTATTTTGAAAAGGGGCAATTCTTTCTTACCTTAAAGCCTTCCCGCTCACTACCATACCCTCTGGTTAGATCTACCTTTCCCATACTCTAGCTGATTAAGTTTAAACTTCACTTCCCTAAAATTTCTACTTTTATCTTTCAATAGAGATTATGTCTCCTACTTATGAACTCTCATAAGGATTCTGAGGGATGTAGTTTTTTAATAAAAACCAAACTGACATCTTAAGAAGCTCAGAATTGATAATATGAAGATTTTGAGTATGATGTACAAAATGAACTAGATAAATATTCATTAAATATAATTTTTTAAACAGAATCCTATTATGAGAGAAAACAAGGATCAGATATACAATGTCATTTATTACATGGACAGCTTCTGGATTATTTCACTTAATAAGAATTTCAAGTTGTCATGCAAAAGTCTTATGTGGTAGGATTGTTTCAACAGAGGGTTAATTTACCATGTAGAAGAATAAATGCCTTGCTTGATTTTTCTTCCCAGCTATAGGGGCTGTTAACAGACACTTTTACTGTATAAAAGAAAAGAAGTTTTATGTCTGTTTGTAACATAAATATTTAGGATCATAGGCATATTCTTTGGACTTTATAGCCTTAGGTCATTCCAGGTAGTAAAAAAAGGTTCTGGCTCCTTGGATTAGAACCTTCTGAAGATATAAACATTTAGATAGAATGCAAGTATTAATTTAAGAGGTTCTGACAATATAAAGTATGCAATACCCAAATAATTTGGAAGAAGAGTTAAGTGTTTTATATTGAGGGAACAAACTTCCATCTGAATTGATAGCAACAGCCTATCTCTTTTAATTGACATATCAACCACCTTCATTTACTGAATGCAAAGAGTGGAAGTTTACCATATTACATATTTCCATAATTAGACTTGGCTTATTCTGAAACAGACAACAGGCTCAATTAGCTAACAGAAAAATCAGGCATCTGAACAGGATATACTTTATTCCAGGTCATGAATATTGTGAAATATAGCAATATAGATAATTTTTATTTGTCATTATTTGGGAAGAGTTACATTACCTTGAGCTGTGACTCCTGGTTGATACACATTCATAAAACAAATATATCACATTTCTTTCTGTCTGGTAGCATGAAGTTGTGAGTATATAATCTATTATTATCAAAAGCATGGAATTTTGAGCACTAAAATATAATGGTTTATAGAGCTGTAGCTTTTATTTCAGTGGTGGTGTTTAAATAGATGGTGTTGACTCTTGACATAAAATTGAAAGGCCTGGGGGATAGTAGGACCTATAACCCATAAGCTAAAACATGAAAGACGCATAATGAATTCAATAGGAGGAAAGCAAAATTAGTTGTAAGATATTTTAATAGGTCACAATATATAAATAATAAATACGTATCTCTGAAATTGTTATACCCAATAAAAGTGTAGTTTATTACGACTTTTCACCAACTTACAAATTATGTACTAAATTGTGTATCCTATAATTATTCTAGTTGCTGACAGTCTTCTAAAGCTTTAATGCAGGAACATTAGAGCAGTTACAAAAGATAAAGAAAAAGCAATTGGTAAAAGCTTTACTGTTCATTGCCATTTATGAATGCAGATGAAAGGGAAAGGTGGAAATGTTAAGTGACATTAATTCTTTTCTGGTTATTTTGATTGAGATATTCATATGTGTACTATGTCAGACATAAACAATTTCTGTTTTATTTGTAAGTGTGCATATATCACTGATAAAATATTGGTTTTATTCCTTCTTATTGGGCAATCCCAAAGTTACCATGAATTAGATGGAATGAAAAATCTATATTTGCCCTTTTGTAAGATTTATCACAAATATGAATTCCCTTTTGAATACATACCTGTATGAACTAGGTACTTGAAGTACAAAAAGTCATAAAACAATAATCAAGTCTCTCAAAGCTAGGGGTTTGATTTCATTCTCCTATATATATTTTCCCCCATAACAAATCATATTTTCAAAAGCTTTAAGGACTTATTTTTGTAGAACTCCCTACTATGAGAGAGAGAGATTAAATTATCACCTGGGAAAAGTTTAAAATTTAGAATTACCATAGTAAATAAACATTCATTAAGCATCTATCCAAGCTTGACTTTATGGAGAATGTTACAAAAAAGTTAAACATTAGTTATAAAGCAGTGACATACGCAAACCGGCACAAGCTGTGCACTCTGTGCCAGAGTGATTGTCCAAAACAGAGTTCCTTAAAGGAATATTTGAGTAGTAATGAGACCAAAAATTTGACCAAGTTTCAGCAGTAATATTGTAGAAGGTAAATCACCCTTGTGAATTCTCAGAGACAGCAGTGACAATATGTGATATGTGATAATAAGACGTCTCTTAACATCCTAGCTTTGTTACCTGAGGAAAAAAGTCTTAATTAACTATGGTCATGTAAGTCCTTTTATTTGTTTCCCATGCAAGTCTAAAATATTAATGTCTTTATAAATTATTTCCAAGCCCTAAGCACAGTTCTTAGCACACAAAATGCAGGGAGATAGTGAAATCACAGACATTGACTAATTTTTCTTCTCTAACAGAATTCGGTGGATGTTATCAATATTAGTTAAATAACATATAGTATATAAGAAAAATAGTGAAAATGTAGGTCACATTTTTATTTATGATTTCATTCAACTGATAACAAATATTTACACTGACTGTATTAGGATAGTGCTAGACACAGTGAACCTAAAGTACGAAATATGTAGCCTAAGTAGTTGAGGAGACATGTCTACATCACTGAATGCCAATACAGAGCGTCATATGATTCAGTTTATATTAGTTATACAGAAAAAGCAAGGCAAGAAAGGAACGTAAGTTACATTGAGTTGAATCTGTTGCAATGTATAATAAAAAGAACAGTATATATAGCACTGATTCTAAATAAACATGAAAACCTAAGAAATATAAGAAAAACAAGTTAGGAAAGTTGGCTAAGTTCTAGCTTGACTCTTAGTAGTGAGACAAAGTTATAATAGTTACAAAGGTTACTTCCTTGAATTATGCTTAGCATCTTAAGAAAGGTAATTTATTTGGTTCGTAATCCTGGTCATTCTGAGATAAGAATATTATGCACACACACACATGTGCACAGCAACACATTTAACA
>JAQQAC010008880.1:28115420-28303354 GCA_029783875.1 Phataginus tricuspis | reverse complement strand
AGACAGTTTTAGACAAATGAGATTTATTTTGTCCATGGCTTGTAGAAACAGCTCATTTCTTCATAATCACTTATCTTAATATAATATTGATCAAACTGTTGTTAAATTATTTTATTCTTCATACACTGTCATACACTTCATACACTTCCCTGGAGATTCATCTTAACTCCATCACATCTACTTAACTTCTTAATGACACCAAACTCCTGTCTAGAAATTGGAGATTATTTTCTAACACAGAAGAAAAATCTGTTTTTCCTTAAGCTGGCAAGAGGAAAAAAGAGTTTGGAAAAAGAAGACATGGCAAAGCTATTTTTTCTTCCTACTTATTTTGGAGAAACAACTTGAAAATTTGCATGCAGGGGACTGTGTAATCTAAGACTTTATATTGTATCTAATAATAAATCTATGTGGGGGGATTGATTTTGAATAGCCTTGAAACTCAGGGTATAATAAATTTTTTTGCAATTACTTTTTTCAGTAACAACTGAAATAATGACTTCAGTCTTTTGCAGCAATATACCTCCACTTTTTAATCATATATGTGTTTGTAGTATATATTAATGTTTATATTATATACTAACATATATACTCATACATATAGTAGTGTATTATTTAGTGTTTTGTAAAATAGTATATTTTTTCTCATGATCTCATGGTGAGATTTTATATATAAAAATAGGTTTTTTTATACATTAATCACATTTGATGATATAGATGAATGAAAACAATATGTTTATATTATTTACCTCAATGGATTTATTTTGAAATGTGGAAAATATGCCTCTAGTGCTAAGCTATATCACCTAACTTACCTCCAAAAAAATTGCATTATAGTGAACACATGCCTACTGAAGTGATCCATGAATTCAACCATGATTAATAAAGCATGATTAAAGAGAAGCCAGTGAGGTAACTAGAGAGTCTGAGATAAAGCGGAGAAACCCAGGTCCTAACTGAGCATTTTCCAAACAGGTTTCTTGATGATCATTAACCTCTGATACATTGCTATACTAGTGGAATTTTATACAAATAAAGACAGCTGTTACTCTTGAGAAGGAAAAATAAAGTGGGGGGAATTATGCTCCCTGACTTCAAGCTCTACAAAGCCATAGTAATCAAGGCAATTTGGTACTGGCACAAGAACAGACCCATAGACCAATGGAACAGACTAGAGAGCCCAGATATAAACCCAAGCATATATGGTCAATTAATATACGATAAAGGAGCCATGGATATACAATGGGGAAATGACAGCCTCTTCAACAGCTGGTGTTAGTAAAACTGGACAGCTACATGTAAGAGAATGAAACTGTATTACTGTCTAACCCCATACACAAAAGTAAACTCAAAATGGATCAATGACCTTAATGTAAGTCATGAAACCATAAAACTCTTAGAAAAAAACATAGGCAAAAATATCTTGGACATAAGCATGAGGAACTTCTTCATGAACATATCTCCTTGGGCAAGGGAAACAAAAGCAAAAATGCACAAGTGGGACTATATCAAACTAAAAAGTTTCTGTACAGCAAAGGACACCATCGTTAGAACAAAAAGACATCCTACAATATGGGAGAATATATTCATAAATGACATATCCAATAAGGGGTTGACATCCAAAATATATAGCGCTCACCCACCTCAACAAACGAAAAGCAAATAAGCCAATTAAAAAATGGGCAGAGAAGCTGAACAGACATTTCTCCAAAGAAGAAATTCAGATGGCCAACATGCACATGAAAGGATGCTGCACATCACTAATCATCAGAGAAATGCAAATTAAAACCACAATGAGATAACACCTCACACCAGTTAGAATGGCCACCATCCAAAAGACAAACAACTAATGTTGGCGAGGATGTGGAGAAAGGGGAACCCTCCTATCCTGCACTGCTGGTGGGAATGTAAATTAGTTCAACAATTGTGGAAAACAGTATGGAGGTTCCTCAAAAAACTCAAAATAGAAATACCATTTGACCCAGGAATTCCACTCCTAGGAATTTACCCTAAGAATGTAGCAGTGCAGTTTGAAAAAGACAGATTCACCCCTATGTTTATCGCAGCCCTATTTACAATAGCCAAGAAATGAAAGCAACCTAAGTGTCCATCAGTAGATGACTGGATAAAGAAGAAGTGGTACATATACACAATGGAATATTATTCAGCCATAAGAAGGAAACAAATCCTACCATTTGCAACCACATGGATGGAGCTAGAGGGTATTATGCTCAGTGAAATAAGCCAGGCAGAAAAAGACAAGTATCAAATGATTTCACTCATCTGTGAAGTATAAGAACAAAGAAAAAACTGAAGGAACAAAACAGCAGCAGACTCACAGAACCCAAGAATGGACTAACAGTTACCAAAGGGAAAGGAACTGGAAAAGATGGGGGGGAAGGGAGAGGTAAGGGGGAAAAAGGGGTATTTCAATTAGCACACATAATCTAGTGGGGGTGGGGGGTTATGGGGAAGGCAGTATAACACAGAGAAGACAAATAGCTATTCTATTGCATCTTACTACACTGATGGACAGTGACTGTAATGGGGTGTATGGTGGGTTCTTGATAATAGGGGGAGTCTAGTAACTACAATATTGCTCATGTAATTGTACATTAATAATAACAAAAAAAGAATGCTGTTACTAAAAATGCTTTAAAATCACTTCTCTATATATTTTTTTATTCTTGGCAACTCAGCATTCTATTTTTTCCATATTCTGATTAATTGATAAAATTATTCTGTATTTTGTACTACCTATGTAATATTATACAAATAAGTTACTAACATAATTCACAAATAGTACCGTTCCTAAGTTCTTCCAGTTATATTTCTTTAAAAAAACTGAATGACTTTTAAATAATTTTCACTCACTTCAGAGATCTTTGGTAATAATGAACTATAAATTTGTACTGTGAGTATAACTTTGCCTAGAAAAAATAGAGCTCAAATAGTGGAGCTCAAAACTAGTTATGAGTTGTTTTGCATATTTACATGTAATTGAAAAGCATGTGCATGTATATGTATGTTTAAAGAATATAGTTAACTTAATTGGGACAATTTATGTAGTATGTACCGTAAATCAGAAGCTTTCCTAGGCATTTGGAGTATAATACAACATAATACACATTTTGTTGAGCTACTTTCTATAAATGATTCTAGGGCAGGTGAGAAATAGGTTTCATTACATATGATGACATTAATCAACTGATAGTATTTGCCTCTAGCGCTATGTAAAGAGGGATTATGAGCCTGCCTCTGGGCTGAATAGTAAATTATTTTAATCATTTATTTATTACTTAGGACTGTGGCTATTTTAATGATGGGAGGGGAGTGCTTGGTGGTAGCAGGTATAAATTTGTTATATATATCATATATTTGTTATACTTGTTCTACCCTTTTCTTATTTAGAACCTGTATTTCTTTGGAAAAATAGGTACACTTTATAGGTAGTGTGCTAATAAATGAACAATATCAGCAGATTAATAAATGATAGGTTCTTGCATTAAACTGCAGAAATGACGTGATTTTTCACCTTTTACAAACTCAAATTTATTTTTAGATGTAATGAATCACCATTTTCTCCTTTGCTTCACAAAAAACTTAGGGAGGTTAATGTTCTTGAGAATCCCAGTCTTGCCTTGATCATAGTTTTATTTGGACAAAGCTCCGTATGGATGACACGTTTCAGCAAAAAGCATTATAGAATGCTTGGCATTTCAGACTTCTAAAGGTTGAAGATAAAAGAACAAAAACTAAATGGGCAAACATTAAAATTCATTTTGACAGTTATCAGCTAATGTCTACACCATGTCATCCATCTTTATATCTCTCCATACATCACCGTTAACATAATAAATATGAATGTTTTGACAAAATCTGAACTGCTGAATGAGCACTTAGTAAAGGCTCTCTAAATGCTTGCTAATGATTTGGTAGATGAATGATCTCTGTATTCCAATAATTTTTTTTTAGCACTGTACTGTTCATGTTTTATAAGAAGCAAGAGGCCTAGTCTTTCTCAGTCCAAATTTTAGGTAATATTAACATAGCAAACATCTAGGCATGTTAACATTACTAAAAGCAGAGAACAATATGTATTTTACAAATAAGTGATAAAGTGTGTGAGACTTACCTTCAGGACAGTAAATCAGGGTAGGGTGAATCATGGTAGCTAGAAATGAATTTTCTCAAGAAGGTCAGATGTAAGTTAGTCTTGTCAAGATTTCCATAATTAAAGAAAATGGGAAAAGATTTTTGTTAAGACAGCAGGGAAAATATCCTGAGTAGAAGATCAACTTATTTCCTAAAGAAATAACTCACTAATTCATGTGCTTATTCATTTCATTTTATCCATTTTTTCAATGCCAAAAAATTGCTGTATATCCTCAATGCAGGACTGAGGCAGCTATAAGTGAGGTGGATGAGGGAAGTAAAGAGAGAGCTTTGTTTAAGGTATCTGTAGCATAGATGAAGATCCTTAGTTAATATAGGATTCTCTGGGCCTGGATGTCGAGTGAGAATTATGGGCTGAAGTAAGTTTAGAGGCCTTTTCCTATGGGTAACAGTGGAATCCAAAGATGTTAGGGAGATCACAAGGGGAAAAGCATGTAGAGCCAAGACTTCCAAGATAAAACTCAGGGTCAAAGCATTGGATAAAGGAAAAAATTTAATAAAGGAAATTAGAAAATAGAGAAGAAAGATAGTTAAGAGAGTAAAAAAAGTGTTGGATAAAAAAATATTATTTAATATTATTATATAATAAAGCATAAACTAAATGTTTAGGTATAGCATGAACATTAGTGGGTAATCTTTTATTTGTTTATTACTGTCATGATCCATTGATATTGACTAGGTATATGTAAATTATTGTAAGTGCAAAGCAGAATTAATTAAAAAATATGAATACATATTATATAGAAAATGTTTCAAAAGATAAGTTAGGTGTAGAACAGAGAAATGTCCATACACAATAAATGCTTGTAATACATTCTTCCCTAGTAATGAATTGCTTTTATGTAATTCAGTGTAGATAATAAACATTCAGAAAATCTTTTGTTGAGGTTAGATTGATCACATTTCTTTTCAGAAGTGCTTAATTGTTATGAATTAACAAATTAATTAAAGAGTGGGCCTTAGTAACAATACTATGATACAACATGGCAGCTTAAACATTTTCCTAAAAATGGAAAGAATATTCCATTTTTTGAAGGAATGTGTACTCAATTACAAAGTTGTATAAAATGTGTTAGTGAAAAAACAAAAATCTAAAAACAAACAAACTTTTAAACCTTATAATGCACAGGCAATTGTGGACCCAATTAAACCTTGAGTGTTTAATCCTTTTCAAACATGATAGAATCTCAAGGTCTCTGAGGTGGACCCCAATGTGAAGTAAAATCCGATGCCAATTCTTAATTAAATTTCCTTTTCCAAGAATTGCATAGGTTGTTTTTAGTTTTTCATTCCTCATTTTGATAAGGAACCTTTTTTTTTCTTTGTATATCATATTCCCTTCAGCAAGCTGCCATTGCTCATGTCTGTGGGCTTGGCTATTTTAGAGATTGCCATGCCAAGGCAGAATTTATAACATTTAGTTATGAAGAATCCTGACACTGTTTTGATTATAATATCAAGAGGGACTGTCCTTGCAGTTTGAAACAAAGGTTCTATCTTTACCTCTAAAACAAACAATGGTGAGGATTTCTTTTTTCAGATGTCTTCTTGGAGCTGTTTTATGTCTACATCTTCCCTGAGGAATTTGGGATTTGCATTTATACAAGGAAGCAAGGAACTAACAATTTGCTAACATTGATCGACGGCTTAAATATGCGACAGAGACAGCTGGATTCCTAGGCCTTTAATTTCACAACAACCCTTTGAGGGTAAGTGCTATTTACTCGTGTTTCAGCGAGAAAATTCACCCCTTTTCCACGTCTCAGGGAGACTGGAAAATGGGAAGTTAAAGGAAAAATGGAGAAAAGAGTAATCGTTCATTAATGATAAAGTGAGGGAGAGTTGAAGGGAAGAAGGAGAGAAGGAGTGAGATGGGGAGCAAAGCGTGGAAGATCTCTGCAGTGAGGATCTGTGGAAGAGGGAAAAGAGACAGCCACGTGGGGCATCTACAGAAGAGAACAGGCACCAAGGGGATGTTTAGCTTTGGAAAATATATACAATAGCTCCTTTTTCTGAATGTTACCATAAAAACTTTCAAATACTCAACATTACTGTCAATAAAAATCTGACACCAGTGGGGTTCTTCATCAGATCGGACATGGAACGAGGTCCAGCTTTGTGGAGATTACACATTGGTGATGAAATGGAGAGACAGAGATGTTAATTTGGACTAAGAATGAAATTCAGGAGATTTAAGATGGCGGCGTGAAAGGTGATATGGAGAGCTCCTCCCAAACCACAAACAGTACAAAAATATAGTTAATAAGTACAACTAACCTTCAGACAGCAACAAGAAAGAAGGCTGAACCAGACTGCATACAGACCTCACGAATGGAACAGACCTCAAGAAACAGGGTAACGTATGAAAGCCTTAATCCGGCGGGACCCAAGCCCTTCCCCCACCCCAGCTCACTGGCGGGGGATGAGAAATAGAGCGGGGGAGGGGGTGAAAGCCTGGGACTGCTGAACACCTAGCCCTGGACATCTGCTTTGTGAGAAGAGTCCTATAGTGTGTGGTGCCCTGGGCATTGGGGAGCTCGGACAGGCAGAGTGCTTGCGAAATTGACATTCTGGCCATTTGTGGAGGAGGGGATCCACACCCGGCCTCTCTGTGTCAGAAAAAAAGGCAGGGAGTCTGAGAGGCTTCCTAGCACCGAGAGGGCTGCTGAAGGGGTGGGGTTTGCACAGAGCTTGCGATGCGGGAGAAGGGAGAGATGGACAAGGTTGCCTGGGCATGCTCTGCCCGCTGGTTGGGAACTTTGAGGAGCATCAGGTGCTCCATACCCGTGGCTGGCTACTCAGCTCCAAGGCCCCCACTTTGACACCAAGCCCGCCTAGACTTCGTACTGGCTTTCAGGCACCTGATAGCAAACCTGCAGTACTGCTCAGTGTCAGGCTAAAAAGATGGAGGCCCCACCTACACAGCTAGAGATGCAAAGCACAAAAGATTACCCGTGTGTGCTCGGCCCACTGCTTCTGACACTGGAGACAGGCACTGCAGATGGGAAGCAGGAAACAGATCTTTCCTCCCCCCAGGCACCAGCAACGCTCCCCTAGATCCCCCAGCCTCTCTCTAGGGGCTGAGCAGCTCCAGAGACTGGAGTTTCTGCACACTAGTGGGCACCACACAGAAATATGAAATGTCAAAAGAACATGGGTCAGACCAAAATCTCACAAACCCCAGAAAGAGGCTCAAATGAAACTGAACTCACAAATCTTCCTGAAAGAGAGTTCAAAATAAAAATTATAAAAATGCTTATGGAGGTACAGAAAAATATTCAAGACTTCAGGAATGAATTTAAGATGGAGATTCAATCATTAAGAAATACCATATCTGAAATGAAACATACAATGGAGGGATTTAAGAGCAGATTAGATGTAGTAGAAGAGATGGTAAATGGAATAGAAATTACAGAAGAGGAATACAAAGAAGCTGAGGCACTGAAAGAAAAAAGGATCTCCAAGAATGAAAGAATATTGAGAGAACTGTGTGACCTATCCAAACGGAAGAATATTTGCATTATAGGGGTACCAGAAGAGAAGAGAGAGAAAAAGGGATAGAAAGTGTCATTGAGGAGGTAATTGCTGAAAACTTCCCCAATCTGGGGAAAGAGATAATCTCTCGGGCCATGGAGGTGCACAGATCTCCCAACACAAGGGACCCAAGGAAGACAACGTCAAGACATATAATACTTAAAATGGCAAAGATCAATGATAAAGACAGACTTTTAAAGCAGCTAGAGAGAGAAAAAAGATCACATACAAAGGAAAGCCCATCAGGCTATCATCAGACTTCTCAACAGAAACCTTACAGGCCAGAAAAGAGTGGCATGATGTATTTAATGCAATGAAGCAGAAGGGCCTCGGACCAAGAATACTCTACTCAGCAAGGTTATCATTTAAATTTGAGGGAGGGATTAAACAATTTTCAGATAAGCAAAAGCTGAGAGAATTTACCTCCCACAAACCACACCTACAGGGCATTTTGGAGGGACTCCTATAGATTGAAGTATTCCTAAGGCTAAACAAATGTCATTCAAGGGAAGACAAAGAGTACAGAATATGATTCATAACATACAAAGAATGGAGGAGGAAGAAAAAAGGAGGAAAAAAAGAACCTTTAGGTTGAATTTGTAATAGTTTACAAAATAAGTGGAATTAGACTGTTAGATTGTAAGGGAATTGCGTTTTGGTAACCACAAATCTAAAGCCTGCAATGGGAATAAGTACATACCTATTGACAATCATCCTAAATGTAAATGGTCTGAATGTACCAATCAAAAGACATAGAGTCACTGAATGGATAAAAAAACAAGACCCATCTATATGCTGCGTACAAGAGACTCACTTCAAACACAAAGACGTACACAGACTGAAAGTAAAGGGATGGAAAAAGATATTTCATGCAACTAATAGTGCAAGAAAAACAGGAGTTGCAGTACGTGTATCAGACAAAGTATACTGAAAAACAAAGAAAGTCACAAGAGACAAAGAAGGACATTACGTAATGATAAATGGGTCAGTCCAACAAGAGGATATAACTATTCTAAATATCTATGCACCCAACACAGGATCACCTACATATGTGAAACAAATAATAACAGAATTAAAGGGCAAAATAGAATGCAATGAATTCATTTTAGGAGACTTCAACACACTACTCACTCCAAAGGACAGATCAAGCAGACAGAAAATAAGTAAAGAGACAAAGGCACTGAACAACATATTAGAACAGATGGACCTAACGGACATCTGCAGAACACTCCATCCAAAAACAACAGGATACACATTCTTCTCAAGTGCACATGGAACATTTTCAAGAATGGATCGTATAAAAGGCCACAAAAGGACCCCAGTAAATTCAAGAAGATTGAAATTGTACCAATCAGCTTCTCAGATCAGAAAGATATGAAACTAGAAATAAATTATATAAAGAAAACAAAAAAGCCCATGAACACATGGAGGCTTCATAACATTCTCCTAAATAATCAATGGAACAGTGACTAAATAAAAACAGAGATCAAGCAACATATGGAGACAAATTACAACAATAATTCAACACCACAAAATCTATGGGACACAGTGAAAGCTGTGCTAAGAGAGAAATATATTGTAATACAGGCCTACCTCAGGAAAGAAGAACAATCCCCAATGAACAATCTAAACTCACAATTAATGAAACCAGAAAAGGAAGAACATGTGAGGCCCAAAGTAAGTAGAACAGGGACAGAATAAAGATTAAAGCATAAAAAATTAAATTGAGAAGAATAAAACAATAGAAAGAATCGATGAAAGCAGGAGCTGGTTCTTTGAGAAAACAAACAAAATAGATAAACCCATAACCAGACTTATCAAGTAAAAAAGAGGGTGTACACACATAAATAGAATCAGAAATGAGAAATGAAATATCACTACAGATACCACAGAAATACAAAGAATTATGAGAATACTATGAAAAATTATATGCTAACAAACTGGATAACCTAAAAGAAATGGACAACTTTCTAGAAAAATACAACCTTCCAAGGTTGACACATGAAGAAACAGAAAATCTGAATAGATTGATTACAAGTAAAGAAATTGAATTGGTAATCAAAAAACTACCTAAGAACAAAACCCCTGACCAGATGGTTTCACCGCTGAATTTTATCAAACATTTAGTGAAGACCTAATACCCATCCTCCTTAAAGTTTTCCAAAAAGTAGAAGAGGAGGGAATACTCCCAAACTCATTCTACAACGCCAACATCACTCTAATACCAAAACCAGGCAAAGACACCACAAAAAAAAGAAAATTACAGACCAATATCCATGATGAACATAGATGCAAAAATACTCAACACAATATTAGCAAACCAAATTCAAAAATACATCAAAAAGATCATCCATTATGATCAAGTAGGATTTACTCCAGGCATGCAAGGATGGTACAACATTCGAAAATCCATCAACATCATCCACTACATCAATAAAAAGAAGGACGAAAACCACACGATCATCTCCATAGATGCTGAAAAAGTATTTGTCAAAATTCAACATCCATTTATGATAAAACTTTCAACAAAATGGGTATAAAGGGCAAGTACCTCCATATAATAAAGGCCATATACGACAAACCCACAGCCAAGATTATACTTAACAGTGAGAAGCTGAAAGATTTTCTTTTAAGATCAGAAACAAGAGAAGGATGCCCACTCTCCCCACTTCTATTCAACGTAGTACTGGATGTCCTAGCCACGGCATTCTGACAAAACAAAAAATAAAAGGCATCCAGATGGGTAAGGAAGAAGTTAAACTGTCCTTGAGTGCAGATGACATCATATTGTACATAAAAAATCCTAAAGAATCCACTCCAAAACTATTAGATCTAATATCTGAATTCAGCAAAGTTGCAGGAACGAAAATTAATACACAGAAATCTGTTTCATTCCTATACACTAATGATGAACTAGCAGAACAAGAAATCAGGAAAACAATTCCATTCATAATTGCATCAAAAAGAATAAAATACCTAGGAATAAACCTAACCAAGGATTTGAAAGACCTACACCGTAAAAACTACAAGAGACTCTTAAGAGAAATGAAAGAGGACACTAATAAATGGAAATTCATCCCATGCTCTTGGCTAGGAAGAATTAATATAGCCAAAATTGCCATCCTGCCTAAAGCAGTCTACACGTTCAATGCAATCTGTATCAAGTTACCAATAGCATTCTTCAATGAACTAGAGCACATAGTTCTAAATTTCATATGGAACCACAAAAGACTCCGAATAGCCAAAGCAATCCTGAGAAGGAAGAATAAAGCAGGATGATTATGCTCCCAGACTTCTAGATGTACTACAAAGCTACAGTAATCAATACAATTTGATACTGACACAAGAATAGACCCATAGACCAGTGGAACAGAATAGAGAGCCCAGATATAAACCCAAGCATATATGGTCAATTAATATACGATAAAGGAGCCATGGATATACAATGGGAAAATGACAGAGTCTTCAACAGCTGGTGTTGGTAAAACTGGACAGCTACATGTAAGAGAATGAAACTGGATTACTGTCTAACTCCATCCTCCAAAGTAAACTCAAAATGGATCAAAGACCTGAATGTAAGTCATGAAACCATAAAACTCTTAGAAAAAAATATAGGCCAAAATCTCTTGGACATAAACGTGAGCAACTTCTTCATGAACATGTCTACCTGGGGAAGGGAAACAAGAGCAAAAATGAACAAACGGGACTATATCAAACTAAAAAGCTTCTGTACAGCAAGGGATACCATCAGGAGAACAAAAAGAGTTCCTACAGTATGGGAAAATATATTCATAAATGACATATCCAATAAGGGGTTGACATCCAAGTTATATAAAGAGCTCACACAGCTAAACCAACAAAAACAAATAAGCCAATTAAAAAATGGGCAGAGGAGCTGAACAGACACTTCTCCAAAGAAGAAATTCAGATGGCCAACAGGCACATGAAAAGATGCTCCACATCACTAGTCGTCAGAGAAATGCAAATTCAAACCACAATGAGATATCACCTCACACAAGTTAGGATGGCCCCCATCCTAAAGAGAAACAACAAATTTTGGCAAGGATGTGGAGAAAAGGGAAGCCTCCTACACTGCTGGTGGGAGGGAATGTAAATTAGTTCAACCATTGTGGAAAGCAGAATGGAGGTTCCTCAAAAAACTCAAAATAGAAATCCCATTTGACCCAGGAATTCCACTCCTAGGAATTTACCCTAAGAATGCAGCAGCCTAGTTTTAAAAAGACATATGCACCCCTATGTTTATCGCAGCACTATTAAAATAGCCAAGAAATGGAAGCAACCTAAGTGTCTATCAGTTGATGAATGGATAAAGAAGATGTGGTACATATACACAATGGAATATTATTCAGCCATAAGAAGAAAACAAATCCTACCATTTGCTACAACATGGATGGAGCTAGGGGGTATTATGCTCAGTGAAATAAGACAGGCGTAGAAAGACAAGTATTGAATGATTTCACTCATCTGTGGAGTATAAGAACAAAGAAAGAACTGAAGGAACAAAACAACCATAGACTCCCAGAACTCAGGAATGGACTGACAGTTACCAAAGGGAAAGGGACTGGCGAGGATGGGTGGAAAGGGAGGTATAAGGGTGGCAGAAGGACCTTACAATTAGCACACATAATGTAGCTGGACGTGACATGGGAAAGGCAGTATTTACAGGAAGACAAGTAATGGTTCTGTAGCATCTTACTACGCTGATGAACGATGACTGTAATGGTGTATCTGTGGGGGTGGGGCTTGATAATAGGGAGTCTAGTAACCATAATGTTATAAAGTGATTGCACATTAATGATACAAAAAAAAAAGAATGGAATTCAATGAAGATCTGACTACAAATCTTATTCTGTTACTGTATCGCTTTGCATACAATTAGATATCAGCTATAAGTCCAAGGAGGAACTCCTTAGAACAGTGGAGTATCCCTTGCTGACCTTACCTTAGTATTCTATTAACAATGTTTTTCCTGGACAGCTGGTTTGATTGTTTCAGCAGACACCTGTTAGTTAAGACGTCAGTCAAAGAATCAATACTAGTTGTTCTTGCATATCCTAAGGTACTGCTTTTCCTCTCCTTGATTAGTATTATTTGTAAAGATGATTCTCAGAGGAGTAAACAGCAGTCTAAATTAGTTTTACATTCTATTAGAATAAAGGAGAAAATATTCATTTGAGTATTTATATAGGTTAATTACATTTGCTTTTAATAATTTATAAATATTTAGGGCTTTATTATTGTTTTTCACCAACACTGTTAAGCAAATGAGTGTGAAAAATTAGTGCTCCAATTTCAGAACACAGTCAGGTTTTAAATTTAAAGGGTAATTTAACTAGTGCCATCACAGTAAAAAGAAATAAAACATTTCAAGAATTTTATATTATAAAAATGTGTAAACAAATAAAAGTGTTGGCCTTAATACAGTGTAGCACAGAGAAGACAAGTAGTGACTCTATAGCATATTATTACACTTATGGACAGTGACTGCAATGGGGTGTAGGGGGGACTTGATAATATGGGTGAATGTAGTAACCACAATGTTCCTCATGTAAAACCTTCATAAGATTGTATATCAATGATAACTTAATAAAAAAAGTGTTGGCCTTAATATATTTTACATGTTTCATGAAGAAACAAGTTCTCAAATCATTTGAAACAAAAAAGTGGGTGACATTTCAGGAAAGTAGTTTAATTAGAAAATTAGCATTTTCTGAAACACTACTTACTAAATATATGTGACTGTAATAGGAAACAGAACTATCTTCAGATAATTAAATGACCTATGCAATAGTCAGCAGCATCATAAAAGTATAATCCACCTAAGTTTATGTATATCAGCATCTAAAATATGCAGCTTACATTGCAATGCTCTGTAACTGAATTTCTCAGTCTTGGACTAGGCAAGCTACTGTGTATATAGTTTAGAAAAAATAAATGCAGGGTGGAATCCTGGGCAGAGTTCTAGGTTGTGAGTCATTGAGGCTTGTCATATGGTAATGCTTTGGGGCTTGTCATAGGAATTGCTGGGTTTGTAGCAACACCCCTGGCGCCTAACCCCAGAGGCCAATATCATCCCCCACAGTTGTGACAGTTAAAACTCTGGACATTGCCAAATGTCTTGTGAGGGGCAAAATTGTCTCAGATTAAGAAGCACTGCTCTATACAAATCATCACTGAACTCCATTTGACCTACCTTTATACATTGTTTTGAGACTTGATATTAATGTTATTCATAATTATTACATATAATTTAGACATTCTATTTCTGCTTACTTTCTAGAAGCTTTGTATAACAATGTGGCTTAAAAAAATTGTGCCAGTACGTGACACTCTCCATTTCTGTCAGCCAAAAAAGATTATATACTACTATTGAGTGAATGAATGAGTAAAAGTTGTTTTATTTAAGGAAACTTTTCAGAGGATTTAAAATAATGAGAAGCTGAGACGTATTTGGCTGAAAACACATAAGTTTGCACCAATTACCATCCCTTTGGTAGACTCTATACAGAGACCACACTTTAAAGGGAACAGAAAGAGAATAAAGTCATATTTGAGATTAATTAAAATCTGAGTATGTTCAGTATGGAGCTTTGCTGGTTGTGTTTGTAGAACATTCTGCCTGTGGATGGGTTTATTTTGTTGATGACTGTCAAATTCACTGACAAATTCTCTCACTTTACTTACTATATTATAATTGGAGTTATTATATCCAAGAGAGAGCCCAGTAAAAAAGTAATAACAGGAAAATTAGGTGCCATCTGTGTCTCAAACTTAGAAACTATTTCAAGAAAAGAAAACCAGATTTAACTTATCTGACTCTTGTGGGGGCTAGTTTCTGTATGGAAATTAAGATCTTGATAACAGAATACAAGAAGCTAACTGGTAAATATTGATCCAAATAAAACACTTTTTTTTTTTTTTAAGTCAATACATCTCTGACTCAGGACTTTTCTGTCTGGGAAATCACCTTTCTCCATCACCACCTCCCAGCCCCTTCCCTCATTGTCTGTATTTTTGTATTCATCTTTGTGCTTTTGCTTATACCGAATGCCTTACTTTTCTACCTTAATTCATGAAAGCCATAGTTATTTTCAGTGCTGTCTTTAAATTTCACTTTCATTTCAAGGTATTATGAGCTGTACAGCACCTTCTCCCCGCTTTTTCTCTCATTCCCATTTAGCTCAATCCTTGACCCTCTTTTCATCTAACACACTCTCTTCAAGCAGTTACTATGCACACATACATGATGACTCCAAAATCTTTAAATTCAACCTAGAACTCTGCTCCAGATTTCATTGTATGTGTATTCCTTCAAACTGTACTCAGTATATTGAATATTCCATGGAGTACTAACCAGAGTTCAGCCAAGAGACAGGAACTATTTCAGGCATTTGGTAACAAAGATGTGGAAGAAAGAGAAGCCAAGCAGAGACTAGCAACCACAGGAAGCCACTACTACCTTGGGGCTGAAGTAACTCAGTCAAGGGAAGGTTTAACAGGCATGTCCCCAATCCAGGCTGTCCTGGAGACCTGGCCATAGCGGAATGGGCAGGAAGGTGAGAAGCTGAAATCAGAGATGGCAGCCACAGCCAGAAAATGAATCCTCCACATCCAGGCAGACCAAGAGAGTACTTTGGCTTCTCCCCTCTTACACCCTCCATTCTTAGGTCAGGGCTTGCTAAAGCCAGTTAGCAAGGGAGTCAAAGAAATAAATGTATGAGGAGAACAGGGAATGGATGTGAGTGTAAGTAAGCAAGGGCTGACACTCATGGACATCAGAAATGCAACATCATTTGATTAAGGTCATTTTCCTTAACCCTTACATAAATCTAATGCTCTTCCAGATTCTGTAGGATTCTGCCTAAATATCCCATTTTCTCTGAAACCTTTTCTTTGAAAACTTTTACCCAGACTCAGTTATTTCGCATTATATAACTCTGATTTATCTCCTTGCAGTTTAAGAATTTATGTATGTATATTATGTATGTATGTATGTATGTATGTACGTGTGTGTGTATCCTTGCAGTTTAAGAAGATAAATACAATTGTGTATATATAGCCAATTTTCAACCAGTTTTTGTACTTCTCAAGGGCAAATATTGTGGTTTATTTACCTTTGTGTCACTGGAATATGGAAACATGCTAGGCCTGTTGCAGATGCTGTATTAAGTGCTTGTCGATTGGTGGATGGTACATTTCTAGTGCTCTTATGGTCCATTAAAGCAGTTTTATTCTGTATTTGTACATTTGTGTGTATGTATTTGTGTTTGTTTTTTTCTTTTTGGTAATATTTGACATATATACCTGTCATTCAAATGATTTAAGAACAAATCGGAAAGCTGCAGAAAGGTATCCACACGAAATTATTGTATAAAATAAAAACAATTATAATTTTAAAATAACGGTACAGGAAAATTAAATTGGGTCAAAAATCTTTAGATAATTTTAAATTTGCAAACTCATTGTCCCACTTTTAACTTATTACCTATTTAATTTTTACATAAATGCCCCCAATTTTAAAATTGTATTTTAATTCATATAATAATATTCTATTTATTTATACAACTATAAATGTCTAGTGAATGTGCATTCTTCTTGGGTATGAAGTGATTTTCCAATTTCTTGTATGAAATAGCATGTTTTGAAATTGTAGTTTTATATTTAATTCTAAAATAAGTAATTTTAACATAAATATTATTAGTTTTTTAAAT
The DNA here is from genome assembly GCA_029783875.1 of Phataginus tricuspis. Lineage (NCBI taxonomy): Eukaryota > Metazoa > Chordata > Mammalia > Pholidota > Manidae > Phataginus > Phataginus tricuspis. The sequence continues at coordinate 28,286,912 of JAQQAC010008880.1, read as the reverse complement.
CATAATTACAAACTATGTCCAGTGTCTTTTGAAGTTTAAATGAGAGAAAATATTTACGACACTTAAGACCTGAATGATTAATACATAGTACAAAGTACTATCTTAAGAAAATATGTAAGAAAAAATGTTTTAAAACTGTCTAAAAATGGATAATGTGATTTGAAGAACCAATTCATGCACACGTAAAAAATTACATATGTTTAATAAATGTTTTACAACTTCACTAAAATTGAAAGAAGTGCAAGTTAAAATGTTTTGCCACTTGGACCATCAAATAAAAATACATTTTAAAAAACATTATGAAAAATGATTCAAACATTTTCTTAAGGCTCACTGCCATGACCAACTCTACATTTCCTGACTCTCCAACCTAGTGTTCTTACCATTACCTTTTTCAGTATCTAATGTAAAATGAGTTCTGTTGAAAACAATTTTGAAAAATCTTTCCTGAGGGAAAGCTTAGAAAAAAAATGAAAAGCAAATTTAATGATTTTTATCACTGTATAATGCACTTATTGCGACAGACCTAAAGTAGTTCAAATAAGTAAAATATACAACATATAAAATACACAAAACAGAATATACAGAAAAAGGTGAATCAATTGGTACACTTGCATTGTATGTTAAGAGAAAACGAGAAAGAAAGAATTTGTAAAGAGAAGTGAGAAGGCCCATTAGTCTATGCTTTTGCCTCTTTTCCCATTGAATCTCAGACTTTTTTACTATTATTATAAAACATTTTATCCACCTAAGGGTGGCAACAGAATGTCGTGGTTAAAATTGGTTAGGAGTAGAATTTCCTCCACTGAACCCCATTAATTTCAATTACGGCTCCATCATTTACTGTTTCATTTGAGGTGAATAACTTACATCTTCATCTCATTTTTCTTATCTGTAATATGGAAAGAATATTATAAGCTCACCCAGAAAGTTGTCATAGCCACTTACTAAATATAAGGAGTTAAAAATATACCTGTTATAGAGAATATTTAATAATTGTTGGTTCCCTTTATGTTTTTATATTTATTGATAACAATTCATTGTTTTTATTTTTTAAACCATATCACAGAGTTCTTAAATACAGATTATGCTGAAAATCAAACAATTTAAAACATTTTTATAAAATGTACTCAAAACACGTATTTCTCTTTTGAAAGTGTCCCTGAGCAGAAATAACTTTGTATGTTTTATTGGCTGCTCCAGAATATGAGAAATATAAAATATAAAAAATACACATAGTGAAAAACCCAATGCACTTGAATAATTCAAATATTAAATATGCTCAAAGAATTTCAGTGGTCTAGATTTATTGTATACAAATGCTACCTTGAAAGAGATGAATTTGTGTGAAAATCATCCTGAGTTTGACTTACCCCTATAGTGATGTCTTGTATCACCACCGAAAATCATTATCTTCTCAGGAGATAGGTAATTTAGAAATATAATGTGTAATTTCCTATTTGCAAATGAAGTACATGGCATCATTTTAAATTCCCAGAAAAATATGTGGTCTCAATATTTAGAATCATAGAACCTTTAAAAAAAATGTCACAAAATTCATGAAATTTTTCTCCTATGTGTGCACAGATATTCAGACAATTTTGCACATAACAGGGTGTTCAGATATCTTCTGGTAATGATACAATTTAACGTACTGAGCAAAAAAACTCAAGGGAGGAGATTGCTTACATAGTCCTCTAAATATAAATACCCTGTAACTGTGCCATTTGAAACTATGAAACTGATAACTGACTGTAAAGACATCTAATTAAAAATTTGTCTACATTAATATTCTGTCACTGAAATCATCATCTCTTAGGATTTACCTATCATCCAGTTTTACAATGTGATAAAAAGAGAATGGACTATCTATCTTTGGAAAATGACACCAAAATACTATTTTAAAATCATTTCCTTTTTCTTCCTCACTTATCTTAGTTTTTGTATGCTCTCCACAAAGTAATTTCCTGAGAACCAACTTATTACACACCATGTACACATATAAAAGAAATAAACAGTGGAAGACAAATATGTATGTATGTGATTGTCATCAGAGTTCAAATTTTGTCCAAGAAGCACTTAATGATACAAAAAAGACAATAATTTATCGAGAATGAATGACACTTGTCTTTTATCAGAACATGTTTATTCCTTTATAGGTTTGAAGTGTAAAGCACTTTTAAATAAGTGCTTTCTGTTATGAAATTTCACAATTTTTAAAATGACAGAAATGACAGATCGTATTTGAGATACATATTATTCTGTCCTTTTTAATAAAAGAAGGTATTTAACAAAGTGAATAATTGACACATTGTTGTCAGAATATATCAGTTAAGTATGAAAATACCTAATTGCTTTTTCCATTATTTCTATAGTTAAGAAAATGATCTCTTTTTGTCATCTGGTTGGTAACAGTGAAAATAAGTAAGTGTCATCCAATTGTTTATTTCTTGGTACAATTTACTGGTCATATGGCTGTTCATTGAAATCACCTAAATTTTTGCTACTTGGAACTTTTTACAGTTGTGGCAATCTGCTGTGTCTAATCTGCATATATTATAAGTGACATTGTAACATACAGATGGGATCCGTGGATCTAACAAAACTATTGTGAAGTGTGCATTTATGCATTCCAGGTGTTTACAGTTAGAAATGGAGGTGAGGAGGGTTCTGGGAAGGTGGCAGCATGAGCAGGGTGGCAGAAATCTCCTCCCAAAACCATATAAATCTATGAAAATACAGCAAACACAACTACTCCTAAAAGAGAGACCAGAATACACAGGACAGCGCACAGCCTGCATCTGCACCTGAGAGGACTCGGCACCCCGGGAGGCGGGTAAGATATGGAGCCGCTACGTGGCGGGACTCGAGCACTCCCCCACCCAAGCGCACCAGTGGGAGGAGAGGATTCAGAGCCAGGAGGGAGTGGAAGTGTAGGCCCACGAAATAACCAGGCCCGGTGACCTGCGCCGGGAGCTCTGACACACATCGCGCAGTGCATCGGATATCGGAGAGGCAGAAGGTGCAGGTTTTGAGCTGGGAACACGTCCAGGTCCGTTCAGTCGGCACCCAGGGACAAGAGAAAAGCATACGCTGTTTTTACCAGTCTTGGAGAGGCAGGGTGCCCAGCGAGGGAACACGATTGCCCCGGCACGCTTAGCCCAGCGGGCTAGGAGTCCTGAGGAATTTCGGACCCCTTGGCTGGCGACTGGGAAAAGGTAGCCACACTGAAACTACACAGAGAACAACAGCCTCCCATTCGTTCCCACCCTGGCCAGAGCTACAATGAGCGGGGCAGCCACAGCTGCGGAATAGTGGAGCAAAAGCGCCAACTACAGCATCCTTACAGAATCCACTCCCAGTAGGCGTTTTATTTTCCCTTTCTTTTCTTTCTTCTTTTTCCCTTTTCTTTCTCTACTTTCTTTTTGTTTGTTTGTTTGTTTGTTCATTTGTTTTGGTTTCTTTTTTTTCTAAGTCTTAAAGAGCCCAGCTGACATACGTGGAACCTACCAGCGACCACTTCTATCACCATGAAAAGACAGAGGAATATGGTAAAGACAAAGATCACCCAGACCCAGACAACACCTGACAGGGAACCTGAAGGGATGGAAATACACAATCTTCCTGAAAAAGAATTCAGAATAAAAGTCATAACCATGCTGATGAATCTACAGAGAAATATGCAAGAGCTGAGGGAGGAAGTGAGGAAAGTGAGGAAAGACAATGCAGAAATGAGACAAGCTATCGACGGGCTTAGCAGCAGACTGGACGAGATGCAAGAGACTGTTAATGGAATGGAAACAGAGAACAGGAATAGAGAGCAGCTGAGGCAGAGAGAGACAAAAGGATCTCTAGGAATGAAAGAATATTAAGAGAACTGTGTGACCAATCCAAATGGAACAAAATTCACATTATAGGAGTACCAGAGGAAGAAGAGAGAGAAAAAGGGATAGAAAGTGTCTTTGAAGAAATAATTGTTGAAAACTTCCCCATGCTGGGGAAGGAAATAGTCTCACAGTCCTCAGAAGTCCACAGATCTCCTAACACAAGGGACCCAAGGAAGACAACACCAAGACACATAATAATTAAAATGGCAAAGGTCAAAGATAAGGACAGAGTATTAAAGGCAGCTAGAGAGAGAAAAAAGATCACCTACAAAGGAAAATCCATCAGACTATCATCAGACTTCTCAACAGAAACCTTACAGGCCAGAAGAGAATGGCATGATATATTTAATGTAATGAAACAGAAGGGCCTTGAACCAAGAATATTTTCTCCAGCATGATTATCATTTAAATATGACAGAGGGATTAAACAATTTCCAGACAAATGAAAGCTGAGAGAATTTGCCGCCCATAAACCACCTCTACAGGACATGTTAAAGGAACTGCTCTAGAGGGAAGCACTCCTGAGGCTAAAAAGATGTCACCAGAGAAAAAATCATAGCAAAGAAAGCAGACCATCCAAATACTAACTAAAGGCAAAGAATAAAACACCTAGTATATAAAGAATGGAGGAGGAAGAATAAGAAGGCAGAGAAATAAAGAAACATCAGACTGTGTTTAGAGTAACTTACCAAGAAAGTTAAGTTAGATTATTAGATAGTAAAGAAGCAACCCTTGAACCTTTGGTAACCATGAATCTAAAGCCAAAAATGGCAATAAGTACATATCTATCGATAATCACCCTAAATGTAAATGGACTGAATGCACCAATCAAAGGACACAGAGTAACAGAATGGATAAAAAAGCAAGACCCTTCTATATGCTGCCTACAAGAAACTCACCTCAAACCCAAAGGTATACAAAGACTAAAAGTGAAGGGATGGAAAAAGATATTTCATGCAAACAATAGGGAGAAAAAAGCAGGTGTTGCAGTACTTGTATCAGACAAAATAGACTTCCAAACGAAGAAAGTAGCAAGAGATAAAGAAGGACATAACATAATGATAAATGAGTCAATCCAACAAGAGGATATAAACATTAAAAATATATATTCACCCAACACAGAAGCACTGGCATATGTGAAACAAATACTAACAGAACTAAAGGAGGAAATAGACAGCAATGCATTCATTTTAGGTGACTTCAACACATCACTCGCTCCAAAGGACAGATCAACCAGACAGAAAATAAGTAAAGACACAGAGGCACTGAACAACACACTAGAATAGATGGACCTAACAGACATCTATCGAACTCTACACCCAAAAGGAACAGGACACACATTCTTCTCAAGTGCACATGGAACATTTTTCAGAATAGACCACGTACTAGGCCACAAAAAGAACCTCAGTAAAGTCAAAAATATTGAAATTCTACCAATCAACTTCTCAGATCATAAATGTATAAAACTAGAATTAAATTTTAGAAAGAAAACAAAAAAGGCTCACAAATACATGGAGACTTAACAACATGCTCCTAATGGATCAATGGGTTAACGACCAAATCAAAACAGAAATCAAAGAATATATGGAGACAAATGACAACAACAACACAAAGCCACAACTTCTGTGGGATGCAGCAAAGGCAGTTCTAAGAGGAAAATATATCGCAATCCAGGCCTATTTAAAGAAGGAAGAACATTACCAAATGAACAGTCTAAAGACACAATTAGTGAAATTGGAAAAAGAAGAACAAAGGAGGCCCAAAGTCCAGAAGGAGGGACATAATAAAGATCAGAGAAGAAATAAATAAAATTGAGAAGAATAAAACAATAGAAAAAATCAATATAAGCAAGAGCTGGTACTTTGAAAAAATAAACAAAATAGATAAACCCCTAGCCAGGCTTATTAAGAGAAAAAGAGAATCTACACACATAAACAGAATGAGAAACGAGAAAGGAAAAATAATGACAGACCCCACAGAAATACAAAGAATTATAGAGAATATTATGAGAATCTATATGCTAACAAGCTGGAAAACATAGAAGAAATGGACAACTTCTCAGAAAAATACAACCTTCCAAAACTGACCAAGCAAGAAACAGAAGAACTAAACAGACCAATCACCAGCAACGAAATTGAAGCGGTAATCAAAAAACTACCCCAAAACAAAATCCCTGGACCAGATGGATTCACCTCTGAATTCTACCAGACATATAGAGAAGAAATAACACCCATTCTCCTTAAAGTTTTCCAGAAAATAAAAGAGGAGGGAATACTTCCAAACTCTTTCTATGAGGCCAGCATCACTCTAATACCAAAACCTGGCAAAGACCTCACCCAAAAAGAAAACTACAGACCAATATCCCTGATGAACTAGATGCAAAAATACTCAACTAAATATTAGCAAACAGAATTCAAAAATACATCAAGAGAATCATACACTATGATCAAGTGGGACTCATCGCAGGGATGCAAGGATGGTACAACATTCAAAAATCCATCAATATCATCCACCACATCAACAAAAAGAACAAAAACCACATGATCATCTCCGTAGATGCTGAAAAAGCCTTTGACAAAATATAGCATCCATTCATGATTAAAACTCTCAACAAAATGGATATAGAGGGCAAGTACCTCAACATCATAAAAGCTATATATAACAAACCCACAGCCAACATCATACTTAACAGGGAGAAGCTGAAAGCTTTTCATCTAAGATCAGGAACAAGACAGGGATGCCCACTCTCCCCACTGTTATTCAACATAGTACTGGAGGTCCTAGCCACGGCAATCAGACAAAACAAAGACATACAAGGCATCCAGATTGGTAAAGAAGAAGTCAAATTGTTACTATTTGCAGATGACATGATATTGTACATAAAAAACCCTAAAGACTCCACTCCAAAACTACTAGAACTAATATCTGAATTTAGCAAAGTTGCAGGATACAAAATTCACAAACAGAAATATTTTGCTTTCCTATACACTAACAATGAACTAACAGAAAGAGAATCAGAAAACAATTCCATTCCCAATTGCATCAAAAAGAATAAAATACGTAGGAATAAACCTAACCAAGGAAGTGAAAGACCTATACTCTGAAAACTGCAAGACACTCCTAAAAGAAATTAAAGAGGACACTAGCAAATGGAAATTAATTCCATGCTCTTGTCTAGGTAGAATAAATATTGTCAAAATGGCTACAGACCTAAAGCAATCTACAGATTCAATGCAATCCCTATCAATATACCACCAGCTTTCTTCAATGAACTGGAACAAATAATTCTAACATTCATATGGAACCACAAAAGACTCCAAATAGCCAAAGCAATCCTGAGAAGGAGGAATCAAACAGGGGGAATTATGCTCCCTGACTTCAAGCTCTACTACAAACCTATAGTAATGAAGACAATTTGGTACTGGCACAAAAACAGACCCACAGACCAGTGGAACAGAATAGAAAATCCAAACATTGACTGAAACATATACAGTCAACTAATATTTGATAAAGGAGCCTTGGGTATACAATGGGGAGATGACAACCTCTTCAGCAACTTGTGTTGGCAAAACTGGACAGCTACATGTAAGAAAGTGAAACTGGACTACTGTATAAACCCATACACAAAAGTCAACTTAAAATGGATCAAAGACCTGAATGTAAGTCATGAAACCATAAAACTCTTAGAACACAACATAGGCAAAAATCTCTTAGACATAAACATGAGCGACTTCTTCATGAACATATCTCCCCGGGCAAGGGAAACAAAAGCAAAAATGAACAAGTGGGACTATATCAAGTTGAAAAGCTTCTGTACAGCAAAGGACACCATCAGTAGAACAAAAAGACATCCTACAGTATGGGAGAATATATTCATAAATGACATATCTGATAAGGGGTTAACATCCAAAATGTATAAAAAACTCGTGCATCTCAACAAACATAAAGTAAATAATCCAATTAAGAAATGGGCAGAGGACATGAATAGACACTTCTCCAAAGAAGAAATTCAGATGGCTAACAGACACATGAAAAGATGCCCCACATCACTAATCATCAGAGAAATGCAGATTAAAACCACAATGAGATAGCACCTCACACCAGTGAGGATGGTCAACATCCAAAACACAAACAACAACAAATTTTGGCGAGGAAGTGGAGAAAAGGGAACCCTCCTACACTGCTGGTGGGAATGCAAATTAGTTCAACCATTGTGGCATGCAGTATGGAGGTTCCTCAAAAAACTCAAAATAGAAATCCCATTTGACCCAGCAATTCCACTCCTAGGAATTTACCCTAAAAATGCAGCAGCCCAGTTTGAAAAAGACATATGTACCCGTATGTTTATCACAGCACTATTTACAATAGCCAAGAAATGGAAGCAACCTAAGTGTCCATCAGTAGATGAATGGATAAAGAAAAAGTGGTACATATACACAATGGAATATTATTCAGCCATAAGAAGAAAACAAATCCTACCATTTGCAACAACATGGATGGAGCTAAAGGGTATTATGCTCAGTGAAATAAGCCAAGCCGAAAAGGACAAGTATCAAATGATTTCATTCATATGTGGAGTATAAGATCAAAGAAAAAAAACTGAAGGAACTAAACTGCAGCAGACTCACAGAACCCAAGAATGGACTAGTAGTTACCAAAGTGAAAGGGACTGGGGAGGATGGGTGGGAAGGGAGGCACAAGGGAGAAAAAGGCACATTACGATTAGCAGATGTAATGTTGGGGGGAGGCACTGAGGGGCTGTTCAACTCAGAGAAGACAATTAGTGACTCTATAGCATCTCACTACACTGAAGGACAGTGACTGTAATAGGGTTGGTGGGGGGGGACCTGATGAAGGGGGTAGTTTAATCACCATAATATTGCACATGTAATTGTAGATTAATGATACCAAAATAAACTATAAAGAAAAAAAAGAAATGGAGGTGAGGGGAGAAAGGAACATATTTGATAAATAACATGGAGTTTCCATTTTTAAAGTTCCACCGCAAATGTTGCTTCAAGAGAATACTAGAGTGGTTTGGTAGGAGGAGAATGGAGAAGGAATTTGTAGCTTTTAAGGCAATTTAAATAAATGTATTTTTCCTACCATTCTACCCTATTACCTATTTCTTCACTCTGGCACATTCTGAAAATGAAAAGAAGTGGGCTCATGTACGTTAGCTCTCAGTTCAAGTTTTCTTTTTTTTTTATTAAGGTACCATTGATATACACTCTTATGAGGGTTTCAAATGAAAAAAACAATGTGGTTACTACATTCCCTCAAATTATTGTGTCATGGCCACACCCCATTGCAGTCACTGCCCATCAGTGTAGTAAGATGCCATAGTCACTATTTGCCTTGTCTGTGCTACACTGTCTTCCCCATGATCCCCCTCCAACACCATGTGTAATAATCATAATACCCCTCATCCCCTTCTCCCTCTCTCTCAACCCATCCACCCCCACCACTCCCCTTTGGCAACCGCTAGACCCTTATTGGAGTTCATGCATATGTTTCTGTTTTGTTCCTTCAGTTTAGCTTTGTTTTTATACTCCACAAATGAGGGAAATCATTTGGTACTTACCTTTCTCTGCCTGGCTTATTTTACTGAGCATAATATTGTATAGCTCCATCCATATTGTTGCAAATGGTAAGATATGTTTCTTTCTTATGGATGAATGGTATTCCTTTGTGTATATGTACCACATCTTCTTCATCCATTCATCTAGTCATGAACACTTAGGTTGCTTCCATATCTTGGCTGTTGTAAATAGTGCTGCAATAAACATAGGGGTGCACATGTCTTTTTGAATCTGAGAACTTGTATTCTTTGGGTAAATTCCTAGGAGTAGAATTCTTAGGTCAAATTGTATTTCTATTTTTAGTTTGTTGAGGAACCTCCATATTGCTTTCCACAATGGTTGAACTAATTTACATTCCCACCAGCAGTGTAAGAGGGTCCCCTTTCTCCACATCCTCAGCAGCATTTGTTTTTCTTAGTCTTTTTGATACTTTCCATCCTAACTGGTGTGGGGTGATATCTCATTGTGGTTCTAATTTGCATTTCCCTGTTAATTAGTGATGTGGAGCATCTTTTCATGTGCCTGTTGTCCATCTGAATTGCTTCTTTGGAGAAGTGTCTGTTCATATCCTCTGCCCCTTTATTAATGGGGTTATTTGCTTTTTGGTTGTTGAGGCATGTGAGTTATTTATATATTTTGAATGTTAACCCTTTGTCAGATATGTCATTTATGAATATATTCTCCCATACTTTAGGATGCCTTTTTGTTCTGTTGATGGTACTTTGCTGTACTGAAGCTTTTTAGTTTAATGTAGTCCCATGTGTTCATTTTTTATTTTGTTTCTCATGCTTGAGGATATGAGTTCAGGAAAAAGTTGCTCATGTTTACATAAGGAGATTTTTGTGTATGTTGTTTTCTAAGAGTTTTATGGTTTCATGACTTATATTCAGGTCTGATCCATTTTGAGTTTACTTTTGTGTATGGGGTAGAGAAAAATCAAGTTTCATTCTCTTGCATGTAGATGTCCAGTTTTACAAACACCGGTTGTTGAAGAGGCTGTAATTTCCCTATTGTATATCCATGGCTCCATCATCATATATCAATTGACCATATATGCTTGGGTTTATATCTGGGCTCTGCACTCTGTTCCATTGGTCTATGGGTCTGCTCTTGTGTCAGTACCAAATTGTCTTGATTACTGTGGCTTTGTAGTAGAGCTTGAAGTCAGGGAGCATAATCCCCCCAGCTTATTCTTCCTTCTCAGTATTGCTTTGGCTATTTGGGGTCTTTTGTGGTTCCATATGAATTTTAGAAATATTCGCTCTAGTTTGTTGAAGAATGCTGTTGGTATTTTGATAAGGATTGCATTGAATCTGTATATTGCTTGAGTCAGGCTGGCCATTTTGGCAATATTCTTCCTATCTATGAGCGTGGGATGTGTTTCCATTTCTTGTTATCTTCTTTAATTTCACTCATGAGTTTCTTGTAGTTTTCAGTGTATAGGTCTTTCACTTCCTTGCTTAGGTTCATTCCTAGGTATTTTATTCTTTTTGATGCAATTGTGAATGGAATTGTTTTCCTGAAGTCAAGTTTTCTTATCTGTTTTTTCCAGTTCATTTGTTTAGTTTGTTTCTGACTTTGAACAAATATATATTTAATAAAAGAATAAGAATATATTATATTTTCATATATGACCAAGAAAGCAAAACTCATTACCAAGACTAACAAACAGACTTGACTTTGACTTTACTTACCTTCCTCTTCCCTTGATATTCAGATCACTTGTTCAGGGACCAATGTCTTTTTGCCCAGACTTTAATTTCTGTTCCTGACATCTATCCTCTACCAAGACTTGCTGCCTGGAACATCCCTTGATTGCTGATCTCAATATTTCTGCTGCCTGGAATGCCCTGTCTCAAGTTCTCTCTCTCCCGGTGAATATACAATTCAAGGTCAAACTTGGATTATATGCCTCTTCTTTGTAGCTTTCCCTGGTCTTCCTAGTCAGAATCACACTTGCACCTCTGTGCTTCCCAGGCACTTTTGTTATTCACCAGGTTGTCTTATATAAAGATGAAAATGTTTAAATATCCCTTTCCAAATAGACTGTGTTATCATTGAGATCTAGACAACTACCAAATCATGTTTATTTTCTCTGGGAACTGTGATGGTGACATACACTTGTTATGTGATGACTGTTTGAATTACTGTATCTTACCTATTTGGCTAGTTTTCATCAACTGCCTTGCTGATCTACTTTGTCTCTTTCTTTTCTTCAATTACAAATATTCCTATTCCTAGCTCTTGGCTTTCTGCTATTTCAGTGGTGCTTTCTCTTTCTCCTTACTCCATGATCTGTTGCTACCTGACACCATGACAACTTAACATCCCACATGGTGCTCAGCTATCTAAAGATAATACATTGTTTTCAGGCTAAGGGATTATCTTCCCTTTGAAGCTGCATCCCCAGTAAACAAATCTTGTTCATTTGTGTTCCACAGGATTATTATCTAATGTAGAGTTTATATTCACTTTTATGTGTGTCTTCCATTGCTTTCACGTATATTCATATCTTTATACATATTTTCTATTTTTATTGTTCTCAGAAGAAATGTGCTTATATCCTAAAATGAATATGAGAAGAGTATATTCATGCTCATTCTTTGATGTATATTACTGTTCATTTTCAAAGTCATTTTAACTGCAGTCATTTCTGAACATAGAGATCTGATGTGGACAGTCTGGTGGTGGCAGTTAGACTCAAGAACATAAACATACTGAAATACTGGCTATTTCTAGTGAAGCAGCATCTTACTGAAGGCAGCTGAAACAAAAGATAAAACCTGCAGCTTGGTTCCTGATATGATTTTAAAGTGCTGTAGGCCAGTATTGGAAAACAGTTTTACCTTTGTGTACTAATTCCTCACTACAATATTGAATATTTGTTTGCATTGCATTGAAAAATGTTGTTAAGGTGACTATATTATGAATCTTAATTACAGCTGAGCACTAGTATCCTTTGAATATTAATTCAAAAAGATCATCACAGGTTCAAATAAGAAATGATCCATATAGTAGTACACCATGGAGAATATAGCCAGTGATTCTGTAACATCTTGCTATGTTTATTGATAGTAACTGCACTAGTGGGGTTGAGGATTTAATGATATGGGTAACTGTTGAGCCACTGTATACTGAAAACTAATAAAAGATTTTATATCGATGATAATTCAGTTAAAAACAAAAATAAATTATCGATATAGCAGAAGATTCATTCCCATTGGACATTTATATTTTCTAGATTTTCTTCTCCTAAGCTAGTTAGAATTTTGTGTAATATTGACATATGTGTAATAAATTATAAAATAAACATCTGAATTTTTATTTTTATTTTTTATTTTGCTATTATTAATATACAATTACATGAGCAACATTATGGTTACTATACTACCCTTTTATCAAGTCCCCATCATATACCCCATTGCAGTCACTGTCCATCAGCGTAGAAGGATGTTATAGAATCACTACTTGTCTTCTCTGTGTTATACTGCCTTCCCCATATCCTCCCACCCGGTCCCCACACCGCTACATTATGTGTGCTAATTGTAATAGCCCTTTTATCCCCTTATCCCTCCTTTCCCACCCTTCTTCCTCAGTTCCTTTCCCTTTGGTATCTGTTAGTCCATTCTTGGGTTCTATGAGTCCGCTCCTGTTTTGTGTTCCTTCAGTTTTTTATTTGTTCTTATACTCCACATATGAGTGAAATCATTTGGTACTTGTCTTTCTCTGCCGGGTTTATTTCACTGAGCATAATACCCTCTAGCTCCATCCATGTGGTTGCAAATGGTAGGATTTGTTTTCTTCTTATGGCTGAAAGTATTCCATTGTGTATATGTACCACATCTTCTTTATCCATTCATCTACTGATGGACACTTAGGTTGCTTCCATTTCTTGGCTATTGTAAATAGTGTTGCGATAAACATAGATGTGCATATGTCTTTTTCAAACTGGGCTGCTGCATTCTTAGGGTAAATTCCTAGGAGTGGGATTCCTGGGTCAAATGGTATTTCTATTTTGACTTTTTTGAGGAACCTCCATACTGCTTTCCACAATGGTTGTACTAATTTACATTCCCACCAACAGTGTAGGAGGGTTCCCCTTTCTCCACATCCTCACCAACAATGGTTGTTGTTTGTCTTTTGGATGGTAGCCATCCTAACTGGTGTGAGGTGATATCTCATTGTGGTTTTAATTTGCATTTCTCTGATGACTAGTGATGTGGAGCATCTTTTCATGAACTTGTTGGCCATATGAATTTCTTCTTTGGAGAAGTGTCTGTTGAGCTGCTCTGCCCTTTTTTTAATTGGGTTATATGCTTTTTGTTTATTGAGGTGAATGAGCTATTTATATAATTTGGATGTCAACCTCTTATCGGATATGTCATTTATGAATATATTCTCCCATACTCTAGGAACTCTTTTTGATCTACTGATGGGTATCCCTTGCTGTACAGAAGCTTTTTAGTTTGATATAGTGCTATTCGTTCATTTTTGCTTTTGTTTCCCTTGCCCAGGGAGGCATGTTCATGAAGAAGTTGCTCATATTTATGTCCAAGAGATTTTTGCCTATGTTTTTTCTAGGAGTTTTATGGTTTCATGACTAACATTCAGGTCTTTGATCCATTTTGAGTTTACTTTTGTGTATGGAGTTAGACAGTAATTCAGTTTCATTCTCTTACATGTAGCTGTCCAGTTTTGCCAACACCAGCTGTTGAAGAGGCTGTAATTGCCCCATTGTATGTTCATGGCTCCTTTATCATATATTAATTGACCATATATGCTTGGGTTATATCTGGGATCTGTAGTCTATTCCATTGGTCTATGGGTCTGTTCTTGTTTCAGTACCATATTGTCTTGATTACTGTGGCTTTGTAGTAGAGCTTGAAGTCAGGGAGCGTAATTCCCCTGCTTTGAATATTTGGGGTCTTTTGTGGTTCCATGAATTTTTGAACAATTTATTCCAGTTCATTGAAGAATGCTGATGGTATTTTGATAGGGATTGCATTGAATCTGTAGATTGCTTTAGGCAGGATGGTCATTTTGACAATATTACTTCTTTGTTGACAGGAGAATGGGATGAAATTCCATTTTTTACTGTCCTCTTTAATTTCTCTTAAGAGCATCTTGTAGTTTTCAGGGTATAGTTCTTTCCCTTCCTTGGTTAGGTTTATTCCTAGGTATTTTATTCTTTCTGATGCAATTTTGAATGGAATTGTTTTTCTGATTTCTCTTTCTGTTAGTTCATCATTAGTACATAGGAAAGCAACAGATTTCTGGGTATTAATTTTGTATCCTGCAACTTTGCTGAATTCAGATATTAGTTCTAGTAGTTTTGGAGTGGAGTCTCTAGGGATTTTTATGTACAGTTCATGTCATCTGCAAATAGTGAAAGTTTGACTTCTTCTTTACCAATCTGGATGACTTGTATTTATTTGTTTTGTCTGATTGCCATGGCTGGGACCTCCAGGACTATGTTGAATAACTGGGTAGAGTGAGCATCTCTGTTTTGTTCCTCATCTTTTTGGTGAAAAGCTTTCAGCTTCTCACTGTTAAGTATGATGTTTGCTGTGGATTTGTCATATATGGCCTTTATTATGTTGAGGTACTTGCCCTGCATACCCATTTTGTTGAGAGTTTTTATCATTAATGGATGTTGAATTTTGTCAAATGCTTGTTCAGCATCTATTAACATGATCATGTGGTTTTTGTCCTTCTTTTTATTGATGTAGTGGATGATGTTGATGGATTTTAGAATGTTGTACCATCCTTGCATATCTGGCATGAATCCCACTTGATCATGATGGATGATCTTTTTGATGTATTTTTGAATTCGGTTTACTAATATTTGAGTATTTTTGCATCTGTGTTCATCAGAGATATTGGTGTGTAATTTTCTCTTTTCGTGGTGTCTTTGCCTGGTTTTGTTATTAGAGTGATGTTGGT
Source organism: Phataginus tricuspis (assembly GCA_029783875.1). Lineage (NCBI taxonomy): Eukaryota > Metazoa > Chordata > Mammalia > Pholidota > Manidae > Phataginus > Phataginus tricuspis. The sequence continues at coordinate 28,271,500 of JAQQAC010008880.1, read as the reverse complement.
CTTGTAGAATGAGTTTGGGAGTATTCCCTCCTCTTCTATTTTTGGAAAACTTTAATGAGGATGGGTATTAGGTCTTCACTAAATGTTTGATAAAATTTGCACTGAAACCGTCTGTTCCAGGGGTTTTGTTCTTAGGTAATTTTTTTATTACCAAAATCAATTTCCTTGCTGGTAGTTGGTCTATTCAGATTTTCTGTTTCTTCCTGGGTCAGCTTTGGAAGGCTGTATTTTTCTAGAAAGCTGTTCATTTCTTCTAGGTCATCCAGTTTGTTAGCATACAATTTTTAATGGTATTCTCTCATAATTCTTTGTATTTTTGTGGTATCCATAGTGATTTCTCCTTTCTCATTTCTGATTCTGTTTATGTGTGTAGACTCTCTTTTTTTCTTGGTAAGTCTGGCAAGGGGTTTATCTATTTTGTTTATTTTCTCAAAGAATAAGCTCCTGCTTTCATTGATTCTTTCTGTTGTTTTATTCTTCTCAACTTAATTTACTTCTTCTTTAATCTTTATTATGTCCCTCCTTCTATTGACTTTTGGCCTCATCTCCTCTTCCTTTTCTAGTTTCATTAATTGTGAGTTTAGACTGTTTGTTCTTCTTTCCTGAGGTAGGCCTGTACTACAATATATGGGATTGTTCTTCTTTCCTGAGGTAGGCCTGTACTACAATATATTTCCTTCTTAGCACAGCTTTCACTGTGTCCCATAGATTTTGTGGTGTTTAATTACTGTTGTCGTTTGTCTCCATATATTGCTTGATCTCTGTTCTTATTTGGTCATTGATCCATTGATTATTTAGGAGTATGTTATTAAGACTTCATGTGTTTGTGGGATTTTTCATTTTCTTTGGGTAATTTATTTCTAGTTTCATACCTTTTTGATCTCAGAAGCTGTTTGGTACAATTTCAATCTTTTTGAATTTACTGAGATTCCTTTTGTGGCCTAATATATTATCTATTCTTGAAAATGTTCCATGTGCACTTGAGAAGAATGTGTATCCTGTTGCTTTTGGATGCAGTGTTCTGTAGATGTCCATTATGTCCATCTTTCTAATATGTTGTTCAGTGCCTCTGTCTCTTTATTTTCGGTCTGTTTGATCTGTCCTTTGGAGTGAGTTGAAGTCACCTACAATGAATGCATTACATTTGGTGTGTTGAAGTCACCTACAATGAATGCATTACATTCTATTTCTCCCTTTAATTCTGTTAGTATTTGTTTCACATATGTAGGTTATTCTGTGTCGGGTGCATAGATGTTTATAATAGTTATATCCTTTTGTTGGTCTGACCCTTTTATCATTATGTAATATCCTTCTTTGTCTCTTGTGACTTTTTTGTTTTGTAGTCTATTTTGGCTGATATAAGTATTGCAACTCCTGCTTTTTTCTCACTATTAGTTACATGAAATGTCTTTTTACATCCCTTCACTTTCAGTCTATGTATGTCTTTGTGTTTGAAGTGAGTCTCTTATAGGCAGCATATAGATGGGTCTTTTTTTATCCTCTCAGTAACTTTATGTCTTTTGATTCGGGCATTCAAACCATTTACATTTAGGGTGATTATCAATAGGTATGTGCTTATTCCCACTGCAGGATTAAATTTGTGGTTGCCAAAGGTTCAAGGGCAATTCCGTTACTATCTAACAGTCTAATTTAACTTATTTTGTATACTATTGCAAACACAACCTAAAGGTTCTTTTTTTTCTGCCTTTTTTCCCCCCTCCATTCTTTTTATGTTATGAATCATATTCTGTACTCTTTGTCTTCCCTTGAATGATATCTGTTTAGTGTTAGGAATACTTCCATCTATAGGAGTCCCTCCAAAATGCCCTGTAAAGATGGTTTGTGGGAGGTAAATTCTCTCAGCTTTTGCTTATCTGAAAATTGTTTAATCCCTCCTTCAAATCTGAATGATAACCTTGCCGGGTAGAGTATTCTTGGTTCAAGGCCCTTCTGCTTCATTGCATTAAATATATCATGCCACTCTCTTCTGGCTTGTAAGGTTTCTGTTGAGAAGTCTGATGATAGCCTGATGGGGTGTCCTTTTTATGTGATCTTTTTTCTCTCTAGCCGCTTTAAAAGTCTGTCTTTATCCTTGATCTTTGCCATTTTAATTATATGTCTTGATGTTGTCTTCCTTGGGTCCCTTATGTTGGGAGATCTGTGCACCTCCATGGCCTGAGAGACTATCTCTTTCCCCAGATTGTGGAAGTTTTCAGCAATTACCTCCTCAATGACACTTTCTATCCATTTTCTCTCTCTTCTTCTTCTGGTACCCCTATAATGCGAATATTGTTCCGTTTGGATAGGTCACACAGTTCTCTCAATATTCTTTTATTCTTAGAGATCCTTTTCTCTTTCTCTGCCTCAGCTTCTTTGTATTCCTGTCCTCTAATTTCTAATCCACTTACATCTCTCCTACTACATCTAATCCACTTTTAAATCCCTCCATTGTATGTTGCATTTCATATATGGCATTTCTTAATCATTGAATCTCCATCTTAAATTCATTCCTGAGATCTTGAATATTTTCCTGTGCCTCCATAAGCATTTTTATAATTTTTATTTTGAACTCTCTTTCTGGAAGATTTGTGAGTTTGGTTTCACTTGACCCTCTTTCTGGGGTTTGTGAGATTTTGGCCTGACCCATGTTCTTTTGACGTTTCGTATTTCCGTGTGGTGCCCACATTGTGCAGAAACTCCAGTCTCTGGAGGTGCTCAGCCCCTAGAGTGAGGTTGGGGAATGTAGGCGAGCAGAGTTGGTGCCTAGGGGGCAGGAAAGACCTGTTTCCTGATTCCCGTCTGCGGTGCCTGTCTCCAGTGTCAGAGGCAGTGGGCCAAGCACACAGGTAATCTTCTGTGCTTTGCGTCTCTAGCTGTTGTAGGTGGGGCCTCTGTCTGGCTGGCCTGATGCCTGCACAGTAACTGCTTGTTTGTAAGCATGTGCCTGCAGGCCAGTAGGAAGGCTCAGCAGGCTGTGTGTCACAGTGGGGGGCCTCAGAGCTGAGTAGGCCGTCAGGGGTATGGAGCTCCTGAAGCTCCTCAAAGCTCCCAACCAACTGGGCCGAGCACACCCAGGCTACCTTATCCAGCTCTCCCTTGTCCCGCACAGCAAGCTCCATGCAAACCCCGCCCCTTTTGCAGCCCTCTTGCTGCTAGGAAGCCTCTCAGACTCCCTGCCTTTCCTTTGACACAGAGCGGCTGGGTGTGGATCCCCTCCTCCACAAACGGCTGGAATGTCAATTTAACAAGCACTCCACCTGTTCCAGCTCCGCAATGTCCAGGGCACCACACAATATAGGGTTCTTCTCACAAAGCAGAAGTCCAGGGCTAGGTGTCCTGCAGTCCCAGGCTTTCATCCCTTCCGTGCTCTGTTTCTCTTCTTCCCGCTGGTGAGCTGAAGTAGGGAAAGGGCTTGGGTCCCGCCGGATTAAGGCTTTCGTTCATTACCCTGTTTCTTGAGGTCTGCTCTACTCCTGAGGTCTGTATGCAGTCTGGTTCAGCCTTGTTTCTTATTGCTGTCTGAAGGTTAGTTGTATTTATTAACTATAATTTTGTACTGTTTATGGTTTTGTGTGGATCTCTCCATCTCACCTCTCATGCCACCATCTTGAATCTCTCACCATTGGTATTTTTAATCAACGTAAAATTTAAAATCCTGAAAACAAAGTTACCATCAACAACTGAAAATGTTTAAAGCAATAAATTTATATATGAAAACTCCTATATATGAAAAATAAAAGAGATTCAATAGAAATATGGGAAAAGGGTATACATAGGCAATGTATTGAAAGGATATTTGAGTATCCAAGGGACCATTCAAATATGAAAAGGTGCTTAGTGTCCTAGAATCTGAAATATGCAATGTGCTCAGTCTTACAAGGCTGAAGTCAAGGTGTCTAGAGGGATGGCATGCATTCTCATCTGGAGGTTTGACTAGGGAAGAACCTACTATTGACCTCCCTTAGGTCATTGACAGAATTTATTTCATTGAGACTGTAGAATTTTTGAAAGCTTGCTTCTTCAAATCCAGGAACAGAGAGTGAGAGAGAGAACGAGACACAAGGAGAGAGAGAGAGAGTCTCTGATGCTTCAGGTGTCTGACTTCTAGATGCTCTTTTATGGGCTTGCTCACCTGACTAGATCCTGTCCAACCAGGAGGATCTTCCTTTGATGAACTTAAAGGCAACTGATTAGTGACTTTCATTATCTGCAAAATCCCTTTACCTTGCCGTATAATATTAATAAAGGAAGTGACTGTTGCCATATCCTATTGGTTAAAGGCAAGTCACAGGTCACACCCACATTCAAGATAACCTAAAGGTGTGACTCATTGGGGTACACCCTAGAGTATATCTCCCACATTCATCTTGTGGGAAAAAAACTAAGAAATTGACTATAATAAGACCATTATGAAGAGGAATTTGGTAGCAAATAGTAAACAATACTCGAAAATCCAGCAATTCCATGTATAGTTATGTGCTCAGCAGATGTAGTCAGAAATGTCAATTGTACTATTATTTTTAATAATGAAAAACTAGACATAAAACCTAAATGCTGTGAATAGAAGCAAGATGAGTAACTGTTGTATATTCATAAAATGAATACTTTTACTTCACAGCAGTGGCAATGAATGAATCAGAAACTATTAAGGCAAACATCTGAAAAAGTCTAATGAAAAATGCAAGTTGCAGAAAAAGATAAGCAGTTTATTACAAATTACATAAAGTTTCAAAACACATAAAATGCTACTATACACTGTTCCCATTATGTAAATATGTATGTATATAAAGGAAACATGGAATTAAAAAATAGCTGTGTTAACTTCTGGACTTTAAAAGTGTGAGTGAGTTTATGTCAGTGAAAAGAAAAGGTATTCTTACCAATTGGAAAAAGATAATTGTAACAGTATATACCTTTATGTTTGCATATCAATGACAATACTTTTTGAAGGATAGCTTGGGATCTTTGTGTTATGTTCCACTGAGGCAGTTTTCACATTTTGATCTGGAATATTTTACCTCTTAGAAGTAAACCTCAGGAGGCTAATAAGGATATATTTATAAATTGAAAATTGTTCACTTTTAAGTTTCCTTATAAAAAGTTTCTTGAATGCTATTAGATTTTGTATTTGATTAAGCCATTATTTCTATTGTTAAAATTGAAAGAACGTGCTTCAGAGATTCAAATGCACTATGGGTTTAGGGAAATGTTAATAACTAGTATTCATATATATGGACACTAAATATAATTAATATTCTATAAAATATCTTTTTTATATATTATTTTCTAATGTTTCACATTATATTTATATTTTTATTTATGCATTCTTCTCAGTATTAAAAATATCTTTTAAAGTACACATCAGTTTTAAAGTACATTGTTCAAAAGAATAGAAAGTTACATCAAAAGTTATATCTAATCAACATCAAATATGGTGTTAATATTTAGAAACAAAAATGAGGACAACTTAAGTATGGCAAGAACCTGAACTTTCCCAAAACATTGTACAAAAAAAAATCTTTTGGTAAATATCTGAGACTTAAATAGCTTAATCACTTACAACCTGGGAGGGCAAAATGCTCAATCTATGACAAAATGTGTACATGTATGTTTTTGTGTGGACGTATGTGTGTATGTGTGTGTGCATGTGTTTGTGTTTATTTGTGTTTGGCGTCAGCTATGTCTGTTGATCAACAGAAATATAGGTTTACATGATCAAATTTTAATTTCACTATCCTTTTCCAATATGTCATAGACCACATATTTGAAACAAGTATCTTAAGATTAAAACTATATACCTAAGTGGCATGGATATATATCCTCTCTCTGAAAGGCCCTTGAAGAAGGAATCTGTTACTTCAGAGTATCTCTCACAGGGTGATTTTGGCTCTCCCTGGATTTCCAAGTGCTGCTAAATTTAGGCCATTCTAGCCAAGAGAGGCTGAGGCATGCTATTTTTCTGCTTATCTCCAAACAACTGCCACTGCTCATCAATCTCTTCTGGCATAGACCTGATTTAAAATATTACAACCTCGTTTCACATCTTGATTTCTTCTCAAAAAAAGTAATTTAATTTCAGTATTTATTTTTAGAAAGCCTACATTAAAATCTTTGTAATATGATTCAGTTTGTCAGTGTTTCTGGTTTCGTAAGGATGTCCTGCAGGGTCTCTTGAATGCATTACACCCCGTCATGCTTCCATCCAGCAATTATTCCATTTCAGAATTCCCAGATTTGTTTTTCAAATCCTTCTTTGGTTATAAAACCTTTTAAATGTTTTTTTGTTTGTTTGTTTTCCCCGTATAGATCAAGTACCATACACAATAAACTAATCAATAGTCAATTTGTTCTTTGTAATTTGTAGATAAATGTGTACTAGTTACATATAAAAACCTAACTTATAAAAACATAAATACTGCTTTCAGTTTGGCCATCCACTAAAATAAACATGGTGATTTACATAACAGATGTAGTCCTCTGAGATCATCTGTACTGTCATTTTGTCCAAGATGTGAACAGGAAATAAATAAGTTAAATATTATTCAAAGTAATAGTAGGACAAATACAGCTTCAATGTAACCTTAACTAAAATGGTGCACTCTTAACTATTTAGAGGGTAGGGTTGAATTTCATATGTTTAACTATGCAAATTGGTATTATCCCATAAGTAATAAAAAGTCATTGAAGGATTTCGAATGTAGGAGTCACATTTGCAGATGGACTTTTAGAAAGAGTGCCTTACTTGCAGTGCCAATAATGGAGTGAAGAATACTTTATTTACAATAATGGAGTACAAAGTGCCTTACTCTTAGTGAGTTGAGAGCAGATGTGATAAAGGTGTCTAGTAATACAATGACCTGAGGGATGGAGGCAATGTATATTTTGCTTATAGACTGTCATGTGAAATTTAAACTAATCACCGCATTTAGATAAATTTTAGAGGAAAATGGTTATATCCCAAACTTTTCTCAAGCTTCTAAAGTTCCTGGAGTTCAGGGTTAAAACATCACTAATCCCAAACCCTTGCTAATTAAAAAATAAGTTTAATATTTTATCAAGCAGGAGAAGGCAACATTTTATTTTTCAATACTAGCAACAAAAAACAAATCAAATAGGAAATCACATTGTGTTTTTCTGTGGTGTTTTTGGTGAGCCATGACATACATGGAAAATTTAAAATAATCTGCTTAGAAGAATACAAAACTGTATATGGCCAAAATGTGTATTTCTCTATTACTGACGTCTATCTCTGCGTCTGTAAATTGAATACAGTTCTCTGTTTTTATACTGCAAGCATTACTTGTTTCTCAGAGCAGACATCAAATTTCATTTGGTAAAGAGGTCCCCAGAGTTCTGCAGTGATGATTTTCCTTAGGCAGTTTTGTGCTCTAACTTGAAGTTGAGTGAACAATATTAGAGTTGATTATTTTCTAGGGATTAAAGGTTTGAAAGATATTAGTTCCTCACCAATAGTCATAATTTCCAGGAAGTATCTGAGACTGAATTTATTATCTTTTAATTAATAGAAAGAATTATAAACACATGCATTCTTAATTCAGTACAAAGTCTAAATGTATTAAACCAAAGGCTATTTGGGAGTTAGTAGGTAGAAAATCATTTTAGGGAATTTCACTTTCTTAAACTGGGCATGGAAAACAGGAAACATACATTTATCAACTTGTAATAATCAACATTTTAGGAAATAACCTGTTCCTGTTGAAAAAGTCCCAGGTCAGTTGGACTGAAAAATCCCATTCAATGGCATTCTCCCATAGTCAGTATTCCATCCTGAGGCTTAAAGGAAGGGGGTTACCCTGTATGCTTTTCCATTTTCTCCTTTCTATTTGGTTTTATATTTTTATTTGAAAGAGCTTTATAAAAGACAGAGACAGGCCTTTGTCCCCTGACAAAACATAACAACAAATGGTCTACAAAAATGGGCCCTTTCTTGGTCTGGGTTAAAGATATTTGCCTTTTTCTAATGTATTCTACTAAGTTCTTAGTTTTTATTCCATGACTCAACCTTTCAGCAGTCCATCCATGTAAAGTCCAAAGTTAGAAGAAACTCTAGGTTTCTTCATTCGTCACTTCAGAGGGAAACGGGAAATTCATAGCAATATGACCTTGACAATATAACATAAGAATGGTAAATTGAGAATTAAATGTGCACACACACATACATTATTCATTCAGTGTATATGACGATGTAGTAATAAAATAATGTTTTTGGTACTTTTTATATGTGACAAATATTGCCTAAGTCACTTGTGTTAGTTTTGTTTTGTTTTGTTTTTTTTTGCTATTTTTTAATGAGCCACAAAATACTAGTGGTGTACAACAACCCTTGTGCTCATGGATTCAGTGAGGCAGGCTTTAGAGTGGGTGACTATTTAGTGCTTCATCTTGGAAGACTTCCAGCTTGGAGAACACAGTTACATTAACAGCTTGGACTGTAATCATCTGAAAGCATCTTCACTCACATATTTGTTGTTGATGCTGATTGTTGATTGGACCTTAAGCTGGGCTGTTGACTGGGACACCTGTGCATGGTGTCTCCAAGTCATCTTTTCATATGGGCTAATTTGGGTTTTCTTAAAAGATGTTGGTTAGCTTCCTGGAGAAATTATTCCAAGAAAGAAAGATTGAAGTGTGTATTATTTTTGTGATCTAACCAGAGAAGTCATGCAGAATCACTTCTGCTATGTAATCTATTGTCTAACTGGTACTCACTAGTATAAGAAGAGGAAATATAGACATCACCAGTTGAAGGCAGGGTTCTAGAAGTGCATATGGGATGAAAGATACTGTTGTGGTCATCCTTGGAAAGTAGGGTCTACCAGAGCTCTTCACATTCAGTATTTCCTATTGAGAAAGGTTCTAGCCCTGTATAGGATCACCATTTTCAACTAACCCTCCAATCTCTATTCTAAAAATTATTCTCCATAAACCACGTGTGAAAAAGAGACTGAAAATTCACTTAATTTTCTTAAAAATAATAAATAATAATCCAAGTTCAAAACCATGACTACAAAATACAGACAATACAAAACTTGATATATTTCCCTGTTTTGCATTACCAATTATTTCTCTTGAAATTTTTATTTTTTGTGTGTGTGTCAGAAAGACCAAAAATAACACAATTATGAATGTTATATTAAGCAACCCACATAATCTTCTGAAAGGTTTGTACACTTCTGGTCTATTTCCCCTGGGTGCATACTGTATATATGTTCAAATTCAATACTGCAAATATATCTGAAATCCTTACTTACAAAAGAAAGGAGAAAATGACCTGTACTGAGAATCCTTTATTTGTTATGTATTATTCTCATGTTATTTCATTAAATGCTAATTCTTCTGGGAGGTGGATGGTATCCACTTTTCATGAGACAGGAATTGAAATGAAGATAGGTTAAGCGATTCACTTTATGTAGGGAAGACAGCTCAGAACTTAAAATGAGAATACAGATCTGATTCAAACACCGGAGGTAAGTAATATGATTAATTGTCGTTTACATGCCTTAGTCTATAAATAAATGATTTAAAATCAGGCTGTTGTAGTTCTAAATTACTGAATAGCAATGTCCCGTTAGTTTTTAACTCTCCCATTCTTACTACATGCTTTTAGTGAGCTCGCTTTACCTCATTTGTGTGTATAACTTGTTCATAATCTTCCCACTGTCATTTCCTGTTTCTCCCATCATTGCCTGACTAAACCCTCAGTTAATAACTGAGATTATATATCACTGAAAAAACAGAAGTCATCAAACAGAGATCGTCCATTTTCTTAGCTCCAAATCTACAAAATTACTTGCATCTGTACTTGCTGTTAAGATTAATTTTGGTCCTCACATATTTTCTGGAACTTACCTCCTTCTGCTCTTAAGGACATTTTAAAGTCCTCTTTTAAGGGCTTTGAAATACTGATCAGTTCCACTGTGTCCTGGAGCTAGAACCAGTCTCACTGTAAACACTACTATTCAATTTAAAAATTCATTCCAGTGATTCCTGCAAACAAAATTCCTTGATTCCACATTCTTCTCTTGATAGCTATTTTTGGCTCTCCACTCCTCCACACAACATTTCTCAGAGTTGATGACATCCACAGTCTTCCCAAACTCTGTTCTGCTCTGCAACCCACTCCAATTGGACTTGCTCAGCCTCGGAGAGATGGTTTTGCTAAGCTCACCAGTAACCAGGATGTTGCCATTGTCTGCAGTTCTCATCTTATTTAACTTCTCAGCAACTTTTGAGAAAAGTACCTTTAACCTCTTCGTGAATGCTTCTTTTCTTCCTATTCTATTGCCTATCTGATACCATATTCTAGGTTTTGTGGTTTGTTTTTTTCTGATGTTTTTCCACTTCTAATCTCTAAATATGGCAAGTTCTTAGAGTTTTGTCCTGGGCCCTCTTCTCACGTGATGCTCTCACATCACACATACCAGATGTGCTTGGTATTTCATATTTAACCCCTTGGGTTCCCCCTTTGTCCTCTTCCCATTTTGCTCTGGGCCCCATGAGGCTATTTTATATGGATTGCATCAATGGTCATTTTGCCCACTGCGTTATGATTGAGTTTAGTTAATGTGACACATTGCAGGAGATTGAAGAGTTAGAGGAAGACAAGGGCAGGGAAGTTATTTCCCCCCTTCCTGCCCAGCATAGTCATTTGGAGAGGGATGTGTCCTGCTGCCCTGCTACCGAGGACCATGGCTCCTTTCAGATACACAGCTACCCTGAGCTTTCTTAGCTGCAGCATCCCTACACCCTTCAGGCTTCGAGGCAGTAAGTTTCCAAATTTTTGCTGGACCAGGATACTGCGTCAGCATTTGTTAGCTTTTCTAAGCTCTGTCCACACTTCCTTTATACTCCTTTTATTGCATCCCTACCTACCCATTTAATTGTACCACCTGCTTCCTGTTGGAATCCTGACACATGGGGTCCTGCACCAGAAAACAAACACTGAGATACACAGGCTTCTCAAAACATTATTCCAGTGAAAGATAAAAAAGGAGGAAAAGCAGGATTGGGCAGGGACCCTTCAAACCATCATGCAGATCTGATACCTGAGAATAGGAAAGAGGTAAGTGATGCAGGGTTGGTCTTGAATAGCTTCAGATCACAATGCACATATGGCAAAGTCTCAGAAGTCAGTGGAGAGATATGGAGCAAATATGGATCCTTAAAGGAGTCCTTCACTGGAAAAAAAATTCCATGGCCCTGGCACATCCATCATCTTTAGAGTTTGACTCCTGCCTGTGAAGAGTGTGACCATGGTTCAAAAGCGGATTGGATTCTGAAGGCAGTAAGAGCTAGAAGCTGTCAACTAACTGTGGCATTTGCAGCTGCATTTAAGTTATTACTTTTTTTAAATCTCTTTATTTTGGTATCATTAATCTAAAATTACATGAGCAACATTGTGTTTACTAGACTCCCCCCGTCATCAAGCCCCACCACATACCCCATTAGAGTCACTGTCCATCAGTGTAGTAAGATGCTATAGAATCACTACTTGTCTTCTCTGTGTTTGTAAAGCCCTCCCTGTACCCTCCTACATTATGTCTGCTGAATGTAATGCCCTTTTTTCCCCCTTGTCCCTCCTTTCCCTCCCATCTGCCCTAGTCCCTTTCCCTTTGGAAACTGTTAGTCCATTCTCAGGTTCTGTAAGTCTGCGGTTGTTTTGTTCCTTCAGTTTTTTTCTTTGTTCTTATACTCCACATATGAGGGAAATCATTTGATACTTGTCTTTCTCTGCCTGGCTTATTTCACTGAGCATAATACCCTCTAGCTCCATCCATGTTGTAGCAAATGGTAGGATTTGTTTTCTTCTTATGGCTGAATAATATTCCATTGTGTATATGTACCACAACTTCTTTATCCATTCATCTACTGATGGACACTTAGGCTGCTTCCATTTCTTGGCTATTGTAAATAATGCTGAGATAAACATAGGGATGAATATGTCTTTTTGAAACTGGGCTGCTGCATTCTTAGGGTAAATTCCTAGGAGTGGAATTCCTGGGTCAAATAGGATTTCTATTTTGAGTTTTTTGAGGTTACCTCCATTCTGCTTTCCACAATGGTTGAACTAATTTACATTCCCACCAGCAATGTAGGAGGGTTCCCTTTTCTCCACATCCTCGCCAACATTTGTTGTTGTTTGTCTTTTGGATGTTGGCCATCCTTACTGGTGTGAGGCGATATCTCATTGTAGTTTTAAATTGCATTTCTCTGATGATTAGCGATGTGGAGCATCTTTTCATGTTCCTGTTGACCATCTGAATTTCTTCGTTGGAGAATTGTCTGTTCAGCTCCTCTGCCCATTTTTAAATTGGATTATTTGCTTTTTGTTTGTTGAGGTGTGTGAGCTCTTTATATATTTTGAATGTCAACCCTTTATCAGATATGTCATTTATGAATATATTCTCCCACACAGTAGGATGCCTTTTTGTTCTATTGATGGCCTCCTTTGCTGTACAGAAACTTTTTAGTTTGATATAGTCCCACTTGTTCATTTTTGCTTTTGTTTTCCTTGCCTGGGGAGATATGTTCATGAAGAAGTTGCTCATGTTTATGTCCAAAAGATTTTGCCTATGTTTTTTTCTAAGAGTTTTATGGTTTCATGACTTACATTCAGGTCTTTGATCCATTTTGAGTTTACTTTTGTGTATGGGGTTAGACAATGATCCAGTTTCATTTTCTTGCATGTAGCTGTCCAGTTTAACCAACACCAGCTGTTGAAGAGGCTGTCATTTCCCCATTGTATATCCATGGCTCTTTATTGTATATTAATTGACCATATATATTTGGGTTAATATCTGGACTCTCTATTCTTTTCCACTGGTCTGTGGGTCTGTTTTTGTGCCAGTACCAAATTGTCTTGATTACTGTGGCTTTGTAGTAGAGGTTGATGTTGGGAAGCGAGATCCCCCTGCTTTATTCTTCCTTCTCAGGGTGCTTTGGCTACTCGGGGTCTTTCGTGGTTCCATGAATTTTTGAACTATTTGTTCCAGTTAATTGAAGAATGCTGTTGGTATTTTGATAGGGATTGCATTGAATCTGTAGATTGCTTTAGGCAGCATGGTCATTTTGACAATATTAGTTCTTCCTAGACAAGAGCATGAGATGAGTTTCCATTTGTTAGTGTCCTCTTTAATTTCTGTTAAGATTGTCTTGTAGTTTTCAGGGTATAGTTCTTTCACTTCCTTGGTTAGGTTTATTCCTAGGTATTTAATTCTTTTTGGTGAAATTGTGAATGGAATTGTTTTCCTGATTTCTCTTTCTGCTAATTCATCGTTACTGTATAGGAAAGCAACAGATTTCTGTGTATTAGTTTTGTATCCTGCAACTTTGCTGAATTCAGATATTAGTTCTAGTAGTTTTAAAGTGGATTCTTTAGGGATTTTTATGTATAATATCATGTCATCTGCAAATAGTGACAGTTTGACTTCTTCTTTACCAATCTGGATTCCTTTTATTTCTTTATTTTGTCTGATTGCCCTGGCTAGGACCTCCAGTACTATGTTGAAGAAAAGTGGGGAGAATGGGCATCCCTGTCTTGTTCCTGATCTTGGGTGAAAAGCTTTCAGCTTCTCACTGTTAAGTATGATGTTGGCTGTGGGTTTGTCATATATGGCCTTTATTATGTTGAGGTACTTGCCCTCTATATGCATTTAGTTGAGAGTTTTTATCATGAATGGATGTTGTATTTTGTCAAATGCTTTTTCAGCATCTATTGAGATGATCATGTGGTTTTTGTCCTTCTTTTTATTGATGTGGTGGATGATGTTAATGGATTTTCGAATGTTGTACCATCCTTGCATCCCTGGGATGAATCCCACTTGATCATGATGTATGATCCTCTTGATGTATTTTTTAATTCAGTTTGCTAATATTTAGTTGAGTATTTTTGCATCTATGTTCATCAGGATTATTGGTCTGTAATTTTCTTTTTTTGTGGAGTCTTTGCCTGGTTTTGGTGTTAGAGTGATGCTGACTTCATAGGATGAGTTTGGAAGTATTCCGTACTCTTCTATTTTTTGGAAAACTGAAATGAGAATGGGTGTTATGTCTTCTCTATATGTCTGATAAAATTCAGCAGAGAATCCATCTGGCCTGGGTGTTTTGTACTTTGGTAGTTTTTTGATTATAGATTCAATATTATTGCTACTAATTGGTCACTTTAGATTTTCTGTTTCTTCCTTTGTCAAGCTTGGAAGGTTGTATTTTTCTAGGAATTTGTCCACTTCTTCTATATTATCCAGTTTGTTAGCATATAGATTTTTACAGTATTCTCTAATACTTCTTTATATTTATGTGGGGTCCATTGTCACTTTTCCTTTCTCGTTTCTGATTCTGTTTATGTGTGTAGATTCTCTTTTTCTCTTAATAAGTATGGATAGGGGTTTATCTATTTTGTTTATTTTATCAAAGAACGAGCTCTTTGTTTCATTGATTTTTTTTCTATTTTATTCTTCTCAATTTTACTTATTTCTTCTGTGATCTTTATTATGTCCCTCTTTCTGCTGTGTTTGGGCTTCACTTGTTCTTCTTTTTCCAATTTCAATAATTAATTATGACTTTAGACTATTCATTTGGGATTGTTCTTCCTTCTTTAAATAGGCCTGCATTGCTATATACTTTCCTCTTAGAACTGCCTTCAATGTGACTCACAGAAGTTGGGGCTTTGTGCTGTTGTTGTCATTTGTATCCATATATTGCTTGATCTCCATTTTATTTGGTCATTGATCCATTGATTATTTTGGAGCATGTTGTTAAGCCTCCATTGTGTTTGTGAGCCTTTTTGTTTTCTTTGTACAATTTATTTCTAGTTTTATACCTTTGTGATTTGAGAAGTTGGTCAGTAGAATTTCAGTCTTTTTGAATTTACTGAGGCTCTTTTTGTGGCCTAGTGTGTGGTCTATTCTGCAAAATGTTCCATGTGCACTTGAGAAGAATATGTATCCTGCTGCTTTTTGGTGTAGAGTTCTGTAGATGTCTGTTAGGTCTATCAGTTCTAGTGTTGATGTTGATTGCCTCTGTGTCCTTACTTATTTTCTGTCTGATTGATCTGTCCTTTGGAGTGAGTGGTGTGTTGAAGTCTCCTAGAATTAATGCATTGCATTCTGTTTCCTCCTTTAAATCTGTTAGTATTTGTTTCACATATGTCAGTGCCCCTGTGTTGGATGTGAATATATTTATAATGGTTATATCCTCTTGTTGGACCACCCCCTTTATCATTATATAATCTCTTTCTTTATGTCTTGTGACTTTCCTTGTTTTGAAGTCTATTTTGTCTGATACAAGTACTGCAACACCTGCTTTTTTCTCACTATTGTTTGCATGAAATATCTTTTTCCATCCCTTCACTTTTAGTCTGTGTATGTCTTTGGGTTTGAGGTAAGTCTCTTATAAGAAGCGTAAAGATGGGTCTTGCTTTTTTATCCATTATGTTACGCTCTGTCTTTTGATTGGTGCATTCAGTCCATTTACATTTACATTTCGATTATTGAAATGTATGTACTTTTGGTGATTATGGAAAGTATGTACTTATTGCCATTGCTGGCTTTGGATTCGTAGTTTCCAAAAGTTCAAGGGTAGCTTATTTACTATCTAACTGTCATCTTTAACTCTCTTATTTAGCTATTATAAACACAGTCAGATGATTCTTTATTTCTCTCCCTTTTTATTCTTCCTCCTCCTTTCTTTATATGTTAGATTTTTTTTCTGTACTATATGTGTTTCCTTTGAAGGCTTTTGTGGATAGTTGATTTTATTTTTTGCCTTTAGTTAGTATTTGGTTGGTCTGCTTTCTTTGCTGTAAATTTATTTTCTCTGGTGACATTTATTTAGCATTAGGAGTGCTTCCATCTGTAGCAGTCCCTTTAAAATATCCTGTAGAGGTGGTTTGTGGGAGGCAAATTCCCTCAAGTTTTGCTTGTCTGGGAATTTTTTAATCCCTCCTTCAAATTTAAGTGATGATTGTGCTGGATACAATATTCTTGGTTCAAGCCCCTTCTGTTTCATTGAATTAAATATATCCATGCCATTCTCTTCTGGCCTGTAAGGTTTCTGTTGAGAAGTCTGATGATAACCTGATGGGTTTTCCTTTGTAGGAGATCTTTCTACTCTCTGGCTGCCTTTAATACCCTGTCCTTGTCTTTGATCTTTGCCATTTTAATCATTATATGTCTTGGTGTTGTCCTCCTTGGGTCCCTTGTGTTGGGAGATCCGTGGGCTTCCATGGTCTGAGAGACTATTTCCTTCCCCAGCTTGGGGAAGTTTTCAGCAATTGTTTCTTCAAAGACACTTTATATCTCTTTTTCTCTCTCTTCTTCTTCTGGTACCCCTGTAATGCAAATATTGTTCTCTTTGGATTGGTCACATAGTTCTCTTAATATTCTTTCATTCCTAGAAATCCTTTTATTTCTCTCTGCCTCAGCTTCTCTGTATTCCTGTTCTCTTATTTGTATTCCATTACCAGTCTCTTGCACCTTGTCCTGTCTGCTCTTAAGACCTTCTATTGATTGTTTCATTTCTATTATCTCCCTCTGTACTTCATCCCTTAGCTCTTGCATATATCTCTGTGGGTCCATCACCATGGTTATCACTTTTATTTTGAATTCTTTTTCAGGAAGATTGGTTATATCTATTTCACCAGGCCCTCTCTCTGGGGTTGTCTGATTGATTTTTGAGTGGACCAGATTCTTCTGCCTTTTCAATGTGATAGAAGTGGTCACTGGCAAGTGGCACGTGTATCAGCTGGGAGAACAAAGTCCCTTCCTGCTTGCTGGTCACCTTGCCCTTCTCTGCTGCCTGTGGCAGTTACCTGCACACAGGGAGTAGTCTCTGGGATAATTTCCTGAGCTGCTGTGGGCGCGGTGGCCTTCAAGATTGCCTAAAGCCCTGCGGGACGTTGCAGCTGTGCTGGGTGTGCTCTCCTGCAAGAATGACACCCCTTCGTGCATTCCGGACCTTGCTGCAGCTTCTGCTGCATGTGCCGATTACCCGCACACAGGGAGCAGACTCTGGGATAATCCCCTGAGCTGCCATGGGTGGGCATCTCTCGCAATAGCCTTCAGCCCTTTGGGGGGTCGTAGCAGCACCGGGTGTGTTCTCCTGTGAGAATGGTGCCCCTTCATGCCTTCTGGACCTTGCTCCAGCTTCCTCTGTCTGTACTGGGCAGCTGTGCACCAGCGGCAGCCTCTGGGTCTGTCCCAGTTAGCTGTGCACGAGAAGACTCTGTGTGGTTGCTGTGGGTGGGGCTGTTCCTCAGCTGCTCCGTAAACTGTGGCAGGTCAACCAGTTTGCTTGCAGCACTGGCTGGGGGGAATGAATGGCCAGCTGCTTGTTGCTGTGAGGGGCTTCGGGGCTGGGTTACCCCCTAGGGGGTTAGGGCACGTGAAGTTCCTTAAGATTCCCATCCTGCTGGGCTGAGTGTGCCGGGATGATTTTGTCCAGCTGTTAAGCCGTTGTCCCTTTAAGACTTTTAAAAAGCACCCGCTTTTCTTTTGTCCCAGGGGAGCCAGCTGTGGGGACCCACTCACAGTCTTCTTCTCGGATTTTACCTTTCTGTTTCTCTAATATCCAGTACACCATGCAATGTGTGTCTGTGCTCCCAGTGCAGATTACTAGGGCTGGTTATTTAGCAATCCTGTGATTCCACTCCCTCCCACTCTGATTCTTTTCCTCCCGCCGGTGGGCTGGGGTGGGGGGAGTGCTCGGGTCCTGCTGTGTCACGGCTTTGTATCTTAGCCTTTTCATGAGATGCTGAGTTCTTGCAGATGTAGATGTAGCCTGGCTGTTGTACAGTATCTTCTGGTTTCTTTTTTTAGGAGTAGTTGTATTTGTTGTATTTTCAAAAAATTACATGGTTTTGGGGGGAGATTTCCACCATCGTACTCACACCACCACCTTGAGCTACTCCACTTAAGTTCTTTCTAGAAGGCAGAGTTTAGCAGCACAGCTTCATGACTGCTGCCTCAGGCAAACTTTTACATTCCCATAACTTTAATTATGATCTGTACCAGATAACTCATGGTATCATAACTCTGTTTTTCTTTTATTAGCCCCAGGCTTATCTCACTTTCTACTCATCCTCTCAATTTAGATGTATCTTCTCAAATTTAACACAGTAAAATATTGATTTTTCTCCTCTCCTAGCATTTGATACTATTCCAGTACTTAGGAGTTCTTTAAGCTCCACCTTTTTGCACCCTGTACTCAAGTCAGATTACAGAAGTCATTCTTGATCCCCTCATCCTACACAACATATCCTAGTCATTATGAAATCCTGCTTCAAAAATTTATCTTTGAGTTTGGACTTTTACCTTCATCTTTATTACCACCTCTCTAGTTAAAGCTAGTTTTACTACCAGTTCCCATCCAGTACTGGAAGAATCTCCTAATTGTCCTTCTCACTTCCATTTTTGTCACCTTCCAATCCATTGATCAGAATGGACTTCTTAAAATATAAGTGGATCATGATTATCTTCTGCCCAGAATATGTCAATGTCTTCATAATCTACTTATGACACATTCTCAGTATGGCCTCTAAGAATCTCCATGATGTAGCTCTTATCCATTTTCCAGTATAATTTGAGCCCCTTCCCCTCTGCTCACCAGGCTCCCATGGCACTTGTCTTCTTTGGATATCTACTATTTCTAGTTTCATTTTTCTTCACATCCAGGTTTCTGCCCAAAATATTTTTCTTCTCACACGTTTACAACTATTACTCAACTCATAAAGTTTAATTTAGATAAAACTTCCTCTATGGACTGCTCTTTGAATCTTTTCTTCTAAATCAGGGCTCCTGTTGTCTCTCTCGTAGAACCCCATTGCCCCACCCTCCTTTTTTTTTCATATAACTTATTACCGTTTGTAATGATTTATTTGTGTAGTTGGCTTCTTTACTGTAGGCCTTTCCCCCAAACGAGATCCAGGAACTCAGATACCTATCTGTTTTGCTTTTATCTCCCCAGCATCTGGCATAGGGTCTAAGCATGTTGTCGGATTGCAGTTTAAAACTTTTTCATAGACAATGAATAATAATTATAAATCAAATTATAGCATTAATATTTCATGTAATTTCAACCTAATTTTCTTTCAGAAATTCCATGGTGGGTATTTTGTCTCTCATTCTTCTTCACTCCTATGCTGTATCTATTACCTTATAATTTGAGGTTTAAGACTTTTGAGACCAAGTAAATATTTTCAGCCATAATAATTCCTTAAATACGTATCGTCTTCCATGTGCCTAAATGTGTATTAACTTTATTTAATGATCGGAGTCATAACATGCTTTTAATAATTATGTAGAAATATACACTTAAAATGACTAACAAATAATGCATCCAACCCATTAGGCACATTTATCTAGACATTGCCTGTGGCTTCTTCATGAGGAGATTGATTTCCTCCCTAATTATGGAGAATGTGCTTTACCCCAGGTAAAATAGGTCAAAGAGTCTTTTCCAAGTCCTCTAACACGATTATTTCCTGTCACCAGCTAAGCAAAGTGGCACATCCATTGACTGGATGAGAATGCCAGAATCAGGCTGCTTTCCAACAGCCAGCAAAGCAGATCCTTCCCAGCTTTCATTTTATGTGCCTAACGAAACCCTTGCAGGGGAACTGGAAGTCAGTGAGGGGGATCGCAACCAAATATTGTCCTTCATTCTCCTGTTACGCATTTATAAAGAGGCAAAGCCGCTAAGAAAGTGCGATCATCATTGCCCTCTCCTGAGGCATGAAGAACAGCTGTGCCTCTTGATTTAATGTTATACCTGCAACATTTCTCTTTATATAGATTTGTGACGTATTAGTTCAACTAGTTTAAAAGATTTGGTGAGGAAAAGAGTCTCCATTTTGTACCTCACCCTTATTTATTAATTTATTTATTGGCTATGTTTTACACATGACGAGAGTTGGAACTGCCAGAATCATGAGAAACTTAAGGCTTCCACTAGGCAGAGGATTAGCCCACGCAGAGTCAGGGCACAGTGGTGTTGGAATCAACCAAGCCCAAGAACCAAAGATCATTTACTTGGAGTCCTCGGGTACCATTTCTCTCTAAATACCTCTTGTTCAAACACAGATTGGATTAGACCAGTTCAGAGAAGCTGTTCTTGATATAAGAAATGAAGACCAAGTTGACAAGATCCTGCTAAAGAAAGGAAAGCTGAGTAATGTTTGTTAGATATCAAAAAATACTTTAAAGATAGTCCTGATTCTCATGTCTAAGTATTGTTATTGTAAATTGGTTAACTGATAGCTTAGTGAAGGCATCCATTGGGAATGATGCTCATTTATACGGAATTAGTTATACTTAATAACAAAAAATATATATATAAGCTATGTGAAATAACCCACCCCCACCCCCCGTGAACATTTTTTGTAGCTGTGAAAACTTTGTATCTCTAAGTACAACTTGTCTTGTTTATGCCCATTTGGTAGAAGGAAAGGGGTGCGGCAGCTAGGAAAGTGAACCCAGTGGAGACTTCTGTTCCTGACTCCTTTAGGTTGTAGTTTATCTTCCTCAACTTCAGGGGCTTCCTCTAACTCTCCTATCTAAGTTTTTCTTTATGACAAAAGCATAGAAATAAATTTATTCTATAAACATTTATTGGATAGCTATTTATTCCAAGCTTTATTCTAAGCATTGGGAAAAACAGCAGTGAACAGACAAAAAATCCCTGCCCTCATGGGCCTTATCTCTTAGAAGATGGTGACAAAGAATCCAATACACACATCTAGATGAAAATCAAGGGCAAATCCAGTAAGTATTTTTACTTACTTTGTCCATTTTTGTGGAATTCCATCAAGGCTCAAAACCACTTATTTTGTTCCTAACTCTAGTGTGAAGAGATCAATATTAAATAATATATATAAGTTAATATATAAAAA
Source organism: Phataginus tricuspis (assembly GCA_029783875.1). Classification (NCBI taxonomy): domain Eukaryota; kingdom Metazoa; phylum Chordata; class Mammalia; order Pholidota; family Manidae; genus Phataginus; species Phataginus tricuspis. Next base: position 28,250,595 of record JAQQAC010008880.1, on the reverse strand, counting down.
GACATTATATTCAAAACAAGTAAATGCGTGATGGAGGGATGGTGTCTATGAATGTGCAATTTTAAATTGATTGACCAGGTGACACTTTATTGAGAAGACAGCATTCATGAAAAGATCTGAAGGATGTCAGTTAACCAGTTGTTTTTTAATCTTAGTTAACTTGGGAGTTTTATAAATTTCATAGCAGTCATCAAGGTGGAAATCTATAATGAATTAACTAATTAATTACTAGTGTAATTTATTAACTTGTTGGTAATTTATCAGATAGACCTCTGAAATCACCTTACTTCATGACTATCCATGGACATCAAAGAATAGGGCATATAAAGAGAAGGGGGGAGCTCAGGGGACCAGTTAAGAGACTATTGAAAACCAAATAAAACATTGACATTATTCCAAAGTGACCTTTTCCCAAAGTGATCATGTTTCTAGAATTTTTTTGTGGTTCTTTCATTGTTCAATATTACCTTCAGAATAATGCCCAAACTTACTATTTAACATTAAAATTCCTTCTAATGTTGGTTTCTTGCTGGTTTTTAAAAAGATACAGTGTTTGTGTTTTATTGGAACACAAACACCATATCTCTTAAAAACACTCAATTTATAAAAATTTTTCTGCAGTCAGCTGTTTGTCTACCCCTGGTCTACCTTATGGAACTCTCCCATTCTTAGCAAATATCTTTCAATCTAAGTTTTCTCAATAGTATAACTGCTAGTATTACAGTCAATATTCCAGGAAGGAAGTTGAAGAGAAAAAAGATTGAAAGAGCACTCGCCGCCTGTATACCTCACCCAGGATCTACTTGCATCTCATTGGCCACTTCTTGACTCAAAGAACCTGAAGAATGCAGTTGATGGATATATTTTCATTTCATAAAGTTAGGGTTCTGTTTCACTTAATAAAATCAGGAAGCAATGGAAATTGGGTATTTAGTTGACTTCCTAGCAGTCTCTGTCATATCTAGTAGATCTGCAATTACCTAGTTTCCTCACTTGTCAAAATTGGAGAGTATTAGTACCACACAGCTGTTGTGGAGATTGACTGATCTAACACTTAAATGCTATTAGAAAAGTACCATGCATACTGTGACCTTTCGGTAAAGGTGGCACATTGTTGGAATAGTATTATTTCCATGTTTTGTATGTTTTGATCTTTGTTGTATGTCCACTGCCTAGAATACTTTGTGCATACAGAGGGAATTAATAAACTTTTTTTAAATGAATAAATGAGCTATCATTATCATTAGTTAAGATCTTGGGGTTGTAGGCAAAAGAAATTAGTTCTGCCCATTCAATCCTTTATTAAAAGAATGTTGCTTGCTTCCTGAAGTGACAAAATAGCTGGAGAGTCAGACTTGGATAGGAACAGGTATACAAATATTGTGGTAATTATCTAGGTGCAACTATTTTCACCCTGGCCCTGAATAACTCCACTCAACATTTGAACCCCATGAGGCAAAGCCTACTGTGCCAAATCAGTTTCCCTTTGGGAAGGAAAGAACAGAACACCTTGTTTTATAGTCCCCCCAAAACTTCATGTAACTGGAGAGAAGCAAGGAGGAGGATGAAATCAATATGAAGGACATAATCAGCATAAAGAAACTAGGTGGGACACCCAAGAAATGTGTGTCACATGTTCCCACTCCTTTCAGTTTGAGTTGCTTCCAAAAAGTCATGATTGTCATTTAAAAGCCTCCCGCGGGGAATGGGGTGGGGGAAGATACCTAGTGATCTGGCATCTCTGAACACACCAGTATCTTCATCTTTTCCAATTAAATAGCAAACTGTCACCTTGTAAAACTAAGTGCAGGACCCCTGCATAGATGAGATCAGCAAGAATATTTTCTTAAGGCAGAGACGACAGGATGTGACAGTGAGGTCCTGGAGTTGATATTAGAGAACAGTAAAGAGATGCTGAAGACAGGTTAGGCACTAATGCCAAATGCAGAAACCATGGCTTTAGGGAATGAAATCTACATAAATAATCTTCCAATTGTACAATTTAATATACTAAATACTTTTTTCTAGATACTTCATTCTCTATAATGATTACAGTTCCAGTCTGATTGATTACTGAGTTGATTACCATCTCTGATAAAAAAACTCAAACCAGGTGGTTTTCATTTTGTTGGCCTTTATAGATGTAGCACAAATGTAGGTCTGCGACAACCTAGGGATTTATTTTTCAGCATGATTCATAGTAGTTTTATCTACTATCATTATGCAAGTTTGGAATTGCTTTAATTTGGAAAATTATATTGGGATTTCTACAAATTGTAAAGTTAAAATTGCTCTCTTTATGTCATTGCTAGGTAAAAAAGGAACCTTTATGATCTCCAAATTGATTTGTTTGATTGCTAACATATGTGCTACTACTGAAGCCCATCCCAAACCATTATTGGAAACCCGGCACACTAGCTGATTGTATTTGTGGGGAACTATAGAGCTTATTTAGCTTCTTTAAATACTTTGGGTCTAGATTTTTCACATAGTCTTTGTTTAGATATTAGAGAGTTGATAAGTTCAGATTGATAAAAATTACACCCTTGCTTGTTGTTGAAATGTGCGGTTTATAAAACCGAGCAACACCAGAAAAGAAATCTACTTGTATGAAACTAGACTTTATACAACTTTCTTCATAATTTGTATTTTCATCATATTTATTTCTATGATTTGGCATTAGGAAATCTATATAAAAATGCCATTAAAGAGGCAATGAACAATTAAATATTATTATGCAAATAGAGTAACTGTGAAATACATTATTTAGGAATTGAAATCCTTAACATTCCATAATTGTCCTTTTTTTCTTGTGCAATAATGCTAATCTTTTGATCTTTATGTGTTCTTTTTCTTCTGCAGTGCTTTAACACATTATTGAAACTACAAACTCACATCTACAGTGGTTTCATGTTGACAGATTGAATATTTTGAAAGCTTGAGGTTATTTTATAATGAAACATGCCATGTGGAAACACTGAAGCTTAAAATTCTGCCAAACAGCTGAATAAAGAATTCCTCATTGGGTATGTAAGAGAACTCCCCACCACCACCATGACAAACCAGGAAAAGTGGGCCCACCTCAGCCCCTCAGAATTTTCCCAACTTCAGAAATATGCAGAATGTAAGTATTCATATCATTAATATGATTTTATTTGGCATTTGCGCTAAACAAGGTATCATTTATCTTCAAGAACGGATTACAGATTCTGCTTAGCATTGAGACAGATGTAGGTGTGTCTTTGGTGTCTGCAAGTAGGTCAGCTTGAGACTACCTTTTTTGGCATGAGAGAAAGAAAAAGATAAACTTAAATATCAAAATCTCAAAGAAAAGGATCTAGGATGTTAGATGCAAAACAACCCGGAAACTCTTCAGCTGTAATAGGAGTAAAGCAAAGGATGAGATAGTTTGGAAGAATGGAGACTGGAGATAGTGTAGCCAAGAAGAAGGACAAACTTGGGGGAAATTGAGTTGTTGTTTTTTTTTCCTGTTAGGATTACATTTCAAAAAGGACTGGAAGTGGGAGGCGTAGATCCAATGTGGAGTTGCAATTAGAAGTTGTAAAAGCAAGAGAAGGTGTTAGGACCGTAAAGTAAGCCAACTTCTCTAGTGTGTGTATTTATACAAAAAATAGGCCATGGTAATTTGCTTTATACTAAGTTATTTTTACAAAAAAAATTTGTTTTTTTACCATAGATTCTTAGGAACATGTCTATTTCATGAGATGAGATTCTATTATAAATATGAATAGCAGCCAGGTCAAGGTATTGAAAAGATAAAAGGAAGCAACTAATAGACAGAAGGCACAAAAAGTTGGCAAGATGATGAATAGAGCAAAAATAGCACACACATAATGTAGTAAGAATGGTGAGTGAGGGGATAACATGGTAACTGGGAGCATGAATTGTGAGAAGGGGAAAGAGAAGAACCAGGACCACATAATAATTAAAGAGGTAAAAACTGAAACAGGTGGTGATAGAGGAAGTGTGGTGGTAGAAGATAAGCGTCAGAAATAAGTTGAATAATATTATGAAGGAAGACAGAGAAAGGGATTAAATATGAAAGGGGATTTGGAATAAAAAGATATAAAGGTGCTGATAACAGTGAATAACATGCACATTTACCGGACACATATTTTAAGTCAGGAACATTAGTAAGCATTTAATATGTTTTATCTGAAATGGCCAATTTCATAAGTTTTCTAGAGTCTTCCTAACTCAAGAGCTGAAGTGTTCTGTGTAAGATTGTGAGGGTGCTGCTGGATTTTTGCAAGGAAGATGTGAATCCATAAGAACATGTGCATTTTCTCAGTAATAATAATATAACAACTTTTTTGCATCAAAGTGTGGTCCTCATACTCAGAAGTTATTTTGAGTCACTTAAAGCACAATTAATCCACTTCCCACATGAAGAAAATTTAGCCTAGGATGGTTGAATTCTTTGTCTGGGTTTTTGTGCTCAATAATTTCTAAATTGACTAAAAAATGATTTACCTATATTTTTCAATTTCTGTATGCTCTTTGCTATTCAGTTATATCCGATAATTAAGTATTTATTTCTGAGAATATTCTCTGATGGAGAATATTCTGCTTGACACTGCAGGAAATGCCAATATGAACAGATATAGACCCTCCCTTCAAGAAATATGCAGTTTAATGAAGGCTACAAAGTAATGGGTAAATTGCTTATATCTAGGCAGAATATTTTTAAGTCCTACAAGCAAAGTTTAGGGACCTGTTGGGCTTTAATATGCGGTTGGAGATGGTGAAAGGGAAGTCTTCATGGAAGAAGTTGAATTTGAAGTGAATCTTTACAAAAGTTTGAGGTAAATGGAGAAGAACATGATACAGATAAAAAGGAAAATTTAACATATATTTGAGGAATGGAGGTGAGCCATATTTAGCCAGACCACAGATGAAGGGAGTAGGTGGAGTTAAGGTTATAAAAATGAGATTGTATTAAAATATACACGCTGAACCTAAATTAGGCAGTGAGGACTAATTGTCGGGCTTTAAGGGTGGAGCACTGCCACAAACACTGCTCCGTCTCAAGAGGTATAATTTGGCAAAAATGAAAATGGTATATAGTAATGGAAAGAGACTAGCATCAGGCCAACGGGCTACTGGACTAGACGAAATACTGTGTATGATGAAAGATGACCAGAAAAGCAGAGATTCAGATGTTGTAGCATTAAAACTAACACAGGAGAGCTTGAGAAATAATAAAATATGAGAACTGAGAGAAAGAGACGCAGAGTGAAATCGAAACCTTAGTTCCGAAGATTTGTCTTGGATGAGGGGCGAATTTGCTAACATAATCTAAGTAAAGAAAACACTAAGTTTTTTTTAGGTTATGTTGAACTTAGCTAGATTATTAAAATATATTTTCCAGTGTTTGGGTATGCACAGGAAAAATCCCTTTGGAAGCCTTAACATAAAATAGGCAAATTATTGTCATGATAGCTAAATTATCATTTAAAAAGACTTCTGCTCAGATATTCAAACCCCATTTGAATTGTTAAACAGATTTTAATGCTAAAGTATTAAATACATTAAAGGCTGCTACTTTTGTCTTATTGGCTAATGAGTATGGGGGTACATTTAATTATATCATAAGAATGCTTGATTTAATGATCAGTTTGTGGAATGCCTCAAACAGATGGTAATAATTATTGTCATAAATGTTAAAGTTGTAACATAGTGAGACACAGATTAATAACCATTCAATATATTGGTAGTAAGAAGAGACATGGTTAGTATAAGAACATTATTAAAATGGATTTTCGTGAGAATATAAATTAACCAGTTAACTGTGAATGAAAAAAATAGTGCTGATTCTATGATCATTAGACTTGTCACTCTTTTTTAAATAACCAAAACAAAATGAAAAGTGCTAGACTTAATCCTGTGAGAGGTTTCCTGTAAAATCAGGAAAGGAAGAATATTATGATTAGAATGTATCTTTGTGTAATAAATTGCCATTGTCAAAATATAATTGGAACAAACTTATTATCCTGAAGATTATTTAAGCAGTATTTTTCCATGCTATTCAGTACATGTGATCAGTTTATCAGCAGCATTTAAGGATCAGATCTTCACATTGTGAAGAAATGTTGGCAAAGTAACATTCTTCCATAGTCTTTTAGAAAAGTGGTACATTGGATTTGGATTCACTCTCTTGATTTTAATAGCTTGGTAACTTTCAAGAAATAGTTTATGTATATTAAATGTCTAGATTAAAAAAGTAAACTATTGATTTAAGATTAAAATTGAATATTATATACGGTATATAGCAATTAAGTGTTTTATATGCTTTTGAAAGATGAGGCTGGAGCTTGGAACTCTTGGTCAAGAGGAATGGTTTCACATAAACCCTTACCCCAGCCAAACCAAATCGTTTAGTGTTGGACCTAGAGAATAACATAAAGATCCTTTCTTCACATTATCTGAGTTTGGATTCTCTCCACAATGGTCACAATATACCCTGTGTCTTATTCTGTTTGGGCTACTATAACAAATACCATAGACTGGATGATTTACAAAAACAGAAATGTATTTGAAGGCAAACAGTTTTGAAGGCTAAAATCTGATGGCAGGGAACCAGTATGGTCAGGTTCTGGTGAGGGTTCTCTTCTGGGGTGCAAACTGCCAGTTTGTGGGAAAGAGTGAGAATGTAGCAGCAGCTCCAGGTATTTTCTAAAACCACTAATCCAGTTCATTGGGAGTACACTCTCATGATCTCATCTAATCCTAATTACCTCCCAAAGCACCCATCACATGGGAGGGTAGGATTTCAACATGCATTTTGGGAAAGGGGCACAAAGATTTAGTCTATTACACCCTGCATCTATCAATGTTCTCTCAATTTCTTGACTTTTCTCATGATTAATTGGGGAAAAATAGAGTGATATTGGCTAGTTAGGTAGCTGGCACCTCAGACAGCTTGTGTTCAAAATCTTGTACTACCATCCTTGAGATTTTTGAGTTTGGGAAAGTTACTTAACATCTGTGTCCCACTTTTCTCACTTGTGAAATGAGGAAAATAATAAGCATGTTACATTTTGTAAATATGAAATGAAACGAGTTAATATATATCAATGAGAATAGTGCCTTGCAAGTTGTAATCGATATGTTTACAATTATTTTAATAGAGAGGGAGGGAGTCTGTTATGTTGGCGGTGTGAACATATTGTTGATGATCAAGCAGAAAAGTGCCACATTTTGGAGTATTAAGAGGCAGTGTCTTTTTCCTGCTATAAGACTAGATTCTTCCCACAAGGTAGAAGCTTGTGGTGCTATTAGCAGCCTAGGTTCTGTGTTGTCCCCACAAATGATGAAGGCAGCTTTGTGAAGCCTGCCGGGGCTGCGTGCAGCATGCTGAGGTCGTTCTCCTGTTTAGGATTTGAAGCTGAGTCACTCCACAGGAAACATTTCCATTGATATGTGGGAGAGGGGTATAATTTTACTTTCCACTCTTTATCTAAAGTCATCCAAACTGTTGTTACAAGATCGAGAGCTCTCACTCCTGCCGTGTAGAGAATGGAGCTGGTCACACTATTAGTTTGTCACTGCTTCCTGCTGTGGTTTCAGGGCACACCAAAGCGTTAAGAGACTCAAAGTTTTTTCATGGATAACATTATTTTCTGTGTAAAGTCTGCATGGTATTTCTAACGGATTCATTATCTGCCCACATATTATTACTTAGGATTAGCTATTTATTTGCTATATATAAAGTATGTTATATAGCATGTAAATTATTTCTGAAAAATATTGTGTTATTATGGTGGGAACACTTCCAAACTTTCATAAATCTCATACTGTTCATAGAAGCTGACATTGTAGAGAGTGGCAAAATTATGATGAACTTGTTCTTTTCAATAAGGACCAGTGTGTCTGATGTTTGGATCTAGCATACAGTTTCTTCCAGTGGAGAGAGGCATGCGGCATGGCTGAGTGGGAAGAGGACAGGCTTTGCACACAAACTAATATTTGACTGTGTTGAACCCCAACCCTATCTAGTTATGAGCAGGGTGACCTTTAGAATGTTAGCACAAACTACCTGTGCCTCACCTTCCTCACCTGGAAAAGTAGAATCCCACTTCAAAGTATTGTTGCAGGTTTTAATGAGACAATAATCACCATCATAATAAACACTAGATTTTAGTACCCTACTCTAAACAGTGTGCAAGTGTTAAACTCATTTAATACAACAAGCCCCAGAGAGAGACAAATGATCTCTTTCAAACAGGTTACCTAGCACACAGCCCTGGCACAGTAAGTGATAACAAAGATCAAAACCGTAATCCTCCATTTATGTTTCTTATGAACATTGGTATGTTAATAAATGGTTGTTAGTCATGTTTCTGAAATGGGGAAATCTGGAATCTGGGATCGTAGTCTTCCTACCTTCAGCCACACTTTCCTCACAAAGGGGTTTTGCAGACAGAACAAAGCATAGAGGTAAAGCTGCTATTAAGGTTTTGGTCACAAACATTATTTCTAGTAGATTTTATCCTGGTAGATTGGACTGGATTGTGTGTGAATCTCAGAGATGTTCTACCTAAAAGTAGGGGCAGATTTCAGCATTCTACCCAATTCACTCCTTCTGTCCCTGGAACCTCCCTCTCTCTTGCTTTGCAACAAACTCGGGAGGGGAAGAGAAATGGAAGGTAATCATGGAGTAATTGTAATAAAAATATGATAGAGTCTGTTTCCATTTTAAGTAGCCTTACTCTCCTGAGAAACTCCACCCTCCAGCTTGATGATCTAATTGTGCCTCTGAGAAATACTTTGTGCTTGATCCGTGCAAGGTGTGGGACGAGAAGAGTGGAGGGAGGGATAGCTGACCTCCCATATGTGTATTCAACTTACTGTTCAGCAAATTTAGATCACCTGCTAGCTGGCTTCCTAATTTGTCATCCTGGGACTAGCTTTTACTTTTGGACTAGCCCTTTTTTAGATTGGCTCTATTTTTGGAGGCCAAGCCACTTGTTGATAATTACTCTTTGTACAAGACAAAAGACTAAATGGCATAGGCTTATTTAGCTAGTGGCTGACAGCACATTATTTGATCTCATATAAAATGGGGTAAGTTGTAGTGCTGTATATACATCTCAGTTTCCTTACCTATATTTCAGAGCTACAATGGTGATTAAATGTGAAAAATTCATATAAAGAGCTCAGGATTCATTATATTATTATAATGAGGATCATGATGGTGGTGACTCAGGTAGGTTAATATCAAATGAGGACTGTTTCTTTGGTTCAGGCCTACTGACTTATGCTATTCTTGTGAAATATCTTGACTTTGCCTTTGACACTTGGTCTGAAATTGACATCTGCAACTCTATTTTAAGATAATACATGTCTCCATTTCCGACCTTGTTTCTTCTGCTTTGCATTGATTAACTCACAATCCCTGGCTCTGCCCCAGATTTTATTTCCGGAATATATGCTGGCTGCATAATCTCTTTTGCTTCGTCTCTGGCTCTGGTTCCTATTTGTTGTACTGCTGTAGACCGAATTTCCTGTTGGTAGCTTCTCTGAGTACATAGGTCTTGAATCTTCCAATACCTACCTTTTGCAATAGTAAACAAAAGTAATGACTATGAATGTCTACATTTCCATTATTTTGGTATCCTAAGGATAAATAATATTTAGTGATTTTTAAATATGTAATTTTTTTAAACTTGCCAAAAACTAGTGTTGTTAAGCTGTATGGTCAAACAAACTTTAATATTAAAGTTAGGATGCCCATAAAGTATTGGTCAGGGTGGGACAAATTATGTGAGAACTGAAAAATTCAGAGTATCAGCAGCTTAACAAACTAGAAGTTTATTTCTTGCTCATATTACAAGTCTGAGTCAGCAAGTGGTTTAATTTCACACTGTTCTCGATTAAGCCCTAGTCAGCTGGAGGAGTCATCAGTTTTAAACATTGGAACATGGTGTACAGAGAGACAGTGAGCTTGAGAATTGGGTGCTGGCTCTTAAGGATTCTCCCTGGTAATGATCTGCTTGCATGTCTTTGTCTTAAGCAATCCGTAGGTCCACATCTAACTTCAAGGGAGTAGAGAAATGTATTCCTTTCCTCTGCGCAGTGTCAGTGGAGACCTGAAATATTTGATGAAAACTAATAATGTGGCTAGTATCACACACGTAAAATGTAACCTATCATTTTTTTTAGAATGTTAGTCATCACAATCTCTTTAAACTTTTATTTCTTTGCCTATAAAATGAAGATAAGGCTCTCTCCCCTTAAGTAACAACTCTTGTTTTAATCACTAGTGTTAGTATGACAAATTTGTAACAAAAGCTATCACTGATATTCATATATATTGGTCATACAGTTCATCCTTAACTGGACTATAGATTAAAGGTTATTATTCACTAGAAGTTCCTTTAATTGCCACCATCCTCATTATAGCAGGAAGTGACACACACACATACACACATATATGAGTATGCAGGCCAGAGGAACTTAATTTTACTCACTGGTCATTATACAGCCACCAAAATACTTACTACCTTTTACTCGTAGGCATTATGCTTGGCTCTGAATTATTGTGGTGCTTTCAGTCAAAAAGCTTAGTCTGTTCAGAGAGACAGAAATGTTGTTAGATGATAAAGTGATGGAATACATTCTCTGAATGTTACATATTGCAAAACTTTATTTTAAAAAAAGATAATTGACACATAACATTGTATTACTTTTAGGTGTACAGTGTCATGATTTGCTATGTCCTGTGAAATGACCATTACAAGAAGTTTAGTTAAAATTCATCATCACACATAGTTACAAATTATTTTTTTTTGGTAGTCTGAACTTTTAAGATCTACTCTCTTAGCAACTTTCAAATATACAATATAGTATCATTAACACTAGTCACCATTCTGTGCATTATATCCCCAGAACTTATTTACTTTGTAACTCGAAGTTTGTACCTTTTGACCACCTTCATCCATTTCACCTACCACCCGTTAGTGCCTACCCCCACCTGCCTCAGGCAACCACCAGTCGGTTCTATGTATCTTTAAGGTTTTTTTTTAGATTTCACATATAAGGGAGATCATACAGTATTTGTTTTCTCTGTTTTATTTCACTTACTGTAATGCCCCTAGGGTCCCTGTATGTTATCACAAATGACAGAATGTCCTCTCCTAGCATTGCTTTACATGTAATCTTTATCTAATTCATTTATCTAAGGGCACTTGTTACCATGTCTTGGCTATTGTAAGCAATGCTGCACAGTGAACACGAAAATGCACGTATTTTTTCCAGATAGTGATTTTGTTCCCTTCAGAAAAATACCCAAAAGTGGGATTGCTGGGTGATACAGTATTTCTATTTTTTATTTTTTGAGGAACCTCCAAACTGTATTCCATAGATACTAAACCAATTTACAATCCCACCACCATACGCAAGGGTCCACCTTTCACCACATCCATGCCAGCATTTGTTATCTCATATCTTCTTGACTCTGCCGTTCTAACATTCTAACAATTCTCCTTGTGATTTTATTTTGCATTCCTCTAATGACTAGTGGCACTGAGAACTTTTCATGTACCTGCTGGCCTTTCAGATATTTTCTTTAGAGAAATGTCTATTCGGGACCTTTGCCAATTTTTAATGGGGTTATTTGTTTTTTGTTTTTTCTTTTGCTTTTGAGTTATATGAATTCTCTCTCTATTTTGGATATTAACCCCTTAGCAGAAATATTGTTTGCAAATATTTTTTTTCCCACTCTGTAGATTCTCTTTTCACTTTTTTGACGGTTGGTTTCTTTTGCTTTGTAGAAGCTTTATAATTTGATACAGTCCCATTTATTTTTTATTTTGCTGATTGTGTTTTAGGTGTTATATCTAGAAAATCATGAAGACCCATGTCAAGAGGCTTTCTTCTAGAAGTTTTATTGTTTCAGGTTTTACATTTAAGTCTTTAATCCATTTTGAGATAATATTTGTGAGTGGTGTAAGATATGGATCCAGTTTCATTCTTTTACATGGGAATATCCAATTATCTCAGCACCATTTATTTAAAAGACTGTCTTTTCTACCCTGAGTATTCTTGGCCTCCTTGTCAAATATCGTTGATTGTATATCCTTGGGCTTATGTGAGGCTTTTGATTCTGTTCCAGTGGCCTGTTTTTCTGTTTTTATGCCAGTATCCTACTGTTTTGATGACTTTAGCTTTATATTATAGCTTGAAAGCAGGAAATAGGATGCCTCCTGCTTTGTTCTGCCTCAGGATTTCTTTGGCTATTTGTTGTCTTTTGTGGACCACGTAAATTATAGGAGTGTTTTTTTTTTTTAATTTCTATAAAATATGTTACTGGAATCTCAATACAAATTACCTTGAATCTACAGATAGCTTTTGATTGTATTAATATTTTAACATTAATTCTTCCAATTGAGGAAGACAGAATACCTTTGCATTTATTTGCATCTTCTAGTTCTTTCATCAATGTCTTGTAGTTTTCTGATAGTGAGCTTTCCTTAGTTAAAATAATTCCCAAGTATTTTATTGTTTTTGATGCTCTTGTAAATGAAATAATTTTCTTTTTCTTTTCAGAAAATTCATTATTAGTAGGCCATAGCTTTTAAGATAAGCAATATGCCTTTTTCATGGAAAGACTTTAGTCTGCTACCTCTGTGCCAGACCTGGGGGCTTAGACAGAGTGCATCCCTGCAAACCTGTTAAGAACAGTTTTTCAGTTCCCCAGCCTTGTGGCTCTCCTGGACACAAGCCCTTTTGGATTTCAAAGCTAAATATCTAAATATTTTGGGAGGTCTATCTCTAAGGTGGAAATGTTGAAAGTTGGGGTTCCAGATAAGGGGTCTAATCCCTTTGCTCCTGAGGGAAAACTGTGCATTGTGAGTTTCCCTCTGGCTGTGTGTCACTGTGGAGGGGATGGTGATTGTGCCTCATCCTCTCCTACCTGCTTTGATACGAGTTTCTTCTCATCTGTCTCACGTCTAAGACTCATTCTAGGTTATGGATTTTTTTTTTCACGGGGAATTCTTTCACAGGTAGGTATAGATTCAAACTGTCTATATAGAAGGAGGTGAGTTCAGGAGCCTCTTAAAACAACACCATCTTGAACCAGAACCAATGAAAGACTCTTGGAGAGCTCTTACCTCAGCTTCTTTGTGGATAGGAGGTGAAAGGGGAGTGGGATTTTCATTTTTAATTAGAAGTATTGATTAGGAATAATAGAAGCAGGGAAACTCCAGCAGTTATCAGAATATATGAGGAGGCATGAAAGAGTGTGGCACATTAGGGAAGAACTGTAAGTATATGTTGGTGTATGTACATATTTGTGCACAAGCATGTATGTGTGCACATGGGCATGTGTATAATCATTCAGCACAAGACTGAAGAACTCAGCAACAGTCATAAATGATGGGTCCATGAATGCCATTAATAAAATATTTACTATCAACACAAAGTCATGGTGAGCAATTAAAGGCATTAATTGGAGGGATAGTGAAATTATAAGATTTAAATTCTAGAAAGAAGTAAGTACAGAATAACTTTGATGAAAGAAGACTAAAAAACAATTAGAAGGATATTCTACTAGTATAGCTTGTTGAATATACAGGGAAAAATGAAGGTTAAGGCATTGTTAGCAGAGAGGCAAGCACACATTATAGAATATCTATGGCAGAATAAACCAGATACAATGACCAGTAGGATCTGAGGACTAAGGAAGGGATGGGTTTCTTCACCTTTGTAAACTAAGTCAGTATGTTTCACCCAAACCCAGAAAAGGAATACAAAAAATAACAGGTTTAGAGAGAAACTGAAGTGGTTTGATTTTGGACATATTAAGCCATAGGTTCCTACAGGGTAGCAGATTGAGATATAAATTACATTCTTTGCATACAAGTTCAGAGCTCAAAAAAAGAAATCAGAACTGGAGATTTAGAATGAGTGTGCTTTTGCACGATGGGTGGTAGTCAACTAATGGGCATAGAGTAGATAATCCACTGGAAGCAGATTGAGCAAGGAGAGAAGGATGGCTCTGGAACACTAGAGAACATTGTATATATATAAGGTAGTCAGAAGAGGAGATAGCTGTGGAAACAGCTGGAAATAGTACCCAGAAAGGAAGGAGGAAATAAGTGAATGACTAATATTCCACAATATAAGGAAGTGTTCTCAGGAGGTGAGATCTAACTTAAGATCATAACCAAAATGTGTCCAGAGTCTTTATTATTTGGAATTTTACTGGTGATTTTAATAAGGTTCTTTTTCTTACAATAATATGTGCAGTAGGTGAGTGAAAAGAAGCAAGGCACAGAGTATGTGTAAGCTATTATTATAGAGTCTTACAATGAAAAGAAAGAGGAAAAATGATAGCTAAAGTGAATAGGGCAGAAAGAGGGATTTTGTTCCCTCATGGGAGAGAAAGACAAGTTTATAGGGGGCAAAAGGGACTTCATGTAAGGGTAATAACTTGTGGTGAAAGATTCTGAGCCTATGGCCAAATCTCAGTGTTTGTTTTTGATTGTTTTTGTTTTATTAAAATTTCTTAGTCCATCTCTACTGTTTATTTTCTTAAAGTATTAGTTTTGGCCTTTAGCAAGTTACATAATCTTCCTAAACCTTAATTTTCTCAACTGTATAATTAAGAAAATAATAAAGTTTATCTTCCAAGATTGTTGTTGAGACTCAAATAGAATGTGTGGAAATGCTTTGTAAACTGCAAACCACCATATGTAAGTTAATTATCATTTCCATTGTTACTACCTTAGAGTGTTCTGAGTTATCATTTTACTATTCTATTCATTTTCTGTAGTCCAATATCTCCTATTTCCCCAAATACACATTTATCATTTCATTGTTTACTGAATTCTATAGTTTGCTTCTATGAGACTGTATGAGAAATACCCTTCTGCTCCTTGTGGACAAATTTTCCACTTTTACCCTTAGGTCACAATTTTTTTTTAATAATTTATTTTCGTATCATTAATCTACAATTACATGTACAATATTATGGTTATTAAACTACCCCTTTTATCAGGTCCCTCCCACCAACCCCATTACAATCACTGTCCATCAGCTTAGTGAGATGCTATAGAATCACTACTTGTCTTCTCTAAGTTGTACAGCCCTCCCCGTGCCCCCCCAACATTACATCTGCTAATCGTAATGCCCCTTTTACCCTCTTATCCCTCCCTTCCCACCCATCTTCCCCAGTCCCTTTCCCTTTGGTAACTATTAGTCCGTTCTTGGGTTCTGTGAGTCTGCTGCTGTTTTGTTCCTTCAGTTTTTTTCTTTGTTCTTATACTCCACATATGAGTGAAATCATTTGATACTTGTCCTTTTCGGCTTGGCTTATTTCACTGAGCATAATACCCTCTAGCTCTGTCCATGTTGTTGCAAATGGTAGGATTTGTTTTCTTCTTATGGCTGAATAATATTCCATTGTGTATATGTACCACATCTTCTTTATCCATTCATCTACTGATGGACACTTAGGTTGCTTCCATTTCTTGGCTATTTTAAATAGTGCTGTGATAAACATAGGTGTGCATATGTCTTTTTGAAACTGGGCTGCTGCATTCTTAGGGTAAATTCCTAGGAGTGGAATTCCTGGGTCAAATGGTATTTCTATTTTGAGTTTTTTGAGGAACCTCCATATTGCTTTCCACAATGGTTGAACTAATTTGCATTCCCACCAGCAGTGTAGGAGGGTTCCCTTTTCTCCACTTCCTCGCCAACATTTGTTGTTTGTCTTTTGGATGTTGGCCATCCTCACTGGTGTGAGGTGATATCTCATTGTGGTTTTAATCTGCATTTCCCTGATGATTAGGGATGTGGAGCATCTTTTCATGTGTCTGTTGGCCATCTGAATTTCTTCTTTAGAGAAGTGTCTATTCATTGTCCTCTGCCCATTTCTTAATTGGATTATTTGCTTTTTGTTTCTTAAGGTGGGTGAGTTTTTATTTCTTTATATATTTTGGGTGTCAACCCCTTATCGGATATGTCATTTATAAATATATTCTCCCATTCTGTAGGATGTCTTTTTGTTCTACTGATGGTGTCCTTCGCTGTACAGAAGCTTTTCAGCTTGATGTAGTCCCATTTGTTCATTTTTGCTTTTGTTTCCCTTGCCCGGGGAGATATGTTCATGAAAAAGTTGCTCATGTTTAGGTACAAGAGATTTTTGCCTATGTTCTTTTCTAAGAGTTTTATAGTTTCAAGACTTACATTCAGGTCTTTGATCCATTTTGAGTTGACTTTTGTGTATGGTGTTAGACAGTATTCCAGTTTCATTCTCTTATATGTAGCTGTCCAGTTTTGCCAACACAAGCTGCTGAAGAGGCTGTCATCTCCCCATTATATATCCAAGGCTCTTTATCAAATATTAATTGAATATATGTTTGGGTAAATGTTTGGATTTTCTATTCTGTTCCACTGCTCTGTGTGTCTGTTTCTGCGCCAATACCAAATTGTCTTGAGTACTGTGGTTTTGTAGTAGAGCTTTAAGTCAGGGAGCATAATTCCCCCTGTTTTATTCCTTCTTCTCAGGATTTCTTTGGCTATTTGGGGTCTTTTGCGGTTCCATATGAATTTTAGAATTATTTGTTCGAGTTCATTGAAGAAAGTTGTTGGTAGTTTGATAGGGATTGCGTTGAATCTGTAGATTGCTTTAGGTAGTATAGCCATTTTGACAATATTTATTCTTCCTAGCCAAGAGCATGGGATGCATTTCCCTTTGTTAGGGTCCTCTTTAATTTCTCTTAGGAGTGTCTTGTAGGTTTCAGAGTACAGGTCTTTCACTTCCTTCGTTAGGTTTATTCCTAGGTATTTTATTCTTTTTGATGCAATTGTGAATGGAATTGTTTTTCTGATTTCTCTTTCTGTTAGTTCGTCGTTAGTGTATAGGAAAGCAACAGGTTTCTGTGTGTTAATTTTTTATCCTGCAACTTTGCTATAATCAGATATTAGTTCTAGTGGTTTTGGAGTGGAATCTTCAGGGTTTTTTACGTACAATATCATGTCATCTGCAAATAGTGACAATTTGACTTCTTCTTTACCAATCTTGATGCCTTGTATATCTTTGTTTTGTCTGATTGCCGTGGCTAGGACCTCCATTAGTATGCTGAATAACAGTGGAAAGAGTGGGCATCCCTGTCTTGTTCCCGATCTCAGATGAAAAGCTTCCAGTTTCTCGCTTTTAAGTATGATGTTAGCTGTGTGTTTGTCATATATGGCCTTTATGATGTGGAGGAACTTGCTCTCTATACCCATTTTGTTGAGAGTTTTAATCATGAATGGATGCTGAATTTTGTCAAATGCTTTTTCAGCATCTATGGAGATGATCATGTGGTTTTTGTTCTTCTTTTTGTTGATGTGGTGGATGATGTTGGTGATTTTCGAATGTTGTACCATCCTTGCATCCCTGGGATGAATCCCACTTGATCATGGTGTATGACCCTCTTGATCTATTTTTATATTTGTTTTGCTAATATTTTGTTGAGAATTTTTGCATCTAAGTTCATCAGGGATATTGGTCTGTAATTTTCTTTTTTGGTGAGGTCTTTGCCCGGCTTTGGTATTAGAGTGATGCTGGCTTCATAGAATGTGTTTGGAAGTATTCCCTCCTCTTCTCTTTTCTGAATAATTTAAGGAGAATTGGTGTTATTTCTTCTCTATATGTCTGGTAGAATTCAGAGGTGAATCTGTCTGGTCTGGGGGTGTTGTTCTTGGGTAGTTTTTTGATTACCGATTCAATTTCGTTGCTGGTGATTGGTCTGTTTAGTTTTTCTGTTTCTTGTTTGGTCAGTCTTGGAAGGTTGTATTTTTTTAAGAAGTTGTCCATTTCTTCTTGGTTTTGCAGCTTGTTAGCAAATAAATTCTCATAATATTCTCTTATAATTCTTTGTATTTCTGTGGGGTCCATCGTATTTTATCCTTTCTCATTTCTGATTCTGTTTATGTGTGTAGATTCTCTTTTTCTCTTAATGAGTCTAGCTAGAGGTTTATCTATTTTGTTTATTTTTTCAAAGAACCAACTCTTGGTTTCATTAATTCTTTCTTTTCTTATATTCTTTTCAAATTTATTTATTTCTTCTCTGATCTTTATTATGTCCCTCCTTCTGGTGACTTTGGGCCTCATTTGTTCCTCTTTTTCCTATTTCAGGAAATGTGTCTTTAGACTATTGATTTGGGAATGTTCTTCTTTCTTTAAATAGGCCTGGATTGCGATATAATTTCCTCTTAGAACTGCCTTTGCTGCATCCCACCGAAGTTGTGGCTTTGTGTTGTTGTTGTCATTAGTCTCCATATATTCTTTGATTTCTGTTTTGATTTGGTTGTTAACCCATTGATTAATTAGGAGAATGTTGTTAAGTCTCCATGTATTTGTGAGCCTTTTTGATTTCTTTCTAAAATTTATTTCTGGTTTTATACCTTTTTGATCTAGAAGTTGGTTGGTAGAATTTCAATATTTTTGACTTTACTGAGGTTCTTTTTGTGGCCTAGTATGTGGTCTATTCTGGAAAATGTTCCATGTGCACTGGAGAAGAATGTCTATCCTGTTGCTTTTGGGTGTAGAGTTCTGTAGATGTCTGTTAGGTCCATCTGTTCTAGTGTGTTTTTCAGAGCCTTTGTGTCTTTACTTATTTTCTGTCTGGTTGATATATCCTTTGGAGTGAGTGGTGTGTTGAAGTCTCCTAAAATGAATGCATTGCTGTCTATTTCCTCCTTTAATTCTGTTAGTATTTGTTTCACATATGCCAGGGCTTCTGTGTTGGGTGCATATATATTTATAATGGTTATTGTCTCTTGTTGGACTGACCCCTTTATCATTATGTAATGTCCTTCTTTATCGCTTTCTACTTTCTTCATTTTGAGGTCTATTTTGTCTGATACAAGTACTGCAACACCTGCTTTTTTCTCCCTATTGTTTGCATGAAATATCTTATTCTATCCCTTCACTTTTAGTCTGTGTATATCTTTGGGTTTGAGGTGAGTCTCTTGTAAGCAGCATATAGATGGGTCTTGCTTTTTCATCCATTCTATTGCTCTGTGTCTTTTGATTGGTGCATTCAGTCCATTTACATTTATGGTGATTATCAATAGATATGTATTTATTGCCATTGCTGGCTTTAGACTCATGGTTACCAAAGGTTCAAGGGTTGCTTCTTTACTATCTGACAATCTAGCTTAACTTTCTGGTTAAGTTATTGTAAACACAGTCTGATGTTTTTTATTTCTCTCCGTTCTTATTCTTCCTCCTCCATTCTTTATATACTAGGTATTTTATTCTTTGCCTTTAGTTAGTATTTGGATGGTCTGCTTTCCTTGCTATGATTTTATTTT
This sequence comes from Phataginus tricuspis, assembly GCA_029783875.1. Classification (NCBI taxonomy): domain Eukaryota; kingdom Metazoa; phylum Chordata; class Mammalia; order Pholidota; family Manidae; genus Phataginus; species Phataginus tricuspis. The sequence goes on along the minus strand of JAQQAC010008880.1, from coordinate 28,231,263 downwards.
CTCTGGTGACATCTTTTTAGCCTTAGGTGTGCTTCCCTCTAGAGAAGTCCATTTAAGATATCCTGTAGAGGTGGTTTATGAGAGGCAAACTCTCTCAGCTTTTGCTTCTCTGGAAATTGTTTAATCCCTCCGTCATATTTAAATGATAATCATGCTGGATACAATATTCTTGGTTCGAGGCCCTACTGTTTCATTACGTTAAATATATCATGCCATTCTCTACTGTCCTGTAAGGTTTCTGCTGAGAAGTCTGATGATAGTCTGATGGGTTTTCCTTTGTAGGTGATGTTTTTTCTTTCTCTAGCTGCTTTTAATACTCTGTCCTTATCTTTGATCTTTGCCATTTTAATTATTTGTGCCTTGGTGTTGTCTTCCTTGGGTCCCTTGTGTTGGGAGATCTGTGCTTCCATGGACTGTGAGACTATTTCCTTCCCCTGTATGGCGAATTTTTCAGCAATTATTTCTTTAAAGACAATTTCTATCCCTTTTTTGCTCTCTTATTCCTCTGGTACTCCTGTAATGCGAATATTGTTCCATTTGGATTGGTCACACAGTTCTCTTAATATTCTTTCATTCCTAGAGATCCTTTTATCTCTCTCTGCCTCAGCTTTTCTGTATTCCTGTTCTCTGATTTCTATTCCATTAACAGTCTCTTGCATCTCGTCCTGTCTGCTGCTAAGCCCATCAATCGCTTGTCTCTTTTCTGCATTGTCTTTCCTGACTTCCCCCACTTCCTCCCTCAGCTCTTGCATATTTCTCTGTAGATCCATCAGTATGGTTATGACTTTTATTCTGAATTCTTTTTCAGGAAGATTGTGCATTTCCATCCCTTCAGACTCCCTCTCTGGTGTGTGGGTCTGGATAAGCTTTGTTTGTACCATATTCCTCTGTCTTTTCATGGTGATAGAAGTGGTCGCTGGTAGGTGCCACATATGTCAGCTGGGCTCTTTAAGACTTTTAAAAAAAAAGGGAAAAAAAGAGAAAGAAAAGAAAAGAGAGAAAAAAAACTACAACAAAAAAACACACAAAAAACAAAAAGATGCCCACCAGGAGTAGATTCTGTGAGGATGCTGTAAGTGGCGCTGTTGCATCACCATTCCGCAGCCGCGGCCGCACTGCTCCGCAGGGCCCTTTGTAGCTCTGTCCTGGGCTGGAACGAATGGGAGGCTGCTGATGTCTGTGGGAAATCTCAGTGTGGCTACTTTTTCCCAGTTGCCAGCCAAGGTGTCCGACATTCCCCAGGACTCCCAGCCTGCTGGGCTGAGTGTGCTGGGACGATTCTGCTCCTCCATTGGGCCATATCTCTTTAAGACCATGTAAAAAAGTGCGCGCTTTTCTTTTGTCCCGGGTAGCCGGCTGTGAAGACCCAGTGCGTTCCCCCACTCACATCCTGTACCTTCTGTCTTTCCAATCTCCGATACACAGCACGATGTGATTCAGTGCTCCCAGCGCATATCACCGGGGCTGGTTATTATGTCGGGCTGTACTTCCACTCCCTGCCGGCTCTGAATCCTCTCCTCCCACTGGTGCACTGTGGTGGGGGAGTGCTCGGGTCTTGTCAGGACGTGCCTCCATATCTTACCCGTGTTGCGGGGTGCCGAGTCCTCTCAGGTGTAGATGCAGGCTGGGTGCTGTCCTGTATCTTCTGGTCTCTCTTTTAGGAATAGTTGTATTTGTTGTATTTTCATAAATATATATGGTTTTGTGAAGAGATTTCACCGCCCTGTTCACGCCACCATCTTCACGGAACTTCTTAGGTCACAATTTATCTTCAGCTCCTGTGGCCTCTTTCAGAGCCTTCTGTAGACATCTTCAGGTGCAAGGATTATTTTCCTATACCCAAAAATATATTTTATAAGGAAGAAGAACATTGAGAAAACTGGCAGATCTGTGATTTTACCCTTCTTAAAATGTAATAAGTTAGCTTGCTTACAGATTCATGATGCTAGAAAGACACCATAGTCCTGGTTTAGGGAAAAGGAGCATATTAAGCATGTAACAGCATACAGCATGTACCTCATATCTTCATTGGCTCCCCTACTTCAGCTCCCATAGGAAAATATGTACAGAGCCAAGGGGCCTCTACAAAGCAGTGAGTTGAGTTTTAGGAAAGGACACCCCAAGTTTAGGGAGCCTGAATCTTTAACAATGGGAAATAAACAAACCCTCCTTTTGCTCAAGAGGGGGTAGCAATCTGTGTATTCCAAGGTTTTTCACTAGAAAAGCATCCTTAAAACAATAATCTGAAATAACAGTAGTGTGTGCCTCTGCTTGTAAGATTTGCAGAAACGTGAATGAAACATTGAGAATTGTCTCCCAATGTGCACAAGCTCATTATAGTTATTATCACTATAACTAATAGTTCAGAGGTTGATGAAAACATATTTTCCCAACAGGTTGCCCTTCAATCCATATAATGGTAACTTCAGATTTGTGCCCAAGTTTCTTTGTCTTGGTCTCTGGCCCTTTTTCTTTCTTTGTACTTTACCATTAGGTTTTCAGATCCATCCTATTGCACCCTATATTTTTAAGGTACAAAGAGTTTCACCCAAGGAAAAATTAAGGGGGATCCATTCAGTTGCTGATATTTTAGAGCCTACCCATGAAAAATATGCTTAATTCTTCCATTTTTTTAAGGCAGTAAGTCTCTCACAATGCTGACATTCACACACACACACACACACACACACACACACACATGCCTTTTCCTTACATGTATCAATCAATCAGCATTAACTTATTTTTCAGTGTTTTATTGTAGAATGAAAGGAATAATTTGGGAGATGGGGGTTAATGGCCCCAATTAGTTTCCTTTTTTGCAGAATTCTTTGAGAACTCCTTGAAGTTGAATGAATTTTGACGATGCTGTTGACTTCTTGCTCAATGTCATAAGTGCCTTTGGAGCAGAATGTATTACTCTTTGAGCTGCTACAGCTGCCAAATGATAAGTGACTTTTAGACCATTCTTCAGCTTAGCTTCTTACTAGATTATGGTAATCCACTGTTTCTTGAAACCTACTCCCAAACTGAAGTCAGTGGGGAAAAAAGGTCTCACATGAAAAAATCAAGAAAAGAGTAAATGCTGGTAGCTATAGCTTTGACTTGGATAAGTGGACACCCAGATATTTACAAAATTCTGCCAAATGTTTATGGTTTATAGTTTCCCTATGCATATCAGAAATTAGTCATGGTACTTCTTTATTTCTTCCAAATGAAAGTGTTTCTCTAGAAATTGACTCTTTAAAGTTCTGCCTTGGTGAGAAGTTATTCAAGGGTATAGTTTGTAATGAAACACATCCCATAGCATTCGTGGAAGAACAAAGGATGTATTCTGATTACTGATGGGATGTCAGTGATATGACTACTGAAGTAGTCTATTCCCATTATCAGGTTAGCTGGTTCTGGTGAGGAAAAAAAAAGGCAATGCATACAATTTTTAAAAAACTTTTGAGCCAGAATCACTGCAAATAAACCTTTCTGGAAGGGTACATTTTCCCTTCCACCTCTCTCATACTCATTTCCCAGGTATCAGAATTAAAAAAAAAAAATTAAACATTTTAAGTTCTTTTGGGTCAGAAAAGCTGCACCATAGTCTCCAGTCTCTTCTCTTGTCCATGTTGTCAAAATCATCAGGCATTGCTCTCAGCATCTCTGGGTGGTATTTCTGAAGCAGGAATAACTGCTTCCACAGGCATTTAAAAGGCACTGAATGATAACTTCACTGAGTGATAACTTCTGCCATTTCCAAAGTTGCCCTCTGGTGAAGGCATTGTGCAGAACTCTTCTTCTACTATTGTCTGCCAAAATCATTATATTGAGTTCTGTACCAACTTTCTTTTTGTTGCCTTCTCTCTCAGTATGATCGAAAAACCACAAAGAAGTAAAAAAAAAGTACCATTAATTTAAGAGTTCCTTAATATAATCCCTCAGATAATCCATCTTGGAGGAACAGATGTTCCTAAAATGATCACTGGTAAAATTTCAGGGGCCCTGTCATTGTGTGTCTCTCACTGTTCCTAAATCCACATTCCATGTAAACTGAGAGAACCCTTTCTCCTACCTAGTAGTCTCCCTTTCATGCACCCTTTCAGGTCCTTGGGTATCTGAAAACTTCCAGTGTGAAAGAAGTTTACACTTTGTGTGTGACTCCTTTTCACTATAGACTATAGACTGGGACATTTGGAAATGTTCCCATGATACTTCTGACTTCTGTCTGACACACGTGGGTGCAGTCTGTAAGGAGAGCATGATAAGATGCCAATCAATCTCTCCTATAAAAGGTAAAGAATAGGTCAATGCATAAAAGAAGTTGAAATTGACTGCCATTTGTAACATTAGTTTGGTTGTAAGAGGTGGGTCCACACACACCATTTCTCTGAAATCCTCATTGTCCTCTGACAGTGAAGTTGAGGGGGCCCCTCAGTGTAGCCAGCATAACCAGCCTGGGTAACTTGGTCCTTTAAAATCATGGGGAGTTATGCCAATAGTGTCTCTAGGGAAATGTGCATGGTGATGCCCAGAGACAGACTAAATAATGATTCTTCCTGAGACTCTGTCCAAAATTCTGCTTTCTGTTAGTTCAGACACATTGGTCTGTTTACACTTTTCTCAAGGTATTGCAAGACAGGAGCTCCAGTAGGAATTTGTTGTAGGTGGCTTCCCCAACAGGATGGCATTTTCTCCAACTCTAGGAAATAGGCAGTTGGAAACATAATTTACCAGCTTGGGCTGCACATTCTCCCTCCCAGACTGTACCAGCAGCAAACGGGGTATCCTTTGAGAGTGATCCCAGAGATTACCCAGGATACCACCTCTACTCACAAAAGTGAGATTGGACGCTCTCCTTCCAACCATCCAAAGTGTCCAATCCCTAACTTTCAAGTAGACAAATCTCCTGAGTTGATATGTGATCCCGGTCTCTTCAATGATTTCTGTTTTCTTCCTGCTTCTCCATAACCTCTGATTTCTCTTGATCCCCCTAGAGTTATTCAAAACCACAGTTATACTCAGACATCTTGGGGAGAATTATGGCTGGCAGAGCTTGGCATCGGGCCATATATTACTCCTGCCAGGTTTTATATGAGTCTCCACTGACTGTCTTTTCCTAAGCCCTCTTCTCTAGCATCCTGTGTAAAATCTTTGCATTGTATCACAAATTGCATGTATTTAATCTTCTCTACTCCAGATAATCAAGAAGGTAGTATATATATATAGGCATTTCCTTACCTAGTGAAGCTTTGCTTTCTAAACTACTAATAGCACAGAGCTCAGCACACAGAGATACGGCCACTTTCTCCAGGTTTCTGCATATCCTCCTCCATAAATCACCACAAAGATGGCATTATAATCTCCTCACATTTCACTTGCATAATAGGGTTCATATTTCTGTTTTATAACTACGACTTCTTTAATAGATAATTCAAATTCTCCTTCCCTGGAACTTCCTTAACAGTCTCTCCAATATTTTGAGGTTTCGTGTCTAGTTGTATCTAGTGATAACTAGGGAGAAACTGTGTAACTCATCTGTTATTGTATACATAGGGCTATGCGAATGGCTCAGGTATCATGTATACTCCAGCTACACCATAGCTTTTGGGGATCTATTCTCCATAGAGAATCCCCAATTTTCTTTATAAATATTGTATAATAAATAGGGGACAGGTCATTCTGTGGCAGGCTCCCTCACTCAGTATTTCCTACAAGAAATTTCTTCTAGGGACCATCTTGATAAACACATATAATATAGCTTGGTATTGATTTTGGAGTAGAAACAGCATTCTTGAAGCTTATTATCCTTCAGCAGGTCCACTACCATGTGCAAAATATCTCCATGTTGTCAATGTCTCTCTCAAAATGCTGTACACCTCTCTACTGTCATTTTAAATGGCACAGTGGAAGCTTCTGGAACTTACTGGGGTATGCTTGGATTTAGGTGTAGCCAATCCACAGGTCAAAAACCTGGGCAGGACCTTCTCCAACTGTTGCTATGCTATTACTCCATACAGTGTTCTAAAGAGTGTCCAAGTAAAAATGTAATACTGTGAGTAACTAATAAAAAATATCCTAGAGTACAAAGGATGGGTAAACCACTTGTTTTTTGCCTTATGCCCTTTGTTCTCCTGTTTCTCTTCCTCTTTCATTTTGTAGCCCATTTTGGTGTCTTGGCCCTATCCTACCTGAGTCCCACAGGGTCAAGCTCACACGACCATTATTTTGGTGTCCTGTTTAGGGGAAAAAGATTTAGTATTTATAGCTTCATCCCCTGTGGACCAAAAATGGCTCATTGCAGACCTTGGGTCTATTTTAGAGTATTCAGAGTATACTTACCTGTAAAGCATACCGAATGTTTGCATGCTTATATTTATTATCACCCATAATACATCTTGGATGGCAAATATATCTAACACTTTTAAAGAGCTTATCATGAGTTAATTATAGGTCACATTTTTCTAAGTGCCTACGTTTAACTATGTTGACATACTTAATCCTCATAACATCTCTGTGAGGCCAGCAATTATTAGTATTATTTCCATTTTACAGATGAGAAAATTGAAGCCCAGAGAATTTAAATAACTTGCTTAAGGGTCATAGAGATATTAAATTATAGAGTTGTGGTTCAAACCAGGTGGACTTTGTCTAGAATCCATACACTTAATCATTCTGCTATAGGGACTCTTTATGTGGTATCTCTTGGTGATCATTAGCTTAAAAACAAAGCACAAAAAGCAAGATTGCTCCCCAACAGGAATGAGAATTAGAAGGAAGAAAATTAATAAAGAGACCAGAAAAATCAATTCTACCATAACTTCAAGTTATTCATAAAGGATTCAAATATTTGTTATGACTAAGAAGACAAAATACAAAGTCTGATATTTCCTTGAAGTTTCTGGGCTGAGAAATGGAAGTATTCCAGGTGTTTTCAGTACGTCCTTCAAGACAGCCTTGAGATAGCTCTGATGGGCCGGGAGTTTGCAGTCACTTTGAAAGCAGTGAGAGACTCATGAAAAACTCAGGATTATGGGCAGAAGCTACGATGAAAAGATACGTTTCCATTTCTAGGCAGAATCCATTTCCAGGCTTTAGTAGGAAGCAGTATGGGAGGTCAGCCAAGAAGTCTGAGTAAGCATTTAAAGGCTTGTCTCATTTTTACTGCAGGCTTAACACTGCTGCTCTGTGCAAGCCCCTGAGCAATGTAGGCCAAAGCAAATAGGCTGCCTCAGGCAGCAGCAGTGGGAACAAGAAATGCTGAAGGTGTAGTCCAGTAAGTGGGCCAATGGAAGGTCACAACTGGAGAGTTACCTCAACTGACAAAAATGAAGTGAGTTTGTCGGAAAGCCCAGGGTACCTCTGTATTCGTGTTCCTCAGTCTCCCACCTCACAGTATATCCTTTGTCACTGTAATGTAGAGGTGCAACTGCAGTTGTTTTATTTTCAATAGGTAAGAATTCAGTTGTACTTTGTTTAGAATAGAGAATTAATTTTAAGGAAAGGGGAAAAATTGCCTGGATCATTTGTTTAAATTGTGAACCTTTTAAAATGTATTTTTGGAGTTTGGTGGCGTTGTGTTGTCAGCCAGTAGTGGGACCAACAATCTGATTTCATCCGCAACATGGTCCTGTTCTGGGGAGGAGTCCCTGGGTTCAGGATTCTTGGTGCCACACATTTTGCACCACACAGAAAGAACACGCAGAAAAACAGCTACATGAATGCCCTATAATATCTTTGCTTACCTGGGATATATTTTCTTAGTTTGTCCAATTTATGGGTCTATTAAACAAGCTGTTTCTGTTGGGACTAGTTATTACACAACAGATATTCTGAGAATCTAGTCTGAAATTACATGATTTTATAATCAGTAAAAGCAGCACCCTAAACAGTGTTTTATGCTAACTTCATAATATGTTCTTGAATGACAAGAGTAGGTCAATTTCGTAATTTTTTTAAAGGGCATGTGTAAATAAACTTGGTATCTCTCATAATCTCTTCTGCAATTTACCTTGGTGACACAACAAACCACATACAAAAATTTCTCAAAGTCCAGGCTAATGAATAAAATTTTTAAGGATCTTAATTTTCTGGCTGTATACTATAATGAGGCTCTCTGAATTCTGATCAGTAATAAAGATATTTTGCTACTAATTTCCTTCTCCAAAATAAATAAATGTGATCCATCTCCTATTTTTTTTCCTCAATTTGTGTTTTCTCTTCATTTTATTTCTCCTATTTTCATACCTCAAACCCTCTATTTCATTTTTTTATAATAATCCTGAGAGAAAAAATCATTATTCTAATTGGCAAAAACAAAATTATTATATTCTCTAACATGGAAATGTATCACTTGCTCTTTATGTGGGAGAAAAAAAAGCAATGAGCTTCCGGGAAGATGGCGACGTGAACTGACCAGCAGAAAATTCCTCCCAACATTATATTTATTCACAAAAACACAGCAAATACAACTATTACTAAAAGAGAGACCAGAATACACAGGAAAGCGTACAGTGTGCAACTTCACCTGAGAGGACTCGGCACCCAGCGAGGCGGGTAAGATACAGAGCCGCGACCCAGCGGGACCCGAGCACTCCCCCATCCCAGTGCACCGGCGGGAGGAGAGGATTCAATGCCAGGAGGGAGTGGAAGTCTGCACCGGGAGGGCCGACACACAGCACGTGGTGTAGCTGAGATTGGAGAGACAGGGGGTGCAGGGTCTCAGCGGGGAATGCGCGAGTCACTTGCGGCAGGCACCGGGAAGGAAAGAAAAAGGAAAAAAAAAAAGAGGAAAAGCATGCGCTTTTTTCAGCAGTCTTAAAGAGACAGGAGCCCAGCAGAGGACCACTCGCCCTGGCACACTCAGCCCAGCAGGCTGGGAGTCCTTGGGAGCTTCGGACCCCTTAGCTGGCGACTGGGAAAGAGTGGCCACACTTAGGATTCCCACAGAGATCAACAGCATCCCATTCGTTCCCATTACAGCAGGAGCTATAAAGGGCCTTGCGGAGCAGCACGGCCACGGCTCTGGAATAGTGGAGCAACAGCGCCACACACAGTATTCACACAGAACCCACTCCCGGTGGGCGGTTTTTTTTTTCTTTAGTTGTTGTTTTTTTCTTCTCTTTCTTTTCCTTTTTTCTCTCCCTTTTTTTTATTATTATTATTTTTTCTTTTCTTTTCTTTCTTTCTTTTTTTTTCCTTTTTAAAGTCAGAGAGCCTAGCTGACATACGTGGCAAGTACCAGCAACCAATTCTATAGCCATGAAAAGACAGAGGAATATGGTACAGACAAAGCTTCAGACCCAGACAACCACAGAGAGGGAATCTGAAGGGATGGACATGCACAGTCTTCCTGAAAAAGAATTCAGAATAAAAGTCATAGCCATGTTGACGGATCTACAGAAAAATGTGCAAAAGCTGAGGGAGGAAGTGAGGGAAGTGAGGAAAGAATATGCAGAAATGAGACAAGCCATTGATGGGCTTAACAGCAGACTGGATGAGTTGAAAGAGACAGTTAATGGATTAGAAAATAGAGAACAGGAATACAGAGAAGCTGAGGCAGAGAGAGATAAAAGGATCTGTAGGAATGAAAGAATATTAAGAGAACTGTGTGACCAATCCAAATGGAACAATATTCGCATTATAGGAGTACCAGAGGAAGAAGAGAGAGAAAAAGAGATAGAAAGTGTCTTTGAAGAAATAAATGCTGAAAACTTTCCTACACTGGGGAAGGAAATAGTCTCACAGTCCATGGAAGCCCACAGATCTCACACAAGGGACCCAAGGAAGACAACACCAAGACACATAATAATTAAGATGGCAAAGGTCAAAGATAAAGATAGAGTATTAAAGGCAGCTAGAGAGAGAAAAAAGATCACCTACAAAGGAAAACCCATCAGACTATCATCAGACTTCTCAACAGAAACCTTACAGGCCAGTAGAGAATGGCATGATATATTTAACGTAATGAAACAGAAGGGCCATGAACCAAGAATATTGTATCCAGCACGATTATCATTTAAGTATGACGGAGGGATTAAACAATTTCCAGACAAACGAAAGTTGAAAGAGTTTGCCTCTCATAAACCACCACTACAGGATATCTTAAACGGACTGCTCTAGAGGAAAGCACCCCTAAGGCTAAAAAGACGTCACCAGAGAAAATAACATCATAGCAAAGAAAGCAGACCATCCAAATACTAACTAAAGGCAAAGAATAAAACACCTAATATATAAAGAATGGAAGAGGAAGAATAAGAAGGCAGAGAAATAAAGAAACATCAGACTGTGTTTAGAATAACTTAACAAGAAAGTAAAGTTAGATTGTTAGATAGTAAAGAAGCAACCCTTGAACCTTTGGTAACCACGAATCTAAAGGCAGCAATGGCAATAAGTACATATCTATCAATAATCACCCTAAATGTAAATGGACTGAATGCACCAATCAAAAGACACAGAGTAACAGAGTGGATAAAAAAGCAAGACCCATCTATATGCTGCTTACAAGAGACTCACCTCAAACCCAAAGATATACACAGACTAAAAGTGAAGGGATGGAAAAAGATATTTCATGCAAACAACAAGGAGAGAAAAGCAGGTGTTGCAGTACTTGTATCAGACAAAATAGACTTCAAAATGAAGAAAGTAGCAAGAAATAAAGAAGGACATTACATAATGATAAACGGATCAGTCCAACAAGAAGACATAACCATTATAAATATATATGCATGAAACACAGGAGTGCCAGCATATGTGAAACAAATACTAACAGAATTAAAGGAGGAAATAGACAGCAATGCATTCATTTTAGGAGACTTTAACACACCACTCACTCCAAAGGATAGATCAACCAGACAGAAAATAAGTAAAGACACAGAGGCACTGAACAACACACTAGAAAAGATGGACCTAACAGATATCTACAGAACTCTGCACCCAAAAGCAGCAGGATACACATTCTTCTCAAGTGCAAATGGAACATATTCCAGAATAGACCACATACTAGGCCACAAAAAGAACCTCAGTAAATAAAAAATATTGAAATCCTACCAACCAACTTCTCAGATCACAAAGGTATAAAACTAGAAATAAATTTTAGAAAGAAATCAAAAAGGCTCACAAATACATGGAGACTTAACAACATCCTCCTAATTAATCAATGGGTTAATGACCAAATCAAAACAGAAATCAAAGAATATATGGAGACTAATGACAACAACAACACAAAGCCACAACTTCTGTGGGACGCAGCAAAGGCAGTTTAAGAGGAAAGTATATTGCAATCCAGGCCTATTTAAAGAAGGAAGAACATTACCAAATGAACAGTCTAAAGACACAATTAGTGAAATTGGAAATAGAAGAACAAAGGAGGCCCAAAGTCACCAGAAGGAGGGACATAATAAAGATCAGAGAATAAATAAATAAAATTGAGAAGAATAATACAATAGAAAAGATCAATGAAACCAAAAGCTGGTTCTTTGAAAAAATAAACAAAATAGATAAACCCCTAGCAAGACTCATTAAGAGAAAAAGAGAATCTACACACATAAACAGAATCAGAAATGAGAAAGGAAAAATAATGACGGACCCCACAGAAATACAAAGAATTAGTAGAGAATATTATGAGAATCTACATGCTAACAAGCTGCAAAACCTAGAAGAAATGGACAACTTCTTAGAACAATACAACCTTCCAAGACTGACGAAGCAAGAAACAGAAAAACTAAACAGACCAATCACCAGCAACAAAATTGTCGGTATTCAAAAAACTACCCAAGAACAAAACCCCCGGACCTGATGGATTCACCTCTGAATTCTATCAGACATATAGAGGAGAAATAACACCCATTCTCCTTAAAGTTTTCCAGAAAATAGAAGAGGAGGGAATACTTCCAAACTCATTCTATGAAGCCAGCAACACTCTAATACCAAAGCCGGGCAAAGACCTCACCAAAAAAGAAAATTACAGACCAATATCCCTGATGAACTTAGATGCAAAAATTCTCAACAAGATATTAGCAAACCAAATACAAAAATAGATCAAGAGGGTCATACACCATGATCAAGTGGGATTCATCCCAGGGATGCAAGGATGGTACAACATTCGAAAATCCATCAACATCATCCACCACATCAACAAAAAGAAGAGCAAAATCCACATGATCATCTCCATAGATGCTGAAAAAGCATTTGACGAAATTCAGCATACATTCATGATTAAAACTCTCAACAAAATGGGTATACAGAGCAAGTACCTCAACATCATAAAGGCCATATATGACAAACACACAGCTAACATCATACTTAACAGCGAGAAGCTGAAAGCTTTTCATCTAAGATCGGGAAAAAGACAGGGATGCCCACTCTTTCCACTGTTATTCAACATACTAATGGAGGTTCTAGCCACGGCAATCAGACAAAACAAAGACATACTAGGCATCCAGATTGGTAAAGAAGAAGTCAAATTGTCACTATTTGCAGATGACATGATATTGTACCTAAAAAACCCTGAAGACTCCACTCCAAAACTACTAGAACTAATATCTGATTATAGCAAAGTTGCAGGATACAAAATTAACACACAGAAATCTGTTGCTTTCCTATACACTAATGACGAACTAACAGAAAGAGAAATCAGAAAAACAATTCCATTCACAATTGCATCAAAAAGAATAAAATACCTAGGAATAAACCTAACGAAGGAAGTGAAAGACCTGTACTCTGAAAACAACAAGACACTCCTAAGAGAAATTAAAGAGGACCCTAACAAATGGAAATGCATCCAATGCTCTTGACTAGGAAGAATAAATATTGTCAAAATGGCTATACTACCTAAAGCAATCTACAGATTCAACGCAATCCCTGTCAAACTACCAACAGCTTTGTTCAATGAGCTGGAACAAATAATTCTACAATTCATATGGAACCAGAAAAGATCCCGAATAACCAAAGCAATCCTGAGAAGGAGGAATCAAACGGGAAATTGCGCTCCCTGACTTCAAGCTCTACTAAAAAGCCACAGTAATCAAGACAATTTTGTACTGGCACAAAAACAAACCCACAGACCAGTGGAACAGAATAGAAAATCCAAACATTAACCCAAACATTTACAGTCAATTAATATTTGATAAAGGAGCCTTGGATAAACAATGGGGAGATGACAACCTCTTCAGCAGCTGGTGTTGGAAAAACTGGGCAGCTACATGTAAGAGAATGAAACTGGACTACTGTCTAGCCCCATACACAAAGGTAAACTCAAGGTGGATCAAAGACCTGAATGTAAGTCATGAAACCATAAAACTCTTAGAAAAAAACATAGGCAAAAATCTCTTGGATATAAACATGAGTGACTTCTTCATGAACATATCTCCTCGGGCAAGAGAAACAAAAGCAAAAATGAACAAGTGGGACTATATCAAGTTGAAAATCTTCTGTACAGCAAAGGACACCATCAGTAGAACAAAAAGACATCCTACAGTATGGGAAAATATATTCATAAATGGTGTATCTGATAAGGGGTTGACATCCAAAATATATAAAGAACTCACGCACCTTAACAACCAAAAAGCAAATAATCCAATTAAGAAATGGGCAGAGGACATGAATAGACACTTCTCTAAAGAAGAAATTCAGATGGCCAACAGGCACATGAAAAGATGCTCCACATCACTGGTCATCAGAGAAATGCAGATTAAAACCACAATGAGATATCACCTCACACCAGTGAGGATGGCCAACATCCAAAACACAAACTGCAAGAAATGTTGGCGAGGATGTGGAGAAAAGGGAACCCTCCTACACTGCTGGTGGAATATGGAGGTTCCTCAAAAAACTCAAAATAGAAATACTATTTGACCCAGGAATCCCACTCGTAGGAATTTACACTAAGAATGCAGCAGCCCAGTTTCAAAAAGACAGATGCACCCCTATGTTTATTGCAGCACTATTCACAATAGCCAAGAAATGGAAGCAACCTAAGTGTCCATCAGTAGATGAATGGATTAAGAGGATGTAGTACATATACACAATGGAATATTATTCAGCCATAAGAAGAAAACAAATCCTACCATTTGCAACAACATGGATGGAGCTAGAGGGTATTATGCTCAGTGAAATAAGCCAAGCCGAAAAGGACAAGTATCAAATGATTTCACTCATATGTGGAGTATAAGAACAAAGAAAAAAACTGAAGGAACAAAACAGCAGCAGACTCACAGAACCCAAGAACGGACTGATAGTTACCAAAGGGAAAGGGACTGGGGAAGATGGGTGGGAAGGGAGGGATAAGAGGGTAAAAGGGGCATTACGATTAGCAGACGTAAGGTAAGGGGGGCACGGGGAGGGCTGTACAACTCAGAAAAGACAAGTAGTGATTTTATAGGACCTCACTATGCTGATGGACAGTGACTGTAATGGGGTTGGTGGGGGGGGACCTGATGAAGGGGGTAGTTTAACCACCATAATATTGCACATGTAATTGTAGCTTAATGATACCAAAATAAATTGTAAGTAAATAAATAAATTAATTAATTAAAAAAAAAGAAAAAACAAGAATATACAGATCATTTTTATAAGCCAAAAATATAATACTAAACCGTATCTTTCAATGGGTGAAAATAATTTCATCGTTTTGATTTACCATAAATTAATTCCCTTTATGATATTTAGACTTTTTCAAGCGTTTAAAATATATGATGTTTTAAAAATAAATAAATAAAATAAAATAAAATATATGATGTTTTATAAAAAAAAACAATAAGGAGAAAAAGATTCTGAATATAAAAGAAAAATCAATGGTGATACAGGTTATGCTAATGTAGACTGATGAGTAAGGGCAATGCAAGAAATTAAATTTAATTAAAAAACCCATATATATTTATCGTAGTTAATTTGTAAAGTATGGAGAAGTAGGAAAAATTTAATAGCCTTAGTTTCACTTCCTTCTTCCTTGTTAATCACAGTTTTATTGTGTTACTTTAAAAAGTTCAACTTAGTAAATTTAAAGATCAAGAAGGCTTTATTCAGTGATTCATTTGTTGAGCAGCATCACATCTAGTTCATAGGAAGTAGCTCTGCTGAACTGCAGGCAAAGAAAGGTTATTAAAGGTGGAAAGGAGGTTGAAAAAGGAAATTATTAGCAAAGGACACATTGTTTCAGGCAAGGTCACCCTCTTAAGGAGAATGGAAGGGCCTATGGAGCAGATTATCTCACATTATCTCACAGGTAACTCCATATTGACTGGTTCAATGTTACATTCTTGGGGAGTTGAAACTGAAGTTAGATGTTCGGCGTTAAGTCTTGGTTTGTTAATGTGGGGTTTTAGCACAAGTGACTCCATGTGCGGCCTGTTTTCTCTTTTTTGACAATTTCCCATTTTTCATCACACTTTGCTTAACTGAGAGATGTGATGACACTTTAAGGCATCAGCATCATCCTCAGCCACCACTCTGTAGCTCTTACAGCCTTTGTCAATTTTCTGTGTGGTATTCACAGGCGGTCGTGTTTTTTCTTAATCTGTAATATTCACAGGTCACAACTTCAGGAATCTTTACATCGTCATCTTCATCTCTTTTCTGACATTCAAGTCTTAAGGAGATCGTTTGCTTGGTGGTAGAGGCTGAAAACATGCATTTTCAATCTTTTGAGAGAATATAACATGTAAGAGTGCATACTTTGACTATTATAAACAGGATAATTCCCCAATATCTGCAGGGCACTTAGGAGCCATGGTAAACCAATGAAGATCAAGTAAGTCAAAGGAAGACCCAACTGAAGGAGTCAACTTTTTAAGCGAAGTGGCTTGCTCAGTGATCTATGTAACTGAGTTTCATCTTCCCAGAAATGTTAATCCAGGTGGTGTTGGCCACAGCATAGACACATCCTTGCTCAGCTAAAAGATAATCAGGGGCTATCTTATTATCAAAAATAACATTGGCCAGAGAGTCCAAGGATTTTTGTTGGGCTGCTGTTGCTTTAGCAACAGATTCTGCAGTATCCTCAAGAGTTAAGGAGAGGTTTCTGATCATATTCTTGTTTACATTTACTTCTGACCAGGTTAGTAGGGACCTGTCAAAATCCCAAATTGAATCCCAAGTCATGAAAGCCTCCTGGTAAGTCCTTTCTAACTTGGCCATGTAAATTCAGAGGAGTTGATCAATGAAGTGTCTCAGTTCACTTGTGGGAAGTTAGGGGCGAACTCAGATAACCCAAGAGACATTGCCTAACTATATGCCAACCATCTAGGCATTCTTAGGCCCGAGGAGAATGATAACCACTACAGGCAAAGACAAATCCCATTGGGGCACAAAACAGTTCCACTGAGTGTGAATGGATTCATTTGCAGGGATTGTTACATTTGCCCATTCAAGCCAGGGGTCAGTTAGGTTTTCGCCTAGCTTGGATTAAAAAAAAAAAGTTCTAAATTCCTGAGGTTACCCCCCTTAGCAATGCTCTGGATGATACGGCTGATGGTGTTATCTTTTCAGGCCAGTGCCACAGTAAAGGAAAAAGAAGATTAAATGGTTTCATGTTTGGATCAAGACTACATACTTCAGTGCTGAGGGAGGAAGTATGAAGTGTGAAGTCTTGATCCAGCATCACAGGAGGAAGCAGTCTACTTCACTGGCAGCTATATTTCTCCCTAGTCAGTTTGATTTGGAAGTCTCCAGCGTTTGCAGAGGACCAGATGTCAGGTGAAGCCTCCTTCAGCTCTGATGTGCATCCAGGTCTCTGAAGTTTAGCTGCCATCTGGGTAGTGAGGAGGATCTGGTATAATCCCTTCCAATGAGATTCCAGGGAAGTCTTTGTTCCTAGTTATTCCAAATCAGAAGGGTGGGGGGAAAATTAGAAACATTATTTTGGAGATTTGTAGCCAGGTTTTTAAAAGAAACTAAGAATTCAGGATCCAGTCCAGTTCATAGGTATATAGCAAAACCTCAAACAAAATCAACGGGATTAGAATCTTAAATAAGTATAGGTGCAAATGTGATTTTTCTCTCTAAAATTACCCCCCAGTTTTTATCATAGTAAAACTAATTTGTTTGCATTAAATGTGGCCTTATTATTTACATAAGGGTAGTAAACCTAGTGATGGATCACAGAAGCTTCTTATGAGATTCCTTTGCTGGAACCTTGTAAGCAAGGTACCAGGCTGGTTTTTCTAAGGGGCTTTACAAGGCTGTAAAGGCAACCGTAGTTCCTTAAAATTGTCTGGTCATATCTCAGTCTATGCATTTCTCTTTCAAATATGACATTCTAGTCAAAGTCTTGGTGATGTAACCAGCGTTTCCAATTGTGTCCTGTTACAGAGAGAACAGATTCTCATTGAATTCATGCAAATAACTAACTATATTGCCATAAAAAGAATGGTCATAAATTTCCAAATTCTTGAGGAATCAGGTAGTGAGAAAAAGTAAAATAATGTTTCGTGTTTGTTTACAAAGGTATAGTTTACCAATTTGTTATATGCTATAGTAAGAGAAAAGAGGAAAAAGTTTCCTTAAATCTGAAAAAACAAAACATTAAAGAACCAACAACATCATAAGAAATTATAATTATCCTTCTCAGTTTGTGGAGTCCCATGTAATTAATACTTGTTCTCCTTGAATCCAGTTTTTCCACTTGTTTTGGAATTTCTTATCCTGTTCAGTTTTATGATCTTAAAATTATCAGAAACCTGTATTCTAGAGCACTTTCCATGAATCATTTTGATCAAAAAAATTTATTATATTTTATTATACTTTTACACTTTTGCAAATTCATTAAACAATAACTATCTTTAAATGACAAAAAATTAAAAATGGCCATGATTAAAGATCTAATGAGAGTTCATTACCAGGCAGTTTACAAGGAAATTTTCTTATTTCTGTGTCATATAACATTTTAAGATACTAACTAGAATTTTAACTGCTAACATTAGACCAGAACATATGAAATTTCTAGAAATTTCATGCAATTTGTAGAACACTTATAACATAACATATACTTACACAATACAATATGAAGAATAGTTAGTATTACTTCTAATTTGACGATGCTTCCCATGTAATTAAAGGTATCAAATAAGCCTAATTAGTTCAACATCTACCTTTTCAAATGACTTTATTTAGAATTTGATTTTTAGGAAGTTTGCCAAAAATATCAGAGGTTTTAAAATACTTGGTCAGATAGGACTATTGGTCACTGTGAAACAATACTTATTCAGTTAGTCATAATGACAATTAAATGTGAAAACACATACAAAAAGTTAAATAGTTGTAAAAAATAACACCTTAACTCTTTTAATAGAGAAGACTGAGCTTAAAGTAATCAAAGACTGGACAAAAACACAGGAAATTATTTTGAGAGGACACAAAATCCTTCTTTTCTAAATTAATTTAAAAAGTAAAGGAAACCTTTTATAATTTCTTATCAAGAACAGACCAATTGTCCAAGAAAATTTTGTCTTTTTAATAGTGAGAAAAACCAAATTCTAATTTTCTATCAGTGTACTTTTGATACTTATATTCATTTAACTTAATTAAATTCATTATAATCTTAAGCAGCTTGACCACACATTAAAATTCCTTTCTTAAGGTTCTATTTTCACAAACCTTCTACAAGTTTCTTTTTTAAAATCAGATTTTGTGCTATTTTTTTCTCTTTTCCATTTTGAAATAACTAGCCTCTCTTTAGGACAAAATTATATTTTTTCCCTCAACAAAAGTGAATTTCCATTCCTTATACTCAAAACACACATCCTCTGTTCCTGAAAACACACATTCTACTTTCCTTGCACTCAGAGGTGTTTTCCTTATTATTTCTAATGATTTCAATTACATATAATAGAATTTTTAACCCTTAAAAGCTTAGTTTTTAGTGAAAATGAAGAAGTAAACAATTATGAACTGTCTTTTATATTAGCATTCTGTGTCTTGGCAGATTAATTTCTAGAAACACAGATTTTATCATAGTAATTTTTTTCAGTGTGGCCCAAAACATATTTACTAATAGACCCACATATCTTTAATTCCTCTATAAAAGGAAGCTCATGTTTAGTAATTGATATTTAATATTTTATTTTGCAAGTTATATAGATATTTAATAACAACCCATCATTTCATTTAACCTAGCAAAACTTTGTTTCAAGTTATATAAAGATATGGGAAGTTATTTTAAAAGTTCACTTAAAAATGTTTTTTTCATAATTATGTTTAGACCTTCCACAAACACATAGTAAAACAATAAAGTTAGCCATTATCCCAAGCTATTTTTCTTTATGACAAATTTTGTGAATGATAATATGAACTTACTGGACTAGTAAACCCTGGTAGAATAGAAGTTGTATGTCTGCATTATTTTTAATTTTGGTAACTCTGCAGACATGCCTATTTTCTTTAATCCAAACTTAAGCTTGCTTTATTTACCAAAAATTATCATAGATCATGTAAACCGGAAAAATACTTAGGTTCATTTCTGTTATATTTTTGAGAATTTTTATAAATACCTAATTCATAAGAATTTTATTATGTGCTTGATTTTATTTAAGCCAATTAAGTAGAGCTCTTCTACAAATTAATTTTGGCAATACCATCTGAAGGTAGAAAATATCACATATCTACAACACATATATAGACACACATAAACATACAGATGCAGAGACCTTCTAGCATCTGTAAACAGGATTTCCCACTAGCCCAAGTTCCAGATGATCTTTCCTCCTTTTTTTTTTTTTCCTGAGAATTACCTCCCTGAAGTTGGTACTTTAATATTTACATAGCAAACACACATGGAAGAATGCAAGTTATAATCCTTTTAGGATAAGTATTGGGGTTTGAGGATTGGTAAAAGGAATACTTTGAATTGCCTCTAGAGGAACATTTCTAGTTTTTCAAAGATTTGTAAGATAAGGACAGTTGTTTTCAATTCCTTGAAGAATTGGGTTGCAATTTAAACGACATCAGAAGTTGATCTACCCACCTAACTATATTGTGTTGTTTAGTAAATACTTTCACAAAGGCTTCAGATGGTTTTTCTTGCCCTCTGGATACATAGCTTCATTTTAGCTTGGGAGCAAGGCTTAAATTTCTATTTTTATATTATTTCTATTTTTTTTTTCTATCAGGCTATGCAATTTGGCCATCTTCTAACCACAAAATTACTTTGTAGAAATTACCAGGACAAACAGTAAATATTTCTGGTGTTACTGAACAACCCCTTGGACTCGAGAGGTGTCCTAAGAGAGGATGCAAAAGATATTTTATTTTTCTCTTTCTACTGGATATTACGGAGATCTGGGAGAGCTGAATCTGGTAATTTTTGCCAGTTTTTCCAGGATCCCATCTGTAGCTCTGGTATTTACCACAATTTGACCTTTTTTCATTATTTTTAATTTTAGTTTTCCCTTGGCTATTTAGGAGAATAACATAGCAGTTTACCAGAAAAGTCCTCAGAGTCCCATTAAATCTGGGAGGGGCCCATTTGGGGGTCCTCCTTTGAAAGTAGCTATCGGGGTGCCTGTAAGGCCATTAAGTTGGTGAATTTTGTTTATATAATGTGTAATCTGTGCTAAGCAGAAAAACAATTCAGACAGAGAATTAATAGAATAAGTATCTTCAATATTTCACCAGCTTTTTGCAACAAATCTTTAAATGGAGGCATTTAGTAATTTTGAAGTCTTCTGGAAGCCAATTAAAATAGTTAACCCATTCTGTTTGTTTAATTTGAGAACTCTTCTAAGTGTACTTCTTAAATATTCTTATCTAATCGGATAAGAGTTCCTCATAATAGCCACTGTCATTCCTCTCGAGGGAGCAACAGTTTGATAGTACCCTAACCACAAATGGAATTCAATCCGCATTTTGGGTCAGCCATATCTAGCTGCAAGTGGGGTGCAATCCACATTTCTGTCCAGCCATATTTTGGGGTCCCCAACCTGATGGTTAGGAAGCCAAATCCTCAGGACACAAAATAACCTTGGTAAGATTTTTGTCATTTCTGTAGATATTTATAGCTTCCAAAACCATAGTTCATAGACATAACATAAGGCAGTATGCTGGAGGGTGGTATGTTTGACACTTTAGAGTTTAAGGGACACATTAGCTAAGCCTTTGGTTTTCAAGGAGCTGAACCAAATACCAATAGAGATGTGCCACTGGTTTGGAGGTTGTGTGGTTTGTTACAGTGTACCTTGTTGCACAGAAATATTCTTGAAATTGGTGGGTGACTTAGTGTCAGTCTAACTCATTCCATGGCTCATTTATCCTATCACAGGAGTATTTTTGAGATGGTGAGTGCTCTAACAGACTTTAAATGGTAAACCTGTACCCACCAATATTTGCAGCTTCTTTTTTTTTTTTTTTTTGGCTTCCAAGATTCTTGTTCACAGCCAGCCTTTGCTTAAAACAAAATTTTATTCACCCAAGTCCTCATGCTGGGCCCAGTCCAGCTTAAAGTGGACCCTGTCTCATCGCAAAACCAGTGTGGTTTTTCAGCTGGATGAATTCAACTCTAGGCCCAGTCCAGTAACCACCAGCAGTTACCAGTGCAATCTGCAGGGAGTAGGGAGAGAACTGGGGAGGAATTCCAATCAAATCAGGAACTGTGGAAAGCCAGTTAGACCAGGAGCTCAGTGCAAAGACAGTGGAGCACAAAGCTATGAGAAACTTACCCATGGCCCTTGGAAAAGGTGAGAAGGACCGTGAACTCACAGAGGGCTAGTGGGTATCAAACCTGTGTTTCTCCTTGTCTGAAAATACTCTCAGAATTTCTCTTAGCATCCTGTCACTAACACCAAATCTATTAATTTACAGAAATCAACCGAGTAAATTTTAAAGATGAAATTGGTTTTATTCAATGATTTATGAATTAGGTAACGTCCTGTTTAACAACAAGAAAGGAGCTCTACTGAGCTAAAGAAAAAGAATGTTTTTTAAAGGCAGAAAGTGGGTGGATGAAGGAAATTATTAGCAAGGGATGCGTTGTTTCAGGCAAGGTTGCCCTCTTAAGGGGAATGGAGGGGCCTGTCAGGCAGTTGTCACTAGTGGTACCAGGTTAAGTGTTCCTTTCCTGGGGAGTTAGAACTGCAGTTAGGTTAGTGTTGAGCCTTGGTTTGCTGATGTTGGGTTTAGCTCAAGTGACTCCATTTTGGGCGTGCTGTCTCCTTTTTAACAATTGTCTTTGTTATTCTAGTTATTATGGTAATAGAGTTTTTTGGGGATAATAGAATAAAAAAGCAATCTTCTATCAATTTGTAACTGTACTATAGAATTGCCTATTCTGTAACAGCCTGATTAAACATCTCTCTACATACTGTTCCATTTATCTGCATGGCTTCTGCTCTCAATAATTCAGGAAACCATTAAAGCTAAGGTTTCTTAGTCAGTATTCATTGTTTATTTTACCTGAACTCTTCAAATTAACTGACTTAGATAATCAATCATTCCTTCCTAAAACACTCATATTTCTTGTTCCAAATCCATACACTTTTCTTTCTTAGCTCATCTCTGGACTATTCTTCTCAATCTCCTTTGTAGATTCGTCTTCTAAATCTGACTTCTAAATGTTGGCTGGTTCCTGGATTATGTTCCCTTGTAAAACTCAATTTTCATTTCCTTTGTGATCATCTGTTCTGAGGCTTTAAATACCATGTGTGTGACAATGAGTTCCAAATGTATATTTCTAACTCAATCCTCTCCTCTCCAGTTTAGCTCTAAATATGTCTGGCTGACATCTTCAATTGGGTGCCTCATTGACATTTCATGTTAAACAGATCCAAAAACTGAATTATTGCATCCCTCTGCTCTATCAAAATAAAACAGAAAATAAAACACAATTTCGTTCCTCCTTTAGGTCATTGCATTTTGAATTTGTGCTATAACTTTGGAAGAAAAGTTAAGACTCAGACTTGATGCTCATCTTTTCCTAATTCTCAACATATAAACTGTCAACAAGTCAACCCTCTAAAATGATTTCTCCATTTCTCTTCATTTATGCTGCTTCCACTGTAAACCTCGTCACCCATGTTTCCCTCCTTCATTTTCACAGTACCCTCGGTACTTCCTGGTCTTCCCGCATTCCACCATGCCCTTCTCTAAAATATTCTCTGTAGAGAAGCCAGAGAAATCCTTGGAAATCATAAGTCCAACTATAATTTATTCCTTATCATTCTCTCCAGGAGTTCCACTCTATTGCCCACACTAGTATTATCATAATCTATTTCCTTTTTCTGGATATACCTCCATTTTGGTTTTTCTCAGTCTGTTTCTTTCATCTTTAAGTTGTAAGTCCAAATGCCAACCCCTCCGTGAGACATCGTCTGGTCATCTGGAGTTCTCCCTCCCTGACAGTACCTACCTCTATACCCTTTTCATCTCCTGCATTACAGTTAAGGCTATTTGGATTTATGTATTTGTTATTTTAGTTATTTATTTTTTTATCTGTAGTCCCTGCATGTAGTTTACTTTTCACAAATATATATCCAATTCATAAACATAGCATTTACACACAATGGACATTCAAAAAATATGAATCTAATGAATCAGTGAGATTTAAGTTAAAAAGAAAATGGCTCTCATGTGTGAATATAGAAGGGACATGGTGGGTGTTCGAAGAGCCTTGGATACAAAAATAAACTTTTCTGACTTTAAGATTCTGCTTTTCCTAATCATGGGTATGTTATTCATTTAGATGTGAATAGGCCTTTTTTCTTTTCTTTTTAATCTCTAAGTGATTAAGTGATGCTAGGGCAGAGGCATAGAACTTTCTGGAATTTGGTTGAACATGTTCACAGAGAGGACAGACAACTTAGCATATTATTGTAAATACCTGAGATGTTTTTTAAAAGCCTGGTCTGAGATTATAAGTGGAATTTGGGTCAAGAATTATTCACTGGACCCACTGCAGTTCTCCAGGTCTAGCTTGATTTAACTACAGAACCACCCTTTGCTCCAGACTTTTCAAAGTTTTAGCTGTGAGATAAATTTCTGTGATAGTTTTGAGTTAACTTAGAGTTTCTTGCCTTAAACCCAATAGAAAAGCCATATCAAGGAAGTAAAAATGTCCTTCATAGCATTCATTCACAACCCACTCACGTTAAACATTATCCCATTAAATTTAATAAGCATTAAGTGCCTTTAAATTCCCAAGAGAATTTTTGCAAGTGTTATAATATCAGGCACTGCAGAACACCTATGCCAATTTTTTTCCCCAGAATTTTAGCACTTACTGAACTAGATTATAGAGATAGCCAACTCTATGTTGAAATAAAGTATGGTATAAGCAACTTGGAAAATAATGAAACACTACTTTTCCCCAGTGTTATATAATACAAGATTGCCTACTATTACTGTAATAAGGAGTAGGGTTTTCTATATGGTGTTTAGGGAAAAAAAAACACACAAATTTGAATTGGGTTTAGAAGGTATTTTGTTGATCTAGAATTTCTATTGTTGATATTAAAGGTACCAAGCATGCTTTAAAGCCTAGAGGATCAATAGCTGATTGATGATTGAATATTACTAGATAATTTCTACAATGATTTAGCATCAGGCAATGTATTGGAAGAGTGAAACATTTTTGGTGACTTCTACCTTTTTTTCTTTCTACCTTCTCTTTCTTTTTCATAAGATCTTACTTCCACACAAGATCCTAAAACAATATACGGGGTGAGGGGGAGGGTGAAATTCAAAGATTTCTCTGAATATTTCAACCTATCCTAATTTATATCTTTTCAGGATTTATTATGTTTATTGGTTATACCATTCATTTGACTTTTCACTTAGTTTTATGACTTAATCTGTTTGTTTCATAAACTTTTAAAACTCTTAAGACCTATGGTATAGTGATTAACAATAAGAGCTTAGAATTAAACTGCTTTATATTTGAATTTTGACTCTACAAAATGCAACTTTGGGCAAATTACTTCATCTCTGTGCATCATTTCCTCATCTGTAAAATGTGGATAATTATAGTAAACATGTCATAGTGCTAGTAGTTGTTATTATTACCACTTATTATTACTGGTCAGTGAAACAATTGACTTATCTAAATAGAATACATATGACTTGAAGACAGAGTCACTGTGTCCATTTATCACCCAGTATTACATACAATAGGTACTCTTTATATTAGAAAAGTGGAATATACTGGGAAAAAGAAATCAACTTGGGAAAAAGAATGAATCCTTGGCTCTAGAACTGATGGAGCTTAGACTAAGGGAAACCAAGAGGAAGAGAAAAGTGGAGAGAGGAGTAGCATAAAGGAAAAAGCCAATAGCCTAAAGATTAGATGCAATCAGTTCTTTTAATGAATAAGTAATTAATATTTCCACTTTATATTCATGTTTACATTGTATAAGAATGATGCCTATTTTTGTAGTAGACAGTCTGACTTTTTATCTCTGTACTTCCTTAAAATACCATCATCTCCAGTTGTTTTATCTTTCCCTCTAATATTATTGTCCCTAAGATATAGATTTTGAGCATACGGTAGTAGTCCAAATATAAAATGTTCAACATAAGTAACATCTTACTGTCGATTCCCTTCTCTTCACTTGCAAAGTGGAAACTTCCACATGACAGTTCAAAGTTGGATTAGGTTTCCTGACTGACGAAATAGTTGGCTGAAGGCAATTGTACTCTTTAGTTCTTTTTGCTTTAAACAGCCATTGCCTCAGCTTCTGTTTTCCTTATGTTGCAGCTATTTCATAGGTCCTTTCTCTATGTTCTCTATTCAGTCTTCCCCAAAGTTTTCTGACACTGACAAGATGGCAGGAAGTAGAAGGGAAAGGGGTACCTGTGGGTGTCTAATGGGCTAAGTTTCTCCATGTTGCTGGGGAGCATAGCAGACTTCCTTGCCTGGCTATTTATTGATTTCCTTTTATGTATGCAGTTTGGCATTCCCAGCATAGCCTGCTGGTTCAAGATTCAAGAAATGAATGCATTACAGGGGGCAGAGTTAAGAGACTGAGTTAATAAAGAACAGAAATTAGACCACCCCTGATGGAGCCCTTTTACTTATATTTCTGGAAAATACCTTTAAACTATTTTCATTAGTCCCTTGTAGGAGGACTGTGGCAATGGCCCAATTTCCCTTGATATGTTTGAAACAAATGTGCCTAGTTGTTAAGGACTCCCTCCACCCTCTCTTCAGTGAGCCTATGGTGATTTAAGGCTCTTAAGAATTCTTGTTCTAATCTTCTGGAACATTGGTATTATCACAGTTTCCAGCAGAAGTCACGATTTGTATACCCAAGAGAAAATCTGGAGTTTTTCCCAGTTGGTATCTGGGTTGCTCTCTCTTATATTAGCACAGCATGGAGAAATTCAGAATTACACTTGGCAGATACATGAGACGCCTACTGATTTTTTTTTGTTGTTGTTACCAGAATTGATTTTGGCTATCAGCATCATACCATAATTTGTGTGCCTCTGTGTGCACATGTACATTTGTATTATTATATTTCACTGGGAAGTGATTAAAATAGGCTTGACTTTGTACTATGTCATTATTGTCAGTATCTGTAGCAGAGATATGAGAATAGATACTAAGTGACAGTTGGTTGACAGTACAACCTAAACATTGTGTAATTTGTGCTTATTTTAGATGAAAACATACACTTCCCTGGTAAAGAAAAATTGATGTTAATTAAAATATTCAGCTCTGATTCAAATTCTAAAAATGAATAAATTGCTGCAGAATCATAGTTATTAGAAACCTCAAAGAAGAGAAAACTTTCTTAAAACTTTGCAAATAAAAATCCAGTGTTTACTCAGTTTATTTTCCTTACTACTCTTTAGTCTCTCATTTATCATTTTCATCATAGCTAAATCCCTTGAAGCTTTTGTGTTTTTATTTCTATTTGGTTGTTTGACTTTTTAATAAACATAATAATGTCTGACTAGATTTCATCCTTTTCAAATGAAAGCCAAATTTTGTATTTGGGCTTTTTGTAATTTAATCCTCTTTCTGATGTGACTAGACATGTATTATGGTTGACAAATTAAAATTTGCAACATTTACCAGACGATGAGATTCACTCTCAATGTGGAACAAATGACTTAAAATATCCCAGTAATGTTTAGTTATATGGGTTCATGTGGCAGGTACAGGTACCCATAAATCAGTATCATCGGAAATGAAGGCCAAGATCCTTGAGAGAAATTATCATCAAATTAATATCAGTTGGAGATGAACTTCATGATACTCTTAGGCCTTAGTTATTTCCTGAAATCTCAAAAACTGGAACTGGGTCTGAACTTTAGCAGGGACTTGAAATGAGGACAATAAAACGCAAGTATTGATGAATATCATGAAAAGGAGCATGTTACAAACAGAAAACTGTGTCAGTAGTCTGTGAGCTTTTATAAGGTAAGTGTGTCCCATTAACAGCATGGAACGTGAAGTCACACTTCTCACCAGGAACTTATCCCTGCACGACATTTGCACGAATATGTTGGTTACCCAGAGGAAGTTACTGTCATTATCAGCATATGTTGTTGGTTCAGAGGTTTTGGTTTGTTTTTGTTATTACAATAAAAGAATCGACTGAGAATGTAGACAGAATCAATCCTATAATGATAATAGGTATTTTATCTGTATGTAAAGCATTTTGCTATTTTCTTTGCTTTCATTATCTCACTTAAACTTTACAGCAAACTTGATAGTATTATTCATACTATATTTTAGACCAAGAAAATTAAGGTTTGGCAAGGTGGTCCAGCTGTAACATGCAGTCAGAAACTTGGGCAGTCGGAACTTGGGCCTGTGTGACTCCATAGTCCATGCTTTTTATTCACTTGCTAGTCTGACCAATGGCCAGAATTCATTTTTCCTAACAACTGGAGACTGAAAACAATGATCGATGATTGGTGTAATAACTTCCAACCTTCAACATGGACTAGCGCTCAGAAAAACTTGGGGTAAGTTGGCAATCTGATGGAGAATGAAAAGCAGCAGAAGGATAATTCCTAATAAGCAGAGGGACTTTGTAGCTATTTTTTACAGATATGTCAGTATATTTTAACACCCTGCAGTGTGAGCCTTTTATATTTACAATCTGTATCTTCCTCTTTCAGCTTACCCTGAAGTTATATTTTATCCATCCCCTGGGGCCCAACAAGTCTGGTCCAGGGAACTGTCCCTCACAACATACTCTCAACAGCTTCCTTTCCTTTCATGATTGTACATAGTCTGTGATCTTGTGACCCCTCTTTGTGCTGTTGTTAATATAAGGAAATAACTAAGCAGGGGAAGAAGGAATGTTGAGTCTTCCTGGTGGGTAGTTCTGTGATTTGAAGTCCTCCACTTCCCAACACTGATGCCAGCGGATTGAGCCTCCAAGAAAACCACTCCTACAGATCAGGACGGCTGCAGGGGAGAACAAGACGTGGCCCTCTCTGTTAGGGTCTTGCCTAGGCAGTGGGCTTGGTAATGTGCCACACACCTACCTAAGCAAGAGGAAAACAATCAATCATGTGGAATGAGTGGCTGGAAAAAGAGGGGCAGTCATAGGGCAAACTACCCCTCATTTTTGGCGTGGCTGGGATGAGTGATTTTTCCAGGTTAAACGGATTCAGTGAAAGCTTGAGATTTTCTCCCAGAGGGAGGCCTGCGGGTACGGGGACCTTGGAGAAAGATGTTCATGAACTTAGAGTGTGGGAGAGAGGAGGAGTGGGAGGCACATTTCCAGTGTCAGAGGAACGTGCAGTCGGAGGCTGTGAATGAAGATTTCATAGCTTCACGTGAGGCTGCTGGCAATGGAAGCCCGTCCCACGGGGACTAACGACGACCAGCTGTCCTAGTCATGCAGGCAGCCGCAGTCCAGGGGGAAGCAAGGTAATGACAAAGGCAGACCAACAAAACAAGCCGAACATTTTATCCCCCTTTTCCTAATCCCTCCACTTTCTGCTTATAACCTTCTGGATTTGTGTGCAGTGCATGATATTTCATTTTTAATTTATAATGTTTATAGTGTAGAACAACGGGAAATTAGTTTTGAGAGAAAAGATAGGAAATACAAAGATTTGAGAAAAATACTGTAATTGAAATGCTAGAATAAGAAAATGAATCAACCATTAACATTAATTCATTATATATTAGAATAAGCCTTTCTGAGCTAAAGAAGAGCTTAATTCAGGTCAAAAAGGGTTATTTATAAAAAATACCTAGAATACTCTCATAATATTTCTAAATTAGAAAGACAAAACATTTACAAACACTTGAGTAGGCAAGCTCTAAAGAAATTTGCTCTGCTTTCAGAATTTACCTCTTCAGCACCAATTTTCAGAGGAAAATGAAGTTATGTTAGTTAAATGCTGTGTGGAAAATGACTCCAAAATTCCAAACCCGGCCACATTTCCACTTATAAATGAGTATATCAGAGACCAATACCCAAACATTACATAAGATTTTATGATTTTGAACATCAGTTAGGCCTTCATTAATCAAAAAAGTATTACTTGAAGAAATTCTAGTATTTTGGGCCACAATAATAGAAATCCTGACTCAAAGTGGCTACAATGTATGTATGTCTCTTTTCTTTTTTTCCATTCCTCTATCTCCCATTGCTAGTCATTTATGTGACAGCTTGATGTTTCCGAGAGCAGTCCTGGCTGGGGAGAGTTGGAGGAGTGTGCCTGATAGGTATATTAAGTATGAGAGTAGTTACTCTATTGCAGTTGAAGCAAAAAATTAAATGTTACATTATTTACAACTGCTCAACCATATTTCTCTTCCTTACCTACTAAGACTTGCTAAAAGAACTAGCTAGAAATAAGGAACTGTTGAATGTGTTAGAAATTCAGACAGTGAAGTTCCTTGGAATAGTTCTGGTTATTAATAAAATTATCATATACTTCTCTCAAGTCTCTGAACACTCTAAGTGGGGCATTGAAGAAGTTAGAGTACAGTCTTCTTTTGCTGTAACCATCAGTTCTCAAGATTTCATGAGCTTTGTTTTCTTATTTTTAGATCATACTGACACATCACTGTGTTTATTTGTCTCCTTGGTTTGCATCATGTGGCCTCAAAGCCGTATTTACTAGAGAGCAAGAAATTACAATTGGATGTCAGTTGTGGATCAGGGATAAAAAAGGACCTGGAGATAGAAGAACTTAATGATGCTGCAAAATTGCTGAGGTGCCGTTTCAGAAGGCTAAATTTAACCTAAGCAAGCACACATGGCATTTTAGTTGTCGAAATTGTATTGCTTTAAAAATGACTTTTTGATATCAAGAATAGTTCACAAGTGGGAGCTGAGTGAAGAACTAATAGAGTGAAGAGGGTTGAAAGATTGAAGCCTGGAGTATGTAATAAGATGAATTCCAACAAAAATGTGAAACTGGAATAATTTATCTGAGACCCAGGGAGCTGTGGCTTAGAATATTCTACAGATAGTTTTAATTTTAAGAATTCAGCATGCTAATACCTCTACATGTAAGATTCCCTACAAACTAGGAAATAAAGGGCAGGAAAGCTAGTGTTCCAGGGAGTAAATGTATCTATCAGGAAGAGAGACTTACCAGCACAAAAAGAAAGATTTTATTTTATTTTATTCTAAAGTGAAAGAAAAATCTGTGGCCATTTTGATGAAAGAAGAATAAAAAGTATGATGGGCCACAACTCGGGATAGATAATAAAAGTGAAAGCCCATGACTCAAAGAGATATTCATCTGCCCATGTTCACAGCAGCATTATTCACAATAGTCAGAAGGTGGAAGCATCCAAGTGTCCATCAAAGGATGCATCTCTAAGCAAAATGTGGCTTATACGTAGAAAAATATTAGCCTTAAAAAAGAAGGAAATTCTAACACATGCTAATACTTTGATGAAACTTGAAGACATTGTGCTAAGTGAAATAAGCTGGTTTCAAAGGGACAAATATCCCATTTTTGTATGATTCCACTTATACAAGGTACCTAGAGTACTCAAATTCATAGGAACAGAGAGTAGAATGGTGCTCGCCAGGGCCTGGGTGGGAGAGGGGAACGGAGAGTTAATGTTTAATGGGTACAGCATGTCAGTTGGAGTGAATGAAAATGCTCTGGAGGTGGATATGGGTGATGGTGGCACAAAAATGTGAATGTACTTGGTGACACAAAACTACAACTCCAAGTGATTCAGACAGTAAATTTTATGTTATGTATATATTACCACAATAAAATTAAAGTGAAGGCCTGATTTTAGAAACTATAATAATAAGATAAAAATGATCAACTCAGGAATTACGATTTTAGGGTGTTTTAATCAATTACATAAATAATTTGAATGGCATTCCATGGAAGTAGATATGATTTATTCATTCTCTAGGTCTCCTACTGTAAATTTGGAATAAATAAGAACAGTTAATGAAAGGACTTTGTATTTTGAGTAATAACAATTTGAGGAGAGGCATGGATTTAGATCCAGTAGAACCAATGTTTAAAACTACTCCTTATTTTATAACTCTTAGCTATAATTCTTTATCATTAGACACTGAGAAAAGCTTAAATGTTGTCAAAATTGCCTTTGTTATT
This sequence comes from Phataginus tricuspis, assembly GCA_029783875.1. Taxonomy (NCBI): domain Eukaryota; kingdom Metazoa; phylum Chordata; class Mammalia; order Pholidota; family Manidae; genus Phataginus; species Phataginus tricuspis. The sequence goes on along the minus strand of JAQQAC010008880.1, from coordinate 28,199,787 downwards.
TGGTTTTGAAGGAACACAGCCTTACTAAGTTTGTCTTAATAGAGATTGAGAAATATGGCATATTTCCATTAGGTATCCTCTGGGACTCCAGAGCCCCACCTCTCCTTATGCCGTAGTAATCAAAGAGTGTTTTAATAATTTTCAAGTTCGTGGTACTTTGCTTGGCACTTTTTTTTTAATTGAAGTATCATTGATATACAATCTTATACTGGTTTCAAATGTACAACATGGTGGTTCAACGGTTACCCATATTATTAAATCCTCACCCCCTCTAGTGTGGTTACTATCTATCAATGCAGTAATATGTTACAGAATCATTGACTGTATTTTTCATGCTGTACTACCATCCCCGTGACTAATTTATATTGTGATTGTGAATTACTGTGCCCCTTATCCCCCTCCCCCATCAACCATCCCACCCTCTTCCCCATGGTAACCGCCAGTCACTTCTCAGTGTCTATGACTCTACTGCTGTTTTGTTCCTTCTGTTTTGCTTTGTTTTTATATTCTACAAGGAAGTGAAATCATATGGTATTTGTCTTTCTCGCCTGGTTTATTTCACTGAGCTTGGCACTTTTTTGAGCATTTGAAACCTTAACGTTCTAGCATTAAATCGTCTAATATGGTAGCCACTAGCCACATGTGCCTGCTGAGTGTGGAAACTGTGGCTACTGCAACTGAGATGTACCATAAATGTAAAATAAACAGTAGATTTCAAAGACTAAGTAAGATAAAGGTGTTTATTAGTATTTTAAACTATCAATTTCATGTTGAAATATTAATATTTTAGAAATATTGAATTAAAGTAAATTATTAAAATTTACCTTTTTCTTTCTCACTTTTAAAAATGTAGCTACTACAAAAATTTAACTAACTTTGGTGGCACACATCTGTGGCTGGCGTTATATTTAAATGACAGTGAGTGCTGTCCTAGCATGTTACAACCTAACACACAGCCGAGCCTAAGAAGGAGAGTCCAAGTTTAGGGTGAGACGCGTTACACTCAGGATACGGATTCATTGCTAGGGGTGACTTAGCTCACTTGTTTCGTTCACTAATCATTACAGTTTCGAGAGTAGCAGCAGGGGTGTTTCTGCCACCGATCTCTGCGTCTATCCTTGGAGAATCCTACTTCCCAGTTTCTGCTCAGTTTTAAATAAAGTCATTCATGTTTGCAATATGGACACATTCTTTCAAGTCTCTAGGTAAAAAGCTAAATGAAATAAAAGTTTAAAGGAAGTGGAATCAGTGATCTAAAGAAGTTAACACAGGCTCCTAGCAGATTTAATAATGATTTGCTTGTGCATCAGATTTAGAGAAGTGAACATAATCCTAGAATCTTCAGATTGAAAATCTAGAAGAGATAAATTTTCCCTGTTAATGTAGCACCCTGATATTCCTAAAATGCACCAGGGCGTGCTGAGTAAAGAAAGCATCTATTGCTCATTTTCATACATGTGCCTAAAGCAGCAAGACTGTCATTTTCTTGAGGAAAGAACTACATTTTCAACTTTTAATGTTCCTCACTCTCTACCCTTGAATTACCTAAATGCAGTGTCATTGGTGCTAAATTATCACACGCTTTATTTGAGATCTGTTTGTCAGACGTACATTCAAATTGATTTTGTGAAAAGTGTTAACTTAAAACCCAGGAATGAAATACTGTTTGGAAAAAAATTGCTTAGTGTTAGGCATTCTTCATTAATGAACATTTGTTAGAGGAGCCTGAACATGTTAGAATATTTTTTGGAAAAACCCTTCATACATGGATGGAAGGTACAATATGACCTCTGTGTCCTTGGGGATGGTGACAACTTCCATACTCCTTGGCCCTGCTTCACCTGAACTTGGAGTCCTAAACTTGATGTTTCACTCTCATTTTGATATGATCTTGAAAACAAGCCCTCTATTAGTATTTGAACTGAAATATCAGAAAATGAGAACCCCTGGTCTATAGCAGGAAACTCAGTGATTACAGATGTGTAGTTAATACTGTTGCATATTAAATCATGATCAAAAATCATACATGTGAGAGAATGTACGTTAATGCCTAATATAAATAATTTAGCCAGAATCCTTGAATTTCCAGGTAGACTTTCTTATGAAATATTCCAATCATCTGTTGTCCCTTAAAGTTTTGTTCCACTATTCCACAATAGCCAAAAAAAGAATGCTAGAAGAAAATCTGACCTGTATTAAAGTTATCAGTTTATTAAATTTTGTTTCTAAAGTTCTCTTTAATCTCTGCCAAAAAAAAAAAAGGTTTTATATCCACATCACTTGAATTTCAAGTATAATGTAAATAGAAGGTGGCTGGTATGGCGGGGCTATTCCCAAATTCAGAGGACCTCGGAGCAAGACTTCGGTTGTCATCTATTCTTTCCCCTTCAGTTTTCAGTTGAGGATTTTCAGTACTAGATGTTTCCTGAAGTCCACAAGATCACACGGCTAGCTAGCTACAGACTGGGGTGAGGGTATGCAGTACCTGTAGCCTAGTGTAATTATTTCCACCATTTCTGAAGTGCCTCATGGCATTTTCTGGCAAAATGCAACGTTTGAATTAAAAGCACTCTACCTCCATCAATTTTCATCTGGGTTACTCTAACACCCAATATCTGTGCTTCACTCTTTTTTCTAATCCTTTGTGCTACATTAATTTTCTCCCACCTGTTATTTTATCAAGTCTTTATCCTGTGTTAAACTCCTTCACTGACTACTGAATCAAGCTCCATGTCCTTATACTGTCCTTGACAGTGCAATCTCTCTTTTTTCCATTCCTTCTTATCTTATTACATTTCTTTTGGACTTGTCATAATTTTAGTGGATGGTGGTTAACATTTAGTAAGTATTAATGCATGATTCTTGAAGAGTATGGAATCTTTTCTATAACTACCCTAACATACTATGTGCCCTCTTCAGATGTATGATTTTTGTATAGGACTCTTCTAAGCACTTACTTTATAATACTCTTTTCTGTGTGGTTTATATTAACATTTTTTAATTTTTTTATATTGATATCATTAATGTACAATCACTTGAACAACATTATGGTTACTAGACCCCCTATTATCAAGTCCCCCCACATACCCCATTATAGTCACTGTCCATCAGCATAGTAAGATACTATAGAATCATTACTTGTCTTCTCTGAAAATACTGCCTTTCCCATGTCCTTCCACCCCTCACTACATTATGTGTGCTAATCGTATTGCCCCTTTTTCCCACTTATCCCTCCCTTCCCACCCATTTTCCCCAGTCCCTTTCCCTTTGGTAACTGTTAGTCCATTCTTGGGTTCTGTGAGTCTGCTTCTGTTTTGTTCCTTCAGTTTTTTTCTTTGTTCTTATACTCCAAAGATGAGTGAAATCATTTGATACTTGTCTTTCTCCACCTGGCTTATTTCACTGAGCATAATACCCTCTAGCTCCATCCATGTTGTTGCAAATGGTAGGATTTGTTTTCTTCTTATGGCTGAATAATATTCCATTGTGTATATGTACCACGTCTTCTTTATCCATTCATCTACTGATGGACCCCTAAGTTGCTTCCATTTCTTGGCTATTGTAAATAGTGCTGTGATAAACATAGGGGTGCATATGTATTTTTCAAACTGGGCTTCTGCATTAGGATAAATTCCTAGGAGTGGAATTCCTGGGTCAAATGGGATTTCTATTTTGAGTTTTTTGAGGAACCACCATACAGCTTTCCAGAATGGTTGAATTAATTTACATTCCCACCAGCAGTGTAGGATCTTTCTCCACATCCTCATCAACATTGTTGTTGTTTGTCTTTTGGATGTTGGCCATCCTGACTGGTGTGAGGTGATATCTCATTGTGGTTTTTATTTGCATTTCTCTGATGACTAGTGATGTGGAGCATCTTTTCATGTGCCTGTTGGCCATTTGAATTTCTTCTTTGGAGAAGTGTCTGTTCAGCTCCTCTGCCAATTTTTTAATTGGCTTATTTGCTTTTTGTTTGTTGAGGTGCATGAGTTCTTTATATATTTTGGATGTCAACCCCTTATCGGATATGTCATTTATGAAGATATTCTCCCATACTGTAGGATGACTTTTTGTTCTACTGATGGTGTCCTTTGCTGTACAGAAGCTTTTTAGTTTGATATATTCCCACTTGTTCATTTTTGCTTTTGTTTCCCTTGCCCGGGGAGATATGTTCATGATGAAGTTGCTCATGTTTATGTCCAAGAAATTTTTGCCTATGTTTTTTTCTAAGAGTTTTATGGTTTCATGACTTACATTCAGGTCTTTGATCCATTTTGAGTTTGCTTTTATGTATGGGGTTAGACAGTAATCCAGTTTCATTCTCTTACATGTAGCTGTCCAGTTTTGCCAACACCAGCTGTTGAAGATGCTGTCATTTCCCCATTGTATATCCATGGTTCCTTTACTGTATATTAATTGACCATATATGCTTGGGTTTATATCTGGGCTCTCTATTCTATTCCACTGGTCTGTGGGTTTGTTCTTGTGCCAGTACCAAATTGTCTTCATTACTGTGGCTTTGTACTAAAGCATGAAGTCACAGAGCATAATTCCCCCTGCTTTATTCTTCCTTCTCAGGATTGCTTTGGCTATTTGGGGTCTTTTGTGGTTCCATATGAATTTTAGAACTATTTGCTCTAGTTCATTGAAGAATGCTGTAGGTATTTTGATAGCAATTGCATTGAATATGTAGATTGCTTTAGGCAGGATGGCCCTTTTGACAATATTAATTATTCCTAGCCAAGAGCATGGGATGAATTTCCATTTATTAGTGTCCTTTTTAATTTCTTTTAAGAGTGTCTTGTAGTTTTCAGGGTACAGATCTTTCACTTCCTTGGTTAGGTTTATTTCTAGGTATTTTATTCTTTTTGTTGCAATTATTAATGGAATTGTTTTCCTGATTTCTCTTCCTGCTAGTTCACTGTTAGGGTATAGGAATACAACAGTTTTCTGTGTATTAATTTTGTATCCTGCAACTTTGCTGAATTCAGATATTAGACCTAGTAGTTTTGGAGTGGATTCTTTAGGGTTTTTTATGTACAATATCATGTCATCTGCAAACAGGGACAGTTTGACTTCTTCCTTGCTAATCTGGATGCCTTTTATTTCTTTATGTTGTCTGATTGCCATTTCTTGGACTTCCAGAAGTATGTTGAATAAAAGAGGGAAGAATGGGCATCCTTGTCTTGTTCCCGATCTTAAAGGAAAAGCTTTTAGCTTCTTGCTGTTAAGTATAATGTTGTCTGTGTGTTTGTCATATATGGCCTTTATTATGTTGAGGTACTTGCCTTGAATACCCATTTTGTTGAGAGTTTTTATCATGAATTGATGTTGAATTTTGTCGAATGCTTTTTCAGCATCTATGGAGATGACCATGTGGTTTTTGTCCTTCTTTTTGTTGATGCGGTGGATGATGTTGATGGATTTTCAAATGTTTTACCATCCTTGCGTCCCTGGGATGAATCCTACTTGAGTGTTCTGAGGAATGTTCATGAAATTATAATCTGTTCATATAAACATCACTTAAAAAATTATCTTTAGAATAAAGAGACCAAATGACCATTTGCAAGGCACAAACCTAGCTCTAAAGGGTATTGTTGTGACAACTGGGTTTATTTATGTATGGTTCAGATGCTAGATTATAAATTTTTGTCAATTATCTTGGTGTTGCAATGGCATCATGGCCTCAGAAGAGGTTATCCTTATTTATAGGCGTTGCATGATCAAAAATGAATAAGTGAGGTGTAATGATGTCTATAACTCACTTTAAACTGGTAGAAAAATATGTATATAAACAAATACATAAAAGATAAACAAATATAACAAAATATTACAAATGTTGAAGCTAGTTTGAGGGTGTGTTTTTTATAATGATATTTTCTTGTGAAAACAAAAGCAAAAAATGGCACTATTATTCTAAGAAGATGCTCTAAAGCAGTAAAACTCAAACTTACCCTACCATAACTTCTTTTTTCGATGATATACTTGTGGAAAGCAAGCGTTTCTGTGGCAGATACGAGAGGATGTGTGTTATAAGGTATTTCAAGGACTTTCAACTCTATTCCTAGTCATTTATATTATTTCTGATACACATCAATACTGATCTTATCTCATCAATGAGACTAGACACCATAGGTAATAACTGCTTTTCTAATGTGATATTTCAGTTTTTCTTAATATTCTCCCATGGGACAAAATAGAATGATGATAGTATTTATTTTGTGCCAATTCAGGATATTGAACTCAGGATTATAGACATATTATCCATCAATTATTTTTAATTAATAATAACTACAGTAATATAATATGAATATTAGTACTTACTCATTTGTTCATTCTTTTTTTTAATTAAATACTTGAGTTAGGTACTATAATAGGAACTGAACATAAAATGGGTGACAAGGTATCGTGCCTGTTCTCAAGAAGCACCATGTAGGAGGTGATACAGAAGAGAGAACAGGCAATTATAATATATGATCGTGAGGTAAAACTCCTACACTTAGAGAGAAACTAAACTCTAATTGGCTACTAATTGATGGAGTGGGGAGATAATTTACTGACATAACCAAAAAGTTCCAGGACTGTTCTTGCTTTAGGCATAGCTTCTTGCCCTCAGGAGGTTTTCTCTGTCTCAGCTCTCCTGTTTCTCTCTAAGAGCTTCATTGTCTTTTCTTCTGGTAGCAGGGGGAAACCAGCCATGATAGATGAGTGCCTCACCTGGTTACACACCCAGCAGAAAGAGCTGCCGTTGCTTCCAATTGTGCAGGGAAAATCTTGAAGCTCATGATGCTACATGGGGGTGTTTGCTTCCTTGTCCGTTGCTCCAACAAATGCCGTGGCTCTGATTGGGCCTGGGTTACACGGTCGTTTGTGTGCATGGAATACAGAGGACCTTTGTGACAACACTGTCTGAGAGTAGGAGCAAAGTGAGTTCTTTAAGGAAAATGGAATGTAGAGCAGCTTAAAAATGCCAAGTAGGCAAGTATACCAGATAGTCATGAAAATAAGATGCAACAATTACAAGGTACTGTGGGGAAGCATAGGAGGGACAGTATATACCAACAGAAGTGATGTGTGAACTAAGTACATAAGTAAAGTATTGTGCTTTAAAGTCTTCAGTTTACAAGCTAGAGCAATGTAGCTGTCATTCACATGTTTATGTATAAAGCAGGGAACAATGCTCAGTTGCACATTTATGCCTACTATTACCTTTATGTGGAATTAGAATTTTACATAGCTGGTAATGAAGAACTATGTATTTTCCATGATTGTAACTACATTTTGATGTACACATGTACAAGACCCATATTGTCCTCAGGGACTTTAGTGTAGGATATATAGTTATACAATCAGTGTATATAGTGCAATGCTAGGCAATAACCTTTTATATATTATATATATATATATAAAATATGTAAATATGTATTTTTAAATTTAAATATATATATGTATAATTGGATAATTTTAACTGATGCTCTTTCATATAAATGATATATACATATATATTCATATGTATCAGTTCTTTGCTATGTGTATCGAAGAATATCGGTTACAACGATATGAATATAAGTTGGATGAAGAATAGTTTTAATATTTGGCTTTTTGAATCTTACAATATAATACTTTGAGTTAAAGTTAGATCTTCCAGGAAGATTGGAAATTAAGCTAGAGTTATCAGAAGTATGGAACCTAAAAGCTGCTATGCAAACATAGGATGGGTCACATAGAATACCATACCATTTTGTAATATAAATTTGTAAACAAACATCATTTCAACTATTTTGTAGGTAAAATATAAGGAACTAATACTCTTAATATTCTACTGTATATAAAAATAATATTGAAATTATTATAGAACACGTTTTAAAAGACTGGAATCTTGAATAGGCTGAAATGATTTGGATTGGTATAAAGTTATTTTCTGAAAAATACAAATATAGAATCAAGTTTAATTAAAAATGTATAAATATATTTTAGGTTCAAGTTCAATGAATTGTTGTTGACCCAGGAATTCCACTCCTAGGAATTTACTTTAAGAATGCAGCAGCCCAGTTTGAAAAAGACATATGTACCCCTATGTTTATCGCAGCACTATTTACAATAGCTAAGAAATGGAAGCAACCTAAGTGTCCATCAGTAGATGAATGGATAAAGAAGATGTGGTACATATACACAATGGAATATTATTCAGCCATAAGAAGAAAACAAATCCTACCATTTGCAATAACATGGATGGAACCAGAGGGCATTATGCTCAGTGAAATAAGGCAGGTGGAAAAAGACAAGTATCAAATGATTTCACTCATATGTGGAGTATAAGAACAAAGAAAAAAACTGAAGGAACAAAACAGCAGCAGCCTCACAGAACCCAAGAATGGACTGACGGTTACCAAAGGGAAAGAGGCTAGGGAGGATGGGTGGTAAAGGAGGGATAAAGGGGAAAATGGGGCATTGCAATTTGCACATTTAATGTAGGGGAGGGCATGGGGAAGGCAGTATAGCACAGAGAAGACAAGTAGTGACTCTATAGTATCTTACTATGCTGATGGACTGTGACTGTAATGGGATATGTGGTGGTGACTTGATAATGGGGGGAATCTAGTAACCACAATGTTGTCCATGTAATTGTATATTAATGGTACCAAAAAAAAAATAGTATATGTAACTAAACATGCAGGAATGCTGGACTTTGCTTTTAGACCCAAATATAAGGGGCTGAGGCTTCATTTCTTGTTTATCAATGGGAACTAAAAGAACCCTAAAAAAGATTAGCTTCAAAAAGTGTGTTCAAGGTTAGAAACCAGGTGCTATTTTGAATATAACCAGTTATTTTAAAGTAGCTTGAAAATGATGTATTTCTGGCCAGAAGCAGCATACACAGGGAAGGAGAACAAAGTAGCTAGAATTTTACAATGATTCCACCCACTGGCTTATGACTTACTCTCTGATATTCCCGTTTTCATTTTGGATGGTGTTCCACAGGAGAGCAGCTCTGCATGTAGATGGTGTAGTACACAATTCTCAGGTGTATCATTACCACTGTAGTCCAAGTAAGTGAATCTATTGAAATCGTGTAGTGATAGCTCTCTGCTGCAGTCCTGAGAATAACAATTCACCAACTTAAATCTTGTTTTTAGGCAATAGGCTTTAGGACTGAATAGCGGCAACTATAAAACTTTCTATAAAGGAAAAGATGAGAATAAAATAAGGGAGAAAGTGGTCCACTCAAAATCTGCCTAAAAAATCAATGATAACCAATAAGGAAAACCAATCAAAAGGAAAAGAGCCAATAGAGATCATCCCTAAGAGAAAAATTTTAATAATTTTATATGACTGAATATTTTCTCAGTGAGGTAAAGAAGGAAAAATAATTTATAAATAAACAACAGCAATAAGATATAATAAATTTCAATAAATATAAATGAAACAATAATCCATGTACCTGAAATGAGCCAAAGACATCTCTGAGAAAAAAGTACAGTCATTGAGATAGTATGAACTCAGTAGATGGAAACATAGCTATATTGGAAGCAGTCAGAAAGATTAGCAAACTGAAAGATAATAGAGATTTATTCCCCAATTGTAGCACAAATGAAGTTGAAATAAAGGAACATTTCAGAGACACCGAAGTTACGTTGAGAATGTGTAACATATGACCATTAGGAGTACTAGAAAAGAGAATGGAGGCTGAGAGGTGATAATGTGAAAAATAATTTGCATAGGTTATCTACAATTGAAGGAAGACACAGGTGTCTTAATTGAAAGAAAACAACTAGTACTGAATAAAGATAGAACTACAGAGAGATGAATGGATGGATGGATGAATGAATGGAACAAAGGATATATAAATAGAAATAGTAAGGTGAAATACCTACATGTACACATACATACATATGCATGAAAAGAGTTAAAAAATATAAATAAGAAGATATATGTTTAGATTCTAAAACTGAAATTGCAGAATATATAAGGAGAAAAATCATACACGCCATTGGAGAAAAAAGACAAATTACCTAAACTTATATTTAAAAGACTAGGGGCAGACATCTGATACAATAAGAGAGATCACAGAAGGCAATGAAAATATAATCCACAATGCCCAAGAAAATTAACTATAAAAGTATAATTCTAAAAATTTATAATAATTGATCCAAGAGTAGAGGCAAAAAAATATACAGTCTCAAAGTTTAGCACAAAAAGGCCCTGAATGAAAGGACTACCAATAAAAACACACAAAAGTTAAAAAGTGAACTCAATGTAAAGAAACAATACAAAAACATGGTAAATGTAATGTGTTATGGAGTAGAGTACATAATTTTTCTTTTGTTTCAGAAGAAAGTACTACAATTCTGATAATTGTTATAAGGAAAATGGGGGAGATGTGCACTTATGACTAAAATAGTACTAAGATTCCTTTGGGAATATGACAGACATGGAAATATTTTCAACATTATTAGAAAAAATATTTCTGTTAATCATATAAGAGTACTCAATTAAAAAATGGAATATATCATTTTCAAAGATCACAGTAAATGATACAAAAAAAAGCAAAGACAACTATATTTTTAGAAGCCAGAAAGAAAAACTAAATGAGAAAAGAAAAATCATGGTGGACAAAACACACACACATACACACTTATATACACATACATAGAGCAGATGATAGAAATAAATTCAATTAAAAAACAATCATAATAAATTAAAAAAGATTAACTCAGTCATGTAGGGATGGTGTCCAACAAATTTATAGAAGAAGAAAGACATTTGATGCTTTAAAATTAACCAGCACAAAGAAATGAGAAACAAACAAGGTGAAAATAAAATAATGACAGCAGATATTTAAGTAAATTATAATCACTCCTTGCACATACATACACACACTCACAATTAGCTAGTATAGCAATATTACATATAAGGATTAAAAGTCAAAGCATTCATGTGATAAATAGGGCTTTATCCTTATATTGAGAGATCCAAACTAAATGTGATAATAGATGAGGAAAATAAATCACTCTTCCTAAAATGACTTTTCCCAAATGACACCTTCTAAGAGGCCTATATTCATCCTTGTATTTAAATTGCAAACTACCCTCAGCTCACACATTCTAAGTCAGGCAGTTAAGGGGATCTATTTTACATTTTTTAACACTATCACTCCTAAGATATTTTTTCATTATGTTGACAGTTCTTTTTTATTTTATGAATGAAGAAAAATAGCTCAAAACTTTTATGAAAATGAAAACTTTTAAGCGGATATTAGAAAAATATCCTCTATAATAGTTTATGGGTAAATAAATATGCAAAAAGAGTAGAAAAAAATCAGGATGGTGATTTGCTTCAGTTTTAAGATTGTGCTTACATCCACATTGGATTGAGAGGAATGTGTATAAAGATTTTAATGGATAATTTTTGTGTATTTATAAATGAAAAGAAAAATGGGACATTTCAACATTGTTTAAATCTAGGTGGTGGGTGCACAAATATTTTGTTATTTTATTTGAAACATTTCTGCTAGAAGGATAATTTAATCCATCTTAATCTGGTAAAAACTTCAACATTGTTTTATAATTGAATATATTAAGAATGTTAGCATGTAAAGAGTTTTTAAATATACAGAGAAATTTTCAGGAATTAAAAATAATATTTTGGAAAATCTCACAAAATAGGCTAAGAGAAGCCAACTAATAATATTGGCTTTATTAAAACTAATCTGACTAGATTTTAATGGGTCTACCAGCTTAAATATTATAGCCCCAGTTCATACTGATTGCAATGACATTTGCAGAAAAATAATTGCATTTGTAAAATTGATAACAAAGACAAAAATGAGAAAGGTGAAAGAATTTTATAAATGAAAATGACTGCTCCTTTAAAATTAGATTGTAGCTATAGTGGCAGCAGTGATTTATAATTGGAAGTTAAATCAAGAACTGAAATAATTAAAATCATCATAATAGTCCCTAATTTGTAATAAAATAGAAAACTTGATTTAAAAAGACCATAAATTAGGGGCAAAATCACACAGACTTTGACAGTAATTGTAACATTAGATGTAATACAGGAATTTCTCATGAAGGTAGTTAATTTTACAATTTTTTCATTTAATATTCAACTTACACACTTTTTGTAAAAACTGAGGTCTACTATACATCCCTCTGTTTTTGCAAGCAATTTTAATCACCTTAATAAAACTCTTAAGCACTAATTACACAAAATATTTGAGTGATATTTTAAAAAGCATATAATCTTCCCTGATTTCTAAAAGCTGAATATCCTGAAGTTCAGAAACACAGACCTTGAAGGCAAAACAGTTTTAATAAATCCAGGAAATGGAAAGAAGAAATGCTGTTTGGGTATTGTAAATGAGAGGTGTAGGGAGGAAAGGCAGGAACGTTTTCCTGGAAGAGTAGTAGTGCAATACCATGTTCTGATAAGGCAAGATGAGAAAAGGAATCTTATTCCAATAATTCTTTTCTGTATCTAAGAAATCTCATGCAACATTTCTTATAGAATGCATTTCTAATAGCTTTTGCCAGAATGACTGCCATTATTTTCCTTAAAATTCACAATAATATTATGGAGAATAGCCAGTGAACCTCTTTTCTCTAAGTATTCCAGAAGCTTCTAGAACTCTCATCTATATTTTCACCTTCCTTTTTGTTATCTATGTGTACTATGGGCAAGAATGGTTGTTATGTACATTCTTTCTTCAAGAATTTCAATTACTGATTTTGTCTCATATGACTTTTTTTTGGCTGTGTATATATATATATATATATATTCTATTAAGGTATCATTGATATACAATCTTATGCTCGGGTTCCACATGAGCAATATTGTGGTTACTACATTCTCCCCTATTATCAAGTCCCCACCACATATCCCATTGCAGTCACTGTCCATCAGCATAGTAAAATGTTATAGAGTCACTACTTGTCTTCTCTGTGCTATATTGTCTTCCCCATGCCCCCCCCCCATATTATGTGCGCTAATCATAATACCCCTTAATCCCCTTATCCCTCCCTTCTCTGCAACCCTCCCCACACCTTTGTCTTTGGTAACTGCTAATCCATTCTTGGGTTCTGTGAGTCTGCTGCTGTTTTGTTCCTTCAGTTTTTGCTTTGTTCTTATACTTCACAGATGAATGAAATCATTTGGTACTTGTCTTTTCTGCCTGGCTTATTTCACTGACCGTAATACCCTATAGCTCCATTCATGTAGCTGCAAATGGTAGGATTTGTTCTTATGGCTGAATAATATTCCATTGTATATATGTACCACATCTTCTTTATTCATTCATCTACTGATGGACACAGGTTCCTTCTGTATCTTGGCTATTGTAAAAAATGCAACAATAGACACAGGAGTACATATATCTTTTCAAATCAGGGATTTTGTTTTCTTTAGGTAAATCCTTAGAAATATTACTGGGTGATGTGGTATTTCTATTTTTATCTTTTTGAGGAGCCTTCAAAGTGCTTTCCACAGTGGCTTCACCAATTTACATTACCACCAACAGTGTATTCTCTTTTCTCTGTACCCTAACCAACACTTGTTATTTCTTGTGTTTTGGATAGGGCCATTCTAACTCCAGTGTGAAGTGGTATCTAATTGTGATTTTGATGTGCATTTCCCTGATGATTAGCAACATGGAGCATCTTTTCGTGTGCTTGTTGGCCATCTGTATTTCTTTGGAAAAATGTCTGTTAAGTCCTCCTCTTTCAATTGGGTTTATGTGTTTTTGGTGTTCAGGTATATGAGTTCTTTATATACCTTGGATGTTAACCTCTTATTGAATAAATCATTTAAAAATATATGCTCCCATACTGTAGGATGCCTTTTTGTTCTGCTGATGGTGTTCTTTGCTGTGCAGAAGTTTTTTAGTTTGATGTAGTCCCACTTTTTAATTTTTAATTTTGTCTCCCTTGCCCAAGGATATGTGTCCAGAAAAAAAATTGCTCATGCTTATGTTCAAGAGATTTTTGCCTATGTTTTCTTCTAAGAGTTTTATGGTTTAATATATTACATTTAGAGCTTTAATAATCCATTTCAAGTTTAATTTTGTGTATGAAGTTAGACAAAAATCCAGTTTCACCTCTTGCATGTAGCTGGCCAGTTTTCCCAATACCAGTTAATGAAGAGACTCTCATTTCCCCACTTTATATTCATCCCTTTTATCATATATTAATTGACCAATTATGTGTAAGTTTATATCTAGGCTCTCTATTTTGTTCCATTAATCTGGGTCTATTCTTGTCCCAGTACCATACTGTTTTGATTACCATAGCTTTGTAGTATAGCTTGAAGTCAGGGAGTGCAATCCCACCAGCTTTGTTCTTCTTTCTCAGGATTGCTTTGGCCATTCAGTGTCTTTTGTGGTTCCATATGAATTTTAGAACTATTTTTTCTAGTTCATTGAAGAATGCTGTTGGTATTTTGATAGGGATTGTATTGAATCTGCAGATTGCTTTGGGCAGGATGACCATTTTGATAACATTAATTCTTCCTATCTATGAACATGGGACAGTTTTCATTTATTTGTGTCATCTTCAATTTCTCTCATGAGTGTCCTATAGTTTTCAGAGCAGAGTACAGGTCTTTCACTTCCTTGGTTAGGTTTATTCCTAAGTATTTAATTCCTTTTGATGCAATTGTAAATTGGATTGTTTTCCTGATTTCTCTTTCTGATAGTTTGTTGTTAGTGTATTTATTAGTTTCTTATTCATCTTTCCAGTGTTTCTTTTTGCTAATGTATGCAAAGTCTAATATATTTTATTCTCCTACTTACACAAAACTTCTCTAAGGTATATAAATTTTCTTGTACTCTGCTTTTTTACTTAAATCCTGGAACTATTTCCATGGCAGTGTATAGAGCCCTTTTTCATTATTCCTTTATAGGAATATTGTATCCTTTATTACCTAGTGCAGTTTATCTAACAAAGTTATGTCTACAATCCTCAAAGCAATATATGTTTTATTAATTGGGACAATATTCTTCTTTCACTCCTGGTAGTTATTTCATATTTATACATAATTATAGAAATAAAGTCATTTAAAATACTTATCTCAAAGATGTAGCAGGATGATTAAAAGTAAGTGTAGTTATCTAGAAGTTAGGGAATTTATTGCTAAATTAAAAAGTAGAATTATATAATGTAGGCTTGGGAGACACACACATGCCAAAAAACCTAAAATATAGTTTGTCCATTAGGACCAGTGGGACATCGAGTCTGTTACTTACTGGATCCATGAACATGGATAAGTTGTTTAGCATCTCTGATCTTCATTTACCCCCTTTGTAAAATGGGGAAAATAATATGTACCTCAAAAGATCATTATGAGGATGAATGAGATAACTAATATAAATCTGAAGAGTGTGTGACATATAGTAGCCACAATAATTATGTTTTCTTTCTTCTGTATAATGTGTTCAAGTTAATATTACAAAAAGATATATTATCTAGTTTTCCATCATTGTCATCTAATCTTGTCAGCAGATGGTAAGGATGAAAATGTCTTTCTTGGCATATATCAACATAGTTTTCTATTGGACTATTATGTAGCTTCCTTCCTTCTTTTGGGTCTAATTCACTTTTTCTGCTAGGCTCTTGATGATTTTATAAGATGCATCTTAAGATCAAGGTGACCCACTGTTTTAATCAGAGTCATAGGACTGCATGTAGGTGAAAAAGCATTAGATGGGTAGCTACAAGATAAGGCTGACTGCAAATTGGATTTGGGGAGTAGAGTGGAATGAATAAACTGTGGCACTTCTTCATTCTCATATTTGGTGAATGTTAGATCATTTTGCTTTAGGAAGGTAGAGCAAATGGTAGGTCTGAGTCAAGGTAAATGGCTGTCGAACTATCAATGAGAATTCTATCAAGAACTTTCCGCTATTTGTAAGCAAATCTATTTCTAAAACAGTAATAACAACCCCAACCATCTAGCTGGCTGTTTTAAGTAATGTAATACTGAAAACTGTCAGTATATTCTTTAAACAGTTTTAACTGGCAAGATACCCTTTGATCTATGATTTATCTTATTGTCCATTTGTCATCACTTTGGAGCATTTGACAAAGGAATATCCAATAAGAAGGCAGATTTGCTTATATTTAATTTTTAATGGAAACTCTTAAATGCTTTATGTTAAAGCTGACAAAGACCTGTGTTAACCATTCAGAAAGGCAGATTTAAGACTTAATTTTTCAACTGCACCAAATGGTTTTTCAGTTTATTTAAAGTATATCTATGGATATTAGCAAAACAAAGCTCATCATTCTACCTTGACTGTGCTTCTGTTTTCTCTCTTTTAAGTGGTTTGCACTTTGGTCCCTCTTGGTGTTATTCTCATTTATTTGCTCCCATAACCAGCCCTGTGAAGGTCATCCTTAAAACACTGTTAGCTTTTTTGACTTACATGCAATCACTACCCTACTTGAGGGATAAAGTTTTAAAAATTAACTACTAACATATTACAGCATACTCATGTGAAGAGTATAGTAAATGATAAGTAGAAAACCTGTAGATTAGTCAGACCAATTGTTATTACTGACTCTTTCCCATATGACTTTGTAAATCTATGGGTATAACTGATCCTCCGTCTCACTCCATCAATGTTCCACAGTTTGTTTATCTGTTCAATTCACCTGTTGAATTGAATGTTACCAGTTGTCAGCAATTATGAATGTTGCTACTTGAAAGTTTAAGTTTCTTTTCATAAATATTTTCCTTTTTCTCAGCAAATAACTAAATATATGTAGCAGAAATATTTAAAACAATTATATTATTAACGGGATGGTAAGAGAATTGTAAAAGGAAGGAAGTTTTCTACATTTCATTTAACTGTTAAAATGCTGACACCTGTAGATTATGGTAATTTGTATGTATGTCATCTAATAACTAGATACCTATTAAAGAGATATACAATCCCTAATACCTATTAAAGAGATATACTCAAAAAAGCACTAAAGATAAATCAAAATGGAATTATAAAAAATGTTCAAGTAACCCATGAGAAGGCAACAAAAAGAAGAGAGAAAAACAAAAACAGAAATAAAACAAAATGGCATATTAAAGCCCTGATATATAAGTAGTTGCATTAAATATAAATAGCCTAAGTAAGCCAATTAAAAGATGCATGGTGTCAGAGTAGATTAAAAATCACAACCAATATGTACTGTCCACAAGAAACTCAATTCCATAGAAGGGTATATGTAGATTGAAAGTAAAACAATGGAAAAATTTTATCATGCAAATATTAATCAAAATAAGATAGGAGTGGAAAAAACTAATATCAGATTATGTCAATTTCAGAGCAGACTATTTTCAAAAATAGAGGACATTGTATGACAATAAAATCATCAGTCTACTAAAAAAGCAGAGCAATCATAATGTATTCCCACCAAACAATAGAGCTTCAAAATATGTAAAACAAAAAGTGAAAGGCCTGAATGTGGAAATACTCAAAAATGTGATTAGAATTGGAACTTCAATACCCCTTTCTTGATGATTGATAGGACAACTAGATATTAAAAAAAACAAGGATATCAAACAACTTAACAATGGAATCAAACTAGAGGTCTTTAGTAAGAATATAAGATGAAATCTGAAAACACTTGGACATTAAACCACACACTTCTAAGTAAACAATGGGTCAATTAGGAACTCTCATGAGAAATAAAAAATTGGATTGAACTTAATGAAAATGCAAATATAACATCTCATATTTGTGGGATACAACTAATGAAGACCAGGAGGGAAATTTATAGCACTAAATACATATTTAGAAAGACAAAAATGCAAATCAGTTCTCTCACCTCCTACCTCAAGAAACTAGAAAAACAAGAGAAAACTAAATCCAAAGGAAGGAAAGGAAGGAGTGATGGTGAAATAATAAGGATAGCAGAAATCAATGAAATTGAAAACAGAAAATAATACAGTAAATGAAACGAAGAGCTGGTTCTTTGAAAAAAATCAATGAAAGTCATAAGCCTCCGGGAAGAGTAACCAAGAAAATAAAGAACACAAATCACCAGTATCAGGAATGAAGCAGGGGTATCACTAAGGAGCCTATACACATCAAAGGGATACAATAAACATCTCTACACTCACAAGTTTTATAACAGACCAATTCTTCAAAAAAACATAAACTATCATAACTTAAGCAATATGTAACTGATTACTTGGACTAGCCCTGTAACTATTAAGAAAACTAAATTCATAATTTAAAAACTTCCTCAAAAGAAATCTCTAGTCCCTCATGATTGCACTGTAGAATTCTATCAAACATTTAAAGAAGTAATGCCAATTCTACACATTGTTTTCCAGTAAACACAAGGGAATACTCACCAGTGTGTTTTATGAAGTAAATATTATACTGATAAAGAACCACATAAAGGCAGTACCAAAACAGAAAACTACAGGCCAACGTCACTCAGACATATGACATAAAAATTCTTAACAAAATATCAATAAATAGACTATATGAAATAATGATATATACCATAATCAAGTTTGCTTTATTCTAGCTATATGATTGATTCAGTGTTAGAAAATGGAACAATGCAATCTACCATATTAACAGGCTGAAGAATAAAGATTTCACAATTCTCTCAAGTAATACAGAAAAGCCATTTAACAAAATTAAATATGTGTCATAAAGAAAATATTTCAGAAAAGCAGGAATAGAGGGGAACATCCTTAACTTGATAAATGGCATCTGTAAAAAAATCTCCATAACTAGTATTCTACTTAGTGATGAAAACAGATGATTTTCTCCAAAGATTGGGAAAAGGGAAGGATGTCCACTCTCCCCATTCTATTTCAACATTATGTTTGAATTTCTGACCAGTGCAGTAAGGGAAGAAAAGGAAATAAAAAGCCTATCCATCTGAAAGGAAGAAATAAAGCTATCACTATTTGTAGATGACATACTTATCTATGTTGAAAATCCCGAGGTACCTACAAAAAACAAAACACAAACAAACAAATACCTTGAATTTTTAAGGGAGTTTATAATTATATATTTATTAATGGAGTTTTCAGTATATAAGATAAACATCAAATGCCACTTGTGTTTCTATATATTAGCAGTGAACACATGGATACTGAAATGTGAAACAATATCATTTATAATTACTCAAAAACATACTCAGATAGAAATCTAACAAAATGTATAAAAGACCTGCGTATTGAAAACTAGAAAATTCTGATGGAAAAAATGGACAAATATGTACATAGTTTGGAAGTCACAACATAACAAAGATGGAATTTCCCCTTAAAATCATACACAGATTTGATACAATTACTGTCAAAACCCCAGCAAGATTTATTTAGTAGATACAGACAAGTGTAATAAAATTAATATGAAAAAAAGCAAAGGAATGAGAATAGCCAAAAAAAATTTAGAAAAATAAGAGTAAGGGGGAGGAATTAATCTACTCAATTTCAAAATTTTATTCTATAGCCACAGTAACCAAAACTCTAGTATTTTTAGGAGACATGTATCAATGGAGACAGAGAAACCTAAAATAAACCCTCAAAAATATGCACATTTAATTTTTGACAAAGGTACAAATGCTCGATGGAGGAAGGACAGCCATTCAAAAACAAAAAGGAGCTTGAGCAAGTGGGCATTCATTAAATAATCAACCAAAGAATGACCTAAATCTTAAACCTTATTAAAAATTAACTCAAAATGCATCACAGTCTTATATTAGAAATATAAAACATTTAGGAAAAAAAGCTCCATAGAAGAAAATCTTTGGGATCTCATGCTAGGCAAAGATTTCTTAGACTTGATGCCAAGCATGATACATAAAAAGAAAAGTAGATAAAATGGACATCATCAAAATAAAAAGTTTGTTGTGTGCAATATACCCTGTTCAGGGGGAAAAGAAAGACCTGCTATACATTGGGAAAACATGTTTGCAAAACACGTCCAACAAAGGACTAGTATCTAAAAAATATAATGAACTCTCAAAACTCTGCAAATATAAAACAAAACCAATATTCCAGTTAGAATATAGGCAAAAGACATGAACAGGCAGTTCCCTGAAGAGAAAATACAGATGGTGAGTAAGTACATGAGAAGCTATTAACATCATTACCCATTAGGGAAATGCAAATCAAAAGTAAAATGAGATATCACTACTCATCTATTAGAATAGCTAAACAAACAGAAGACAGTGACAGTACCGTATGCTGGAGAGAATGTGGAGAAATGATTCATCCTTTGCTGGAATTCATCCTTTGCTGGGAATTCAAAGTGGTACAGCTACTCTAGAAAACAGTCTGGCAGTTTCTTAATAAACTAACCAAGTAACTTAATATATGACTCAGCATATGCAATCCTGGATGTTTAACTGAGAGAAATGAAACTATGTTGATCTACAAACCTGTGCATAAATCTTTATAACAGCATTATTTATAATAGCCAAAGACTGGAAACAACCCAGCTGTCCTTCAGCTAGTGAATAGTTAAACTGTTGTAGCTCCATACATTAGAATGTTATTAAGCAATAACAACGAGTTGACTCTTGATACATTCAGTAACCTGGATGTATGTCCAAGAAATAATGCTGATAGAAAAAAGCCTATCCACAAATATTATATACTGTATGATTTCATGTATATATTTCTGAAATGACAGAATTGTGAAAATGAAGAACAGGGTGCTTGTCAGGGCCTAAGGAGGAGGTGGGAGCTGGAGGGAATTGAATATGACTATACAAGGACAACATGGGGGATTTTTGTGGTGTGGTACTGTTATATATCTTGAGTGTATCAATATCAATATTCTGGTTGTGACATTATCCTATATTTTTGCAGGACACTACCATTGTAGAAAACTGGGGAAAGTTCACATGAGATGCCTAATTTCTTAGAACTACCCATGAATCTACAATTATCTAAAATTTAAATGTTTAATTGAAAAAATTGCTCCAGTGGTAAGCTACAGCTTTATTGTGGCTGTACTATAGAGGACGCTTTATCTCTGCTGCTTCACATCTTTCAGGATCAGGCTGCTATTGTATGTTACTGTGTACAATGTTTTAAAAATAGGTTCTGTTATTATTTAGGTATGGTGATGCCAACCAATCAGGGAATGATTGGAATTGAGACAGCGGTTTGTCGTACTCCTAGGTCCAAGAGAAGGGAGCACACCCTGCTACAGGGGGCCACCTGGGGAAGCCCCAGGGTCAATCAGGAGGCAGAGGGAGTGAGGGAAAACATGGGCAAGAGCTTTTGTTACGGTTTCTGTGAGAAAGCGTGAGACAGGTTAAGCAGGTTTAGGAGTGATTAATATGAATAATTTCAGTAGACTTTGGGTCATAGGCCTGTCCTTAGTTGTCTGGTACCTGGCCTGGGGTAATTAGAACAGATAGAGGCCCAGAGTATGAGAGCCGGATGAAGGAGGTGGTTGGGACGAATGGTTGGCTCGATTCGTTTGTATAGGAAGGGCATAATCACAGGCCAGATTTTTGCTATCTCTAGGAATTAGCTAACCTGTGAACGAGGCAATCCCTCCAGGTTCAGCAAGGACCCAAGACATCAAAGCATCAGATTACAGAAAATAAAGGCAAGGTTAAGATACATGGCTTTTTTTTGGGAGATGGCAGTGCAGAGTTTCCTATCACCCCCTGTGAGCTAAGACTTAGAAAGTTCACTATATCTGACCCTTAGGGGTGAATTTATTCTGTGTGCCTGAACTTCCTCCAGAGACAACAGACTTCTGATCTGTGTCAGAACAATGATGCTCTGGACGGTAGAGCGTTTGCTCCTGCCTCTCCAAGAGCAGAGAGCTTTTGCCTGGAATCAGGGTACCAGAGGGCTGTCTGTCCTTTCCCCGCAGAGTCCTGATGTGGCTTGTTACTCAGCGTAATGCTCCTAAGGATCCAGGGCATGTCTTGTTCTGTTCTAGCTTCAGTTTTAGCCAACAAGTTTTTCCAGAATCGATGATATTATAGGGATTGTGTGTGTGTGTGTATTATCACATTCCTGGAATTTTTTCTGACCTTTGCTTCCTATGAAGATTGTAACAGGAGATCGCTGTACAATTTCTTAGAAATATATGAAGAGCCAAAAAAAGGACTCTCACAAGTGGTTTTTCTGCCAAAGAGTTCAAGAACTGTTTTGTAAATGATTCTTTGAATTTACGGGCTAAACAGTTGTAATACAGCTTCCTTTTAGTCATGGATGTTTCAGCCATTGTAAAAAAGAAAAACATTGGTGTTCTTTCCAACAGTGTTCAGATAAATTTGAGTTATCCTAAATTTTGGAATGTAAAATAAATGTTAAACTTAATCTGATGTTTCAGAAATAATCTTGTTCATGATTTGTGGATGTACAATAACTTTATATTATGAGGTTATGATTGAAGACTTGATTTTCTGTTTCAGAATTTCAGTTTGGAAGAGCAGGGTTAAGTTTATTTGTGTCACACTCTTCCTGTTATGTGTTCTCCCCTACAGGTTTTTGAAGCAGGTGCCCTTGGACTTCTAGTTCAGTTCTAAGGAGACCTTGGTCCTATTCGTTCTGCTGATGAAAATATATCAGTGAATAGTTTTAATGTGATTTGTGAATTACAGTAAAATGTATGCCATATATGCATAATCATGTGCACACTCTCAGAGACACACACCACACAATTTTAATGAACTAGATGGAAGGAGTCATTATTTAAAGCCAAAACATTTTATTTAACACTAAATGGAATTGTGTATACGTACCACCTCTTTTTTATCCATTCTTCTCTTGACGGACACTTAGGCTGCTCCCATATCTTGGCTATGATAAAATAAGTGTTAACTGTCAAGAGAAAATGGACAATATAGGTAAAGTCAGTAATAATACTTAGCTGACTCTTCCTAACTGTATTTCATGGAAAGTACATTTTTACCTCCACCTTGCAGTCCATAGAGATCTGAAACATATTAGTATGATTCAACTAGAACCTTAGTTTATCAAAGCTGTGCTCTAGGAAAAGAATGAGGAACTTTCTTTTCCAGCAGTGTGGCAGACTAGCTGTATGGAAAGTTTCAACAACAAACATACATTAAAATATATTATTGTTGAACTCACAAATAATATGGAAAATTAAAGAACCCGACACAAGGACAGAGAAGAGAACAAATAAACCAGAGGAAAAGGATAATACAGAACATGAAACCAATCTGAATGTATAAATAATTGTAATAATCTCTTGCAATGACTAAAGAAAATTCTTCTCTAAAATCCGATTCAAGATAGCACATCACTGGGAAGTGAGGTAAATATGGTTAAAAATTTCAACGCCCCTTTTATTGTTCAGATTTCATTAGAATTAGACTCCACTGTTGTAAGTTTGTATAATCCAATCTATAGTGTACCCATTCAAAAACTAGATTATAGGATACAACATATGAAACAGTAGAGTACAAAAAAGAACATGGGCAGGCGGACAAATCAATAGATAGTGAAAATTGGGAAATAAAACAGTATATTCCTATCTCATTACATTTACTCCAGGAATGAAAGAGTTTTTAACACTTAAAACACAAGTGATATAATTTGTATTAACAAATTCATGTTGAAAGGAAACATTAAAAGCATTCAGTGAAACAACATATATTCATGATGAAAATCTACTTGTAAACTAGGAAAACAAGATAATGTCCTCAACTAGATTGAAGTATTTATCAGAAGAGTATAACAAATACCATTTGGTAGGTGGGGGGGGGCGCAGGAGAAATAGGTATAGGGGATTAAGAGGTACAAACTTCCAGTTATAAAATAAATAAGTCACAGAGACATAAAGTACAGAATATTGAATATACTCAATAATATTGTAATAACTTTGTATGGTGACAGATGGTAGCTAGGTTTATGATGGCGATCATTTCATAATATATATAAATGCCAAATTACTGTTTTATATACCTAAAGCTATCATAACATTGTATGTTAGCTATATTTAAAATACAAATATATATCATCTCTGATGGCAAAACAGTACAAGCATTTCCTCTATTATTAGCACCTCAACAAGGATGCCCATTGTCACTACTTTAATGAACATTGTAATAAAGATTCTTGTCATTAAAGTAAGAAAATAAGCAAAATATATAAGGATTTGAATAAAAAGAGCAAATTAACATAGTTCATGGATAATATGGTTATTTTAATTTCAAAGACTTTATGGACACATTTTAAGAATAATAATTGAAGAAACCAGTTGCTGGATGTAAGATCAATCCAGAAAAAAAGTTCTATATTCCAAAATAACAGCCAGAAAATGTAACTAATAAGAAAACCTATGTTATTCAAAATAACAACAAAAATATGTTATACCTAAAAAAAATAAATCTAACAAAATATTTACAACAACTTAATGGAGAGAGTTTATGCAAATTTATTAATGCAAACATAAATAAAAGGAACAATATTTGATGTCATGACTAGGGAGATCCAGTATTGAAAATGATTATCAATTCTACACAAAGTAAGCCATAGGTTGAATTCTATTATAATAAAAAAAAGAATTTTAAAGTATTATTGTTAGTAAGATTTAAGGGAATGTTGAATCATAAAACAAGAAGTCTATGATGAAATAGGAAAGATTAGCAAGATTTTCTCTGAAATTAAATTATGATGCTAACATAAAAAAAAGTTGAGTAATACCATAAATATATGAAGAAAACCTTAGTGATATATGAAAGATGGATCCATTCTGAAATTAGGGCAAAATAGCAGAGACATAAAGGCCTAGTATTCTTTTAATAAACATCTGAGAAAGAATTAAGAAAGGTACTTAGGTATTTTGAAGACAAAATCTATATAAGAACATCATACTTAAGTACTATGCAAAGTAAAGTAGGGCATGGTTTGAACTGTTGATTAAATATAAGAAAATTGAATCTCCTTGATGCGTGGAACACCCTTTTTCAAATGACACAGGATTTCAAATGACACTAGATTTATAGTTCCCTCCCAAAGGGACCAGTCATGCTATTTAGTGAAATAAATTATACTATTATGTGTTTATTATTATAAATGCTGCTAAGCGGTTTTGAAAATTTAGACCAACAAATAGACAAAACACTGAAGTGTGTTTGTTAAGGCAGGCTAAGATGCTAAAATAGAAAGACCAAAATTTCTGATATTTAATGAACAAGGAAATTTAAATCCTTCCTAAACACAAAATAGTCAACTGGGGAATATACCACAGCTATGGGTAGCTATACATTACAGGGTCATTTACAGATTCAGGTAACTTTTATCTTGTGACCCTGCTGTTTGGTACACACTCTAAGCTGAATGTAGGTCCTCTTCTTTTTCCAGCTGACAAAAACAGGGAAGAGAAAGCAGAGGAAGGCGTATCACTATTTAAGTCCCAACTTAGAATTAACACATATCATTT
This sequence comes from Phataginus tricuspis, assembly GCA_029783875.1. NCBI lineage: Eukaryota > Metazoa > Chordata > Mammalia > Pholidota > Manidae > Phataginus > Phataginus tricuspis. The sequence goes on along the minus strand of JAQQAC010008880.1, from coordinate 28,174,385 downwards.
CTTGTATTCATTCCATGCTGCATTTTTACATCTAAACTGACCATATAACTAGCCACAACAGTAACTGTAGAAGATGAATCTCTATCACATAATAAAAATGAAGAAGTAAAGATGTAGTTAAGAAAATTTGGAAAAAAGGGTAATTAAAGAATAAGAGCTTAGCTTAATTTTTCCAGACTCCAAAGAGAATAAACAATAGGTACCCTGAAATTAAAGGATCAATAAACAGAGATTTTAGTGAAATATTTACAATGAAAAATTGCCAATCAGTAGAACTAAAACTAGCAACATAACCATTAAAATTTTGAATATCTCTGAGTGTTTTAGGAGAAGTTGTGTATACATTTCTTTTAAATAAGGTGATAAATAGGTATTGTGACCAAAAACAGATCACTAACCAGAATAGAGAAGGCTAAGATAGTTAACTCTGGAGTTTGTGGGAGACTTTACCTTTCATCTTATACTTTTTGGTACTGATTTGGCTTTAGCCATGTTATATTTAAATGATGTTATGATCATAGTACTTTTATAATAAAAAATAGAACAATGTTAAAACAGGGAATCTATGTCTCTTAAATATAACAAATCTCTCAAAATTTCCCTGTGTCAATTTAAGCAATTGGCATAAAAAATAAGAACCAATGTTCTCTTCTCTACTAAGTAATTTATAATATATTTAAAAGCTACAAAAATGAAGTAATATGACATTTAAAATGCATAGCTCTCTATCAGAGTGAAAGTTAAAAGTCAACTCTTTCAAGTCTCTTTTAGCTGAAGATAAATATAACACCAATGCTTTCTTAGTTGACAGAATATTTCATACCAGTAAACTTTGCATGAGACCTCAGTTAACCTTTTTCTCTTTCTAAAAAAAAATCAAGCAAGTAGAAGAATGGTTCCATCTACAGAGGTTAGAGAGTAATTGATACTGAAAAATAATTCTTATTTTTATACAAACCTATAAAATGAGGCTTGATTAATAAGCAGCCTAGCAGACTCATCTAAAAATAGATTTTAATGTGTTCCTTGTAGTACATAAAAATATCTTTTATGCAAAGTACCTTATGTGCTAGGTGCTATGGAAAAAAAATGAAGAAAATACATTATGGTCATTAGCTTAATGGAGCTTGCAATATAGCATATAGAGAGTGTATTACAAATGGAAAAGGCTTAGAAATTACCCATTCTATCCTCTCTATTTACAGATAAAAAATATTAGGTCCAAGAAGTACATTCACCCTAGTAGGACTGGTCTCCAAACTTTGAATCCCATCTTCTTTTTATTTGAGTATATGAATGTTGTAGCTAACATGAAGTAGGTTTGAATTGTATTTAAATTATGTCCAGATTCTTTACATAATAACAAACACTTCCCTCTTATACACTGTTATGACAAATTAAATTGGTTCAAACTTGGTGAAGAACAAATTGGTGTGATGTAAACAAAACCCTTAAAATGTATGAAACTTTTTTTTATTTTGGTATAATTAATATACAATCACATGAGCAACATTGTGGTTACTACATTCCCTGCATTATGAAGTCTGCACCACATACCCCATTACAAACACTGTCCATCATTGTAGTAAGACACTATAGAGTCATTACTTGTCTTTTCTGTGCTATACTGCCTTCCCCTTGTGCCCCCACCACATTATGTGTGCTAATCATAATGCCTCTTATTCCCCTTCTCCCTCCCTTCACAACCACCCTGCCCAGTCCCTGTCCCTTTGGCAACTGTGAGTCCATTCTTGGGTTCTGTGAGTCTGCTGCTGTTTTGTTCCTTCAGTTTTTGCTTTGTTCTTATGCTCCAAAGATGAGTGAAATCATTTGATACTTGTCTTTTCTCCACATGGCTTATTTCACTGAGCATAATACCCTCTAGCTCCATCCATGTTGTTGCAAATGGTAGGATTTGTTTTCTTATTATGGCTGAATAATATTCCACTGTGTATATGTACCACTTCTTTATCCATTCATCTACTGATGGACACTTAGGTTGCTTCCATATCTTGGCTATTGTAAATTGTGCTGTGATAAATATAGGGGTGCATCTGTCTTTTTGAATCAGGGATCTTGTTTTCTTAGGGAAATTTTCTAGGAGTGAAATTACTGGGTCAAATGGTATTTCAATTTTTAGTTTTTTGAGAAACCTCCATATTGATTTCCACAAAAATGGAACTAATTTACATTCCCAACAGCACTGTAGGAGGGTTCCATTTCTCTGCATCATCACAAGCATTTGTTATTTCTTTTCTTTTGGATGTTGGCCATCCTAACTGGTATGAGGTGATTTCTCATTGTGGTTTTAATTTGCATTTCTCTGATGATTAGCGATGTGGAGCATCTTTTTATATGCCTGTTGGCCATCTGAATTTTTTTCTTTGGAGAAGTGTCTGTTTATATACTGCACCCATGTTTTAATAGGGTTATTTGCTTTTCGGGTGTTGAGGTGTGTGAGTTCTTTATATATTTTGGATGTTAACCTCTTGTTGGATATGTCATTTACAAATACATTGTCCCATCCTATAGGATGCCATTTGGTTCTACAGATGGTGTCCTTTGCTGTACAGAATATTTTTACTTCGATGTAGTCCCATGTGTTCATTTTTGTTTTTGTTTCACTTGCTTGAGGAGATGCATTCAGAAAAAAGTTGCTCATGTTTATATTCAGGAGATTTTTGCCTATGTTGTCTTCTAAGAGTTTTATGGTTTCATGGCTTACATTCAGGTCTTTGATCCATTTTGAGTTTACTTTTGTGTATGGGGTTAGACAGTAATCCAGTTTCATTCTCTTGCATGTAACTATCCAGTTTTGCCAACACCAGCTGTTGAAGAGGATGTTATTTCTCCATTGTATAACCATGGCTTCTTTATCATATATTAATTGACCATATATGCTTGGGTTATATCTGGGCTCTCTAATCTGTTCCATTTGTCTATGGGTCTGTTCTTGTGCCAGTACCAAATTGTCTTGAGTACTGTGGCTTTGTAGTAGAGCTTGAAGTCAGGGAGCATATTCCCCCCACCACCACTGCTTAATTCTTCCTTCTCAGTATTGCTTTGGCTATTTGGGGTCTTTTGTGGTTCCATATGAATTTTAGAACTATTTGCTCTAGTTTGTTGAAGAATGCTGTTGGTATTTTGATAGGGATTGCACTGAATTTGTAGATTGCTTTAGGCAGGACGGGCATTTTGACTATATTAATTCTTCCTGTCCATGAGCATGGGATGTGTTTCTATTTATTGGTATCTTCTTTACTTTCTCTCATGAATGTCTTGTAGTTTTCAGAGTATAGGTCTTTCACTTCCTTTCTTAGGTTTATTCCTGGGTGTTTTATTCTCTTTGATACAATTGTGAATGGAATTGTTGTCCTGATTTCTCTTTCTTCTAGTTCATTGTTAGTGTATAGGAATGCAGCATATTTCTGATATTAATTTTGTATCATGCAACTTTGCTGAATTCAAATAGTAGATCTAGTAGTTTTGGAGTGGATTCTTTAGGGATTTTTGTGTACATTATCATGTCATCTGCAAACAGGGACCGTTTAACATCCTCCTTGCCAACGTTGATGCCTTTTATTTCTTTTTGTTGTCTGATTACCATGGCGAGGACCTCCAGAACCATGTTGAATAAATTGGGGAGAGTGGGCATCCTTGTCTTGTTCCTGATCTTAGAGGAAAAGCTTTCAGCTTCTCACTGTTAAGTATAATAGTATAATGTTGGTTGTGACTTTTCATATGGGATTGTTCTTCTTTCCTAAGGTAGGCCTGTATTGCAATATACTTCCCTCTTAGCATGGCCTTTGCTACGTCCCACAGATTTTGCAATGTTGAATTATTATTATCATTTGTCTCCATATATTGCTTGATCTCTGTCTTAATTTGGTCATTGATCCATTGATTATTTAGGAGCATGTTATTAAGCCTCCATGTGTTTGTGGCTTTTTCATTTTCTTTGTGTAATTTATTTCTAGTTTCATACCTTTGTGATCTGAGAAGCTGATTGGCACAATTTCAATCTTTTTTAATTTACTGAGGCTCTTTTTGTGGCCTAGTATATGATCTATTCTTGAAAATATTCCATGTGCACTTGAGAAGAATGTGTATCCAGTTGCTTTTGGATGGAGTGTTCTGTAGATGTCTTTTAGGTCCATCTGTTCTCATATGTTGTTCAGTGCCTCTGTCTCCTTATTTATTTTCTGTCGGGTTGATCTGTCCTTTGGAGTGAGTGGTGTGTTGAAGTCTCCAAAAATGAATGTATTGCCTTTAATTAATTAAGAATGTAAATATCCTTTAATTCTGTCAGTATTCATTATGTGTAGGTGATCCTCTGTTGGTGCATAGATATTTATAATAGTTATAATGTCCTTCTTTGTCTCTTGTGACTTTGTTTTGAAGTCTATTTTGTCTGATACAAGTACTACAACTGCTGCTCTGTTCTCCCTATTAGTTGCATGAAATACCTTTTTCCATCAATTTACTTTCAGTCTGTATATATCTTTGGGTTTGAAATGAGTCTCTTGTAGGCAGCATATAGTTGGGTCTTGTTTTTTTATTCATTCAGTGACTCTCTGTCTTTTGATCAGTGTATCCATACCATTTACATTTAGGGTGATTATCAATAGGTATGCACTTATTTCCATTGCAGGCTTTAGATTGTGGTTACCAAAGGTTCAAGTGTAATTCCCTTACTATCTAACAGTCTAATTTTATGCACTTAGTATAGTATTACAAACACAACCTACAGGTTATATTTTTTCCCTCCTTTTTCTTCCTCCTCCATACTTTATATATCAGGTATCATATTCTGTGCTCTTTGTCTATCCCTTAATTAACTTTGGGGTGGTTGATTTGATTTTGCATCTGCATAGTAATTAATTGTTTTACTTTGCTGTGGTTTTATTTCCCCTGGTGACAGGTATTTAGCCTTTGGAATACCTCCATCTATAGCAGTCCCTCCAAAATTCACTGTAGAGGTGGTTTGTGTGAGGTAAATTCTCTCAGCTTTTGCTTATCTGGAAATTGTTTAATCCCTCCTTCAATTTTAAATGATAATCTTGCTGGGTAGAGTATTATTGGTTCAAGGCCCTTCTGCTTCATTGCATTAAATACATCATGCCACTCCCTTCTGGTCTGTAAGGTTTCTGTTGAGAAGTCTGATGATAGTCTGATGGGTTTTCCTTTATATGTGATCTTTTTTCTCTCTCTGGCTGCTTTTAATAGTCTGTCCTTATCTTGATCTTTGCCATTTTAATTATTATATGTTTTGATGTTGTCTTCCTTGGGTCCCTTGTGATGGGAGATCTGTGCATTTCCATGGCCTAAGATACTATCTCCTACCCACGTTTGGGGAAGTTTTCAGCCATTCCTTCCTCAATGACACTTTCTAACCCTTTTTCTCTCTGTTCTGGTACTCCTATAATGTCAATATTGTTCCGTTTGGATTGATCATACAGTTCTTTCAATATTCTTTCATTCTTAGAGATCCTTTTTTCTCTGTGTGCCTCAGCTTCTTTGTATTCCTCTTCTCTAATTTCTATTCCATTTACCATCTCTTCTACTACACCTAATCTGCTTTTAAATCCCTCCATTATATGTTTCATTTCAGATATGGAATTTCTTAATGATTGGATCTCCATGCTAAATTCATCCTTGAGTTCTTGAATATTTTGCTGTACCTTCATGAGCATGTTTATGGTTTTTAATTTGAACTCTCTTTCAGGAAGATTGGTGAGTTCAGTTTCATATGGCCCTTTATCTATTTTTTCTGTGATTTTTGTTTGAACCCGGTTGACGTTTCATATTTGTATGTGGTGCCCTCTAGTGCCCAAATGTTCTAGTCTCTGGAGCTGCTCAGCCCCTGGAGTGATGTTGGGGTTCGCAGGGGAGCAGCGTTTGTGTCTTAGGGGAGGAAAGATCTATTTCCTGCTTTCTGGCTGCATTGCCTGTCTCCAGTACCAGAACCAGCACACAGGTTTATGCCTCTGTGCTTTGCATCTGTAGCTGCCATAGGTGGGGCCTCCCTCTGGCTGACTTGACTCCAGGGCAGGGACTGCTGGTTTGTGAGCTTGTGCTGGCAGGCCAGGAGGAAAGCCTAGCACGCTGCATATCTTAGTGGGGGGCCTCGGAGCTGAGTAGGCAGCCAGGGGGATGGAGTGCCTGTAGCTCTTTAATGATCCCAACCTGCTGGACAGAGCACACCCAGACAACCTTGTCCACCTATCCCATCTCCCATGCAGCTAGTTCTGTGAAAACCCCTCCCTTCAGCATCCCTCTAGCTGCTAGGAAGCCTCTCAGACCACCCACATTTCCTTTGTCCCAGAGCAGCCGGATGTGGATCTCTTACCTCCACAAATGACTGGAATCTCAGTCTCTCCAAGTATTCTACTTTTCTTAGCTTTGCAACCCCACTGATATCCAGAGCACCATGCAATGTAGGTTTGTGCTTGCAAAGCAGATCTCCAGGGCTGAATGTTCAACAGTCCTAGGCTTCCACCCCCTCCCCACTCCATTTCTCTTTCTCCCACCTGTGAGTTGGGGTGGGGGAATTGCTTTCATCCTGCTGGATCAAGGCTTTGTTATGTTACCCTCTTTCATGAGGTCTGCTCTGTTCTCTGGGTGTATGCAGTCTCAGGCAGCCTTCTTTCCTGTTGCTCTTTTAGGATTAGTTGTATTAACTATATTTTTGTAATATATGTAGTTTTGGGAGGCGTTCTCTGTCTCACCTCTCATGCCGCCATCTTGAATTGCAAAATGTATGAAACCTTTTACCCATACCCATTCTTATCCTAGGAATAAAATAAAAAATGATATTCACATATCACATTTATTAAACTTTTAATATTAATAAACATTTAATGATAATTTAAATGCTCAAATATATGAGACTAATAAGTGAAATTGTGGTACAACTGCACAAGGACACCCTCTTGAACCAATATTGATCATAGTATAGATATGTTCATTAACTTGAAAAACTATTTAAAATATATGAAGTGTAATGGCAGCTTGAAAATGCTATATAATTTCTAATCCCATTTTTCATACCCTCTGATTCCAGTTTATAAATATGTGTTTATTTACATGCATTGCCATATTTTACAAGGATATTAGTACAGTGATAGTAATCATTTTCCGTTAGATAAATTTTGGATTTTTTAAAATATTTAAGTGACTTCTGTTTTTAGAATTCTAATTCTAATTTAAGGCATTATTATATGATCACCAAAAATATAGTGATCTTGCCTTTAAACATTAAAATCACTTCCATCTTAACAGCAAGGAAACATGCCGTTTCATATGCTGTCAATCTGGACATGAGAGTTAGGCATGTAAAGCAATCCATGATGGAAAGAAATAGGAAAGGAGAGAAAATTCTAAGACAATATCAAATTATTTTTTTAAATCTCATAAATTTAGATAAATTTGCTGCCAATTTCACTTGGTTGGCCATCTGTCTTTATTAATTCGAACTTTCTTAGAAATTTGAATAATTTAGATGAGACTGTAGTATATGACTACACAGTCTTCAGATGAAAAAAAATGTGATTGATATCCAGTATAATCTAAGTAGGATTTAAATAACATTTGCAAAGGGCATTGTTAAAAAGTCATTAATCAGCCTAATTCAGAGCAACGTTCATTCAAAACCAGTATGCTAGAGCACAAAACCAATGATAACATGTGAATAAGAGGAAACCTGAGATCTTTGACAGTTTCCATTCTACACTGCCTCTTCTTGTTTTTGTTTTAATTTCAGATTTTAAGTGGAGCAAATATCCGATCAATTTAGCATCTTCTTTTTAATTTTGTATGTGCTTGACAATATGCCTTAGGTAAAGCTCTTACTAGGTAATAATTGGAATGTGTTTTAATTTCTTGGAATTCTGCTTATTTCAATGACTTTTTATCAGACCAACTTAAACTGTCAAGAATTTACTTTCCCAGTCATTGTCTGGCTCTTCCTACCACAAAACAACCTCAAGATGATTTCTCCTCAAGTTATATATCTTTTCTGCCCACTCAGACAGACTCTAAACATGTCCTTATCTTCCTCTCAAAATTGTAAGTGAGAGCACATAACGTTAATGCAAGTAAGGTCCAAAGAACAAACTAGGCAGCTGGCTGTCACACGTTCAAGTAACTTAAATTATTTGCAAAAGTCATATATGCAGGAGAATCAGCTTATTGTCTAGTTTGTCCAAACTCCCCTTTGCAGTGGACACTATAAAAAAACTTGTGAGACAATATAGGTTCATGAAAATGTAACCATCTAATATTAACATGCTTTTTCGTGATGTTTGAGAGGTTGCAATATAAAAGAACCCCCACCCCCAACACACTTAGGTAGACATTTTTATTTATGGTCCATTTATATCTCCTGGTGATCTTATCTTTTGTCCACTGCAAAAACCTTCTCCTTTCCAGAACTTTTTCTACAATAGCGGTAGTTTGATCATGTGTTTCTCTGCTCCTTACTATGGGTTAGTTTACGTTTTCATTATAAACCTGAGCATAGAACCCCTTGTCAAGAGCAGCTGATACTGGGGATTGTACTATAGGGTTTATTTGTATCCTATATGCTTGGTTAAATCCAAATGCTGTTCTTGGCTTTTCTCACTCATGTCGTCTTTTCATGACCTTCTTTATTATAGTGCAATTACTTTGAATTTACTGACCTATCTACATTCTGTTTCAACTTAATAAGTTTAAGGTATGCATCCCTCATTATATGACTCTAATCTGTTATTGAAAATGTGTTGACTTCTGATCTTTTTTTAAATAGTAGGGGTCCGTATGCCACTATTTTTTAATAGGGAAATTAAAAATGCACTTGCAGCCTATGAAAACACCCAACCAAATTTTCCCAACTAATAATGAACACTGATACACCTGTATAAAACTCAACAAAGAGGTTTGCGTACTGTAAAGCACTAAAGCACCAATTCCTTAATCATTTAACACCTAATTATTTGGTGCTTTATGAGCTTATTCATGCATATGTGTGCAGTATACAATGATGCTGCTGTGGAAAGTATTAGACACCAATTACCTTCTCCTCCTAAGCAGAGGATAATATGTTAAAGACAGTGAAGAAAAATACCGCTTAACAAAACAAAAACAACAAAGGGGCAAGGTAGTTTTCAAAATTAAACTTGCACAAACTTCCTGATTGAAGTTTAGTGGTAAAAAGAGGGAAGGAAGATGGCATTGAAGCTGCTGCTTGCCGAGGGGAAGGATGAGCACAGGCAGCTGGTGAACTAAGTTCAAGTACTGGAAACCAGTGGACGGTTTCCTCCTGTTGGTTCTTTTGGCTCCGGAAATGAGGGCTGTGAACTACCAGCCAAGGCCAGAGATAGCAAGAGAAGGCTTAAAACTCACATTCCACATGTTTCTATTCACTTGGCTTGTGTCAGTATAGCTGGTGATAATATGAAAATATGTGATACTAATATATCTGTCATCACATCCACTTATCAAATTATTTTTATCTGCATGGTCTAAAATTATTTGAAGATTTGCATCAAGTGTCTATGCTTTCTTTTCCAATTCACAATAATTAAATTGGAAAAATCCTTGCTATAATCCTCACTGTTGCATACAAACTATTCTTCAATATTTTCACTGTCTACACTAGTGTATCTGGCTTCTAGACTAGATCTAACATATCTGTCTGGTTAGGTCTCTTTATAAAAATTTTGGTAGCAAAAAAAATATAGAAGAGGTTTTTTTTCCATACTTTATTTATTTTTAGGCATGAGATCTATTTTGTAGCCCAATTGATCAATTTGAGTTAACTTTTGCTACCAGGAACATTTAATTAATCCTTCAACAGAGCCAAGTCATCTGTGTCAGCATGTCTTCCAGATAATTCATCACCAGTGTTGTGTAATATGCCTCCAAAGTTGTCAGTACCTTGGCTGTAATAATAACATGGGTACTGGAAGACATAGAGATCACTTGCACATTATCTCACAGTTAACAATCCTAGAATGATGACATGCCCTAGATCTGCAGAGGATATTCTCAGTCAGATTAAAAAAAATACAAACTACCAGAAACAGGAAAGCTGCCAAAGTTAATCAAAAACTATTTATTAGTTTCTTAGAGCTTCTGTAAAAAAAATTACCACAAACCTAGTGACTTAAAACAATTGAAATTTACTTTCCCATAGTACTGGAGGTCAGAGATCTGAAATCAAGGTATCTTCAGGGTCGGTTCCTTCCAGAGGCCCTGAGGAAGAATCCACTTCCCACCTTTTCCTTAGTTTCTGGAGATGGTTGGAGGTCCTGGGCAATCCGTGCCTTGGCCCATCATATTTGCTATATTTGCAAAATTTTCCATTTCCTTGAATTCTTTTGGAACCTTGGTGAATGGTGATGAACTTTTCACCTGAGCTTTCCTGCCTCCTCGTCATTTAGGCATTACACTTCGGACTTCTACAGTACTGATTCTTAGAGCATGGTCTCCTTGCGGTTGCCCTCAGGCACTGACCACGCACAATGGTGGTGGTAGATCCAGGTTCCCACACACCTTTCCAATGTGCACTGTTTACTCAGGAGCTCCTCATTGGCTTGGAGGAGACTTTTTCAGAGTTTCACCACATCTAAGGCCTTGCTACCCAATCCTCTTCCCCTTTCCCAAGTGTTAGGCTTCCTTCATGATCTGAAGGTTCTCCTTGCCTACTCTGCCCACCTTCATCATTCGCAAATGTCTCTACAGGTTCTGTGCATGTACTTCTCAGAAGACATGAACTAACATGCCATTTAACAAAAAATAAACTTAACAAAATTCCATGCAGTTACCTGGGTTTTCTCAGAACAATACATCAATAAAAGTTCGGGCTGATTATTACCTTTAAAGTTTCTACCCAAAGCCAGTGTATAGTGGGTCTAATGATGCCCACCTAAAAAATGTCTCAGTCCTAACCCCTGATACCTGTGAGGTGACCTTATTTGGGTAAAGCCTCTTTGCAAATGTAATTAAGGATCTCAACATGAGCTCATCCTGGATTTAGGGTGGGCTCTACATCTAGCGACCAGTGTCCTTGAAAGACAGAAGGGCAGAACACAGAGAGAAATGGAAGAAGCCCATGTGACCACAGAGGCAGAGACTAGTATGATGGGCCAAGGCACGGATTGCCCAGGACCTCCAACCACCCCCAGAAGCTAAGGAAGAGGTGGGAAGTGGATTCTTCTTCAGGGTCTCTGGAAGGAACCGACCCTGAAGATACCTTGATTTCAGATCTCTGACCTCCAGTACCATGGGAAAGTAAATTTCAATTGTTCTAAGTCAATAGGTTTGCGGTAATTTTTTTACAGAAGCCCTAAGAAACTAATAAATAGTTTTTGATTAACTTTGGCAGCTTTTCTGTTTTCTGGTAGTTTTTTTTTTTTTTAATCTGACTGAGAATATCCTCTGCAGTAGAAGCACAGATCCCTGGATTCCTGCTGTTCACTGGGAAGGCGGCTAAAGCGTCACTCACTGCTGTCTTCTCATTCCTGATTTTCAATTTATGCAATGTTGTGCAGTCCTTAAATCTATCACACTGTCTCAAATTTGCTTTGTAACTAAATTCTTTTACAAAATCATTATCCTTAAACTATTTTCTTCTCACTAAGATATTCAGAAATATTTAAACAGTGTGTGACTAGCCTTTATCTTATCAGGTGAATGGCTGAAATACAGCTAAGATGCATCAGAAATCCTCTCACTCAGAAGAGCCAGCACATTTAGCTAACGACTCAGCAGGTTTTTTTGTTTGATAGCAAATGACAGCAAAGTCTTTTGGAAGTTGTTATAGCAAATATTCCAAAGTAAGAATGTAGATGGTCCATGAATGGTAGGTAAGCAGCACTTATCAATCTAAAAATCTGGATATTAATTTGAAAATGACTTCTTTAGTTTGGAGATTCCACATGACATTTGTGAAAAAACTGCTTAAACAATACTGCATGAAATGATCATTTTTTGTAACAATATATTTTTTGGAGTCTGTCTTTTTTGGAGTCTAGTCTATCTTTTGAGGAAATATAATGAATGCAGTTTGCAAATCATGCCCCCACCAAACCTGACAAATGACCAAATATCACTTCTAAAAAAAATAAAAGAAAGAATTATAGAGAATAAATGAACAGGCTTTAAGCCAGAGAAGCAGGAAAAACATGTAACTTCAACCGTACAAGTTAGAAAGCGTCATCAAGGAGAAGAAAGTCTTCAGAATCTTCTCACTGTTATTTTTCAGTCTTTCCAAAATTAAACAAGTAAGTGCGCACTGGGCATGGCAGAGCCCTGTCATCGGGAAGGTAGCATGAGAGCAGCAGAGCTGAGCTTAGGATGTCTCTCTAGAGAATTAACCATTTTTCACTAGTAATGATGATGGGTCCACATAGAGCTGAACTACTGAGCTCCCTATTTTATCATCCTTTGGACAAGGAAGATGGCTGAAAAGACAACCAGAACTAAATGTGTCCATGCATAACTAATCACTTAAGAAAACGGAGAGAAAAATGAAGGAAGAGGAAAAAGAAAGACAAGAACGACTGTGGTAATGTAAACACTCATGGGAAACAAGCATTGACAGCAAGTTGAATTAAAAATTTGTGTTTCCCATGTCCCCAAAAGACTGTATGTGCAGAGGAGCTGGCATCAGAGCAGATGGCAGAAAGCTCGGAAAAGCCCAATAACTGCTCAAAACTGTTCTCACTCAAACGAAAAGACCAGCACAGTCACACAGTGGACTCTTCGTGAAATGAAGTAATAATCCCAAACCCAAGTGCAGGCCTCCACGAAAAGTCACTAAAACCATATCCTTGCTTTCTTCCTCAACTTCCTGGCCCCTCACTCCATGGCCCTTGGTGGACCAGCCGTAACCTTGGTTAATCTGATCTCTATATCTTTGGCTTTATAGCTGCCTGGCCTGACAGTCACACCCCATCTCCCTGTCTATTACCTTTCGCTCTCTTCTGGACGACCGATCAACACCTCAGTTCTCTCCTCACATCTCTGTTACTTCCCTGCATCTCTTTTCCCAGCTGATGGCCTTTCTAACTCTTCACTGACTATAGTAAAGTAATCACAAGTGAACTTGACATATACCAACTGGATATCTACATCCCCTGCGTATGAGCCCAGATATTTGCTTAGGTGAATTGTCCGTGCCCCCATTCTAAGGCAGACCTGCTGCTGAGAACAAGATTGCATTCTTTTTTTACCCACTTAAGGACACTATTCTAGTGTTTTTTCCTTCATTTTCAATTTTTCCTTCTCTACTGGATCATTTCTATGTCCTATTTTCTTTTCTCTCCTATTAAAAAAAGTCATCTTGAGTCCACTTCCTGCAGTCCAGCTCCTGCTCATATTCTTTGCTTCCATTGCAGCAAATGTTTTTGAATGGGTTGCCTATATCTGCTGCCTCCCATTCCTCCCATCTTACTTTCTTTGACTTATTCTCATTGGACTTTGGTCCTAACCACTAAACTGGAACAGTTCTTGATAGGGATGTAAATGGCTTTGCTAATTCCAATGGTCAGCTTCTGCTTCTCATCTTACTTGATATTATGGGACACTTTGGTTTTATGACACATTTCTTCTCCTGGCTTTCATGCTATTTCACTTAAATACTCAGTGTCCTTGCAGATTCCTCCTCTTTTCCTAACATCTGAACTTTGGAGTGCACCAGCTCTCAGTTTTTGGTGTCTTCTGTGTTCACTCTGTGTTGATTGGCCAATTCTATGGCTTTACATATCATTCAAACAACTGACACTCAATATAGTTATTTAGCCCAAACCATCTCCTGAGTCCTACACTCATATACAACTGCTTTCTTAATGGCTACATTTGGATGTACCATAGATTTCTCAAATATGAAATGCCTAAAACCTTTTATCATACTACATTTATTTATTATGTTTCTTTTCTATCTTCATGTAAAGGACTACTAACTACATAAGCAAGGATATTCTGTTTTGTGCAGTGACTAAGTATTTAGAATAATACTTGTTTCAAACACAATACATGCATGCAGTCAAATATTTGAAAGAATGTTTGAGCAGTCACAGGTGAGGGCTTGTGTTTCCGGTTTCAATCTTTATTTGTTTTGAAAGACCAGTTCATTTTCCCTAAAGTATATAAAATTCTATGTTGACTAATTTGCTAACTACTGCTCATGTGTGTGGGCTGTTAGCATCTCTTCCCAACTCCACACTCATGATGTCATTCTGGAGGCTTGAAATCCCATGGTAGCAATATTTACAATAGGTAAATCAGCAAACTCTACAAGTGAACATTCTGTACCCTAAACATTTGTTTAACATTTACCAGCACACCACTTAATCACATCAATCAATTTATAATTTGTAATTAAAATTACATTTTTAGTATAAAATTTTAGTTATTGTATAGATGAGTGGCTCAAATGCAAGTGTATGTTTTCTTAATGAATTTTCTACATACTGTAATCACTATCATTTTATTAACTAAGAAATGTGAATATTTTCATGGGCTCCAAAAACAGTATCTAAGTGGCATAGGCTTTAATAACAAAATTATCAGATATTTGTCTCTTCAAAGAATTATGCTTACAAATAATTTGTCCAAAGCATCAGACTAGATGCACCCATATAAAAATTAAATGTAGACAGATGAAGAAGGGAAAAAAAAAAAGCAAATACAAGAAAGTGTTTTAAGGACTAGCTGTTTAAGAGGATTACCAACAAATAATATCAAAAGGAGAAAGAAAATTTCCTTCATAGTGTCAAATCAACAGTTATTCTTGGTTTAATAGCTGTCCTTAAATACAAATGATTACTGCTGTGTGTATAGCAGTTTTCTGGAAGATATGGCTATCATCTTTTCAAGTTAGCAGTGATCCCAAGAGCTTAGTAGGAACAGGTAGAGAGGGAACTTGCACTTAGAACAGCTTAAGAAGTTGGTTTTTTTACAGGTCTTCCTAGCATAGCTCTATTCTTAGAATATTCTTCTTAGAAGGATTTTTAAAATCCAGGTATATAGATTTTCAATTAGCATATAAATGCTGCAACATGACTCTTATTATTTTTAACAGGTCCATGTTTTTTTTTTTTCAGTCTCTTTGTCCTGTGACCATAATTCTCGCATAGGGAGATATGAAACTTCTGTCTCTGGGTGACTAGTTCTCCAAATACTTTATTCTATAGTTTTATAGGTGTTTATTTTCTGCTGCTGACTACAATTTAGGTGGAACATCTTTTATATTACCTGGGTAATTTCATTAATAGCAATATCAATTTTGGGGTTTTCTAGATTTCCAAAATACTGTTTTTTGCTATTGTGACCTAAGGTGAGGGTAAATAAATGTTTAAATAAGAAGTTCAGTGAAGTTTTCTTTTTTCCCTAATAGAAAACCCCTGGGCAACAGCCAGATTAAATATATATTCATATGAAAGAAAATATAGGAGAAAAATGCTAATTAATTCCCTATTTCTTTATGCATCTCTTTAAGGATCAGAGCACTCATTAACTCAACCTGAGTTGCATGTAAGAATCGTTCAGAAGTTCTCTTATCTGGTGGGACCTACTCTAGTGGGTTCAGCTGTGATCACTCTGTTTTGTTTGGGTTCAGACCTCAGTGTGCTTTGAAAGCTACCTTAGTAACCCTAAAATGGATCCAGGTTTGGGTACCACTGGGTCAGACACAGAATGGTTCTCCTTAGACAAAGATAAAGGTCTTTTGCTCATTTTAAATACTATATAACTAAGAGAAACCTTAATTATCAAATTTAATTTTGAACTGAATACAAATATGTTATATGCACATTAATCCTAGCTCAGGATTTAGATTAGAAAATTTCCTTTAAACAAGTGAAGCTACACAGCCCTAGTTACTATATATAGGGTTAGAACAGCCACTGCAAAGGGCCCTTTGGTTTGGTGCAGGAAGAGGTTTCTAGGCCACTGATATCCTTTGTGATAAGGGGGAAAAACTGCATGGGGAAGCTTAGATTTTGAAGGAAATTTTTGAAAGCACTGAGCTGAGACCCAAAAGATGACTTTTCCATGGTTCCATGTAACATTAGGATAAAGGCATTGGCTGTCAGACTTTCACGTTTCCCTGGAAATCTAATGTCCTTCCTGAAACAGGGGCCCCATGGCCCTGTGCTCTGGCCAGTGAAGGACTAGTTACCAACCTAGAGTCATTCCCTTGAAAACGTGTTATATTTTGATGGTAAAATTATTGGCCTTAACTTTTAGAATGTGTTAATCTTGGAATAAACAAAAAAGTTTTTTTTAGGAGGCATAATGAGAATGTGTGATTTGCAGATTTTTTTTTCTTTTACCTCAGTTCAGTAGCCCTATGTCTGTTCTGTGTGTACTTTCCCCTTATAATGCAGAAAAATAATTTTATTGTTTATTCTTTAAGATGCATTCTTAATAACTATGAAATACAAATATACAATTTACATGTATTTTAAAGTTTTCAAAAGAACTTATATATATATACATTCTAAATTATATTATAAAATATTTTTAAAATATCCATATGACTTTTTGTGTTCTTTTGTTATATTTCTTGTATATATAAAAGGTATATTTTCATTTGTTAATTTAGGTTGATAAAAGAGAAATAGAATATTTTCATGTATTAGAAAAAATGTAATAACATAACTTGAAGCAAATTAACAAAAGTCATGGACTCCAAAGTAGGTACCTTGTCTGTAATAAAAATTTCTATTGGTTCTTTTTTCAAACTAAGGAGAACAGATTTGGGTCATATACAAGAGTTTAGATCACTACTTCAATACTGTTTAGCTATGTGATTTTGAGTAAGTAATACTCTCTTTAACCTTGATTTTCTTCATGTGCTAAACAGGGAAGAAGGTTTATAAAGTCATAAGGTAAGTGTGAGTTTTAAGTGAGGTAATAGGATAAAGCACTTTGCAAACTTTTGAAACACTCTGCACATGTGAACTTTACTAGTATTCATAATACTCAATACATAAATCAGGTGTAGATGCTAAGAGAGTTATTATGGGAGCTCCTTGTAGAGCAGGTTGCTGTCTCCTATGGATGCAGGAGGCTCTGAGGGGTTTTGTGGACAAGATGGTAGGTAAATTATGGCATACATTATGCTTGAACTTCATTTGACATTGAAGGGCCTTCTGGACAAAGTGAATATCATAAGGAAAGGAAGGGCTCTAAAATCAGGTGATACCTTGGGAATTAGATGATTGGACATTCAATTGTAAATAAGGAAGACATAGAAAGTACTTATTGGTAGGTAGGTTTGAATCATATTTTTACACACTTATGATGCTAAGTTACAACACACTTATGATGCCATTTTACACACTTGGGATGCTTCAATCCCAACAGCAAACTGTTGAATGATCATGATATTTTTCAAGTCATGTTTAGGATGGAACGAAGGAACGGGACTGTACTGGGCACCGGACACTCTGCTAGATACAGTATTACAAGGTCCATATTGTTATGCCAATTTTAAGTATTAGAAAACTGAGGTACAGAGAGGTTAAAAATATGCCCAGGGACATTGAGCCAAGAGTTCTGGAACCAGAACTCAAATCCAAATTTATCTGGCTTGAAATCTTCCCACTACTTCTTGGGCCTTTGTAGTTAATCTGACAAGTGTGTGTTGAGTTTTTTTGGGATAAAGAGGCAGTGAAATCACAAAGAAAGCTCATGCAAGATATAACAGACGCCTAAAAAGATGTGAGGCAAATTAGAAGTGTTTCATAATTTTATGTAGCATTTTTTTGGACGCATTAGCTTGATTCTTCTATTTTCTAAACATTGCCAAATGCACTTATTGCTTCATTTTTATTTCAGAATTATGGGAAAGGAATTAGTTTTTCCTTGAAAATCATGTAAAAATTCAGTAGTATTCATAACTGTCCATTCCTAAAACATAGCTAGTTTTACTCTCATGACATTGTATATGATGTGACTCAGCCTATAATGAGAGGATTAGCAGGGAATGGGCACGTTAGGGGACTTCTGGAATGAGGCATAAACTAGAGCAGGTGCTAGAAAGATAAGCCGTGGAAAATCTACTTTGTCAGTTCCCATATACATATCCTTTGTCCCAGCATATAACATAAAGGTGTTGAATGACTCCCACTTTTAGGCTCAGTACCACCTTAGTTCTTAGATGACTCTGGTGGTGATGGAAAAGACAACCTAAAATGACCCCATTCTCTTTATGTGGTTATTAATATTAAATTACTTCCTTGTAAAACAGATATGCCATTCAAAGAACAGTAAGGATGTCCAGTGTTTCTCTCCAAGTCTCCTGCCCTATACAACAAGCCAAGTCATGCATCAGTGCCTCTGGAATGAGCCCTGTATTTCAGAATTGCTTCAGTCCCAACCCTCCTTTGCTTTCTAGGAGACTCAGTATTTTGTCCTAATTATCTATTTTGATCCTTGATCCCAAGGATTAAACCAGCTGTTTGAACCTGGCTGCCCAGCACTTCCGTTACCAATATTATTGGACTCTAGACATTTGTCCCATTATAGATATGTACTAACTGTGAATTGATCCACCAGCTCGCAGCTGGCTTCCTGCCTGGGTGTCTCAGCATTGCTCTGCCCAGAATGTGTCACTGTCCTCTTGTATATGAATCTCCAATATTAGCTGAAATATGACTGAGACTATGTCTTTTTACTTACCTACTATCTGCTCACCCAGGCATCACTTCCTTGGTGTCTGCCTTGTAGCAGAGGGTAGGTCAGATCCAGTCATGCATACTTCCTTCTCTCCACTGCCCCAAGGTTGTTACAGACAAACATAATTCATAGTTGACATAATAAAAAAGGTAAGACTGGTTATGGTGATAGATAATAGGAACAAATCCAGAAAAACAGCTGAGTTAAAAGTAAGTAATGTGTGGTCTCCTGTGAAGATAGGTGGAACACAGCAGTAGGAATTTCACAATGAAGTACAATTTGGGAATCCAAGCAGATATGTGGACAGGGAAGGGAACCCTGTTTAAAGATTATGGGTCCCAAGCAGGATATCTGGAACCCTATGGTGTCCCAACCAAAATCTCTATCTATAGAAGATTGTCTGGGTAAGTCAAGGCCTCACTCTTAAGAGGGACTGGGCCAGAGAAAGGTTATTGGGACAGGAATACTAGAACAAGGTAATGCTCCAGTTTCTAAACTAGATTGTGAAATAGGGGTTGGGTTGTGCATAAACTTCAAATATCAAGATATTAAAAATGGAACTTGAGAATTGGAAAAGGATCAAGTTGAATTGATGGTGATTCATTTGAATATGAATTAGAGCTTATTAATTGTTCCAGACCAAGGCCATCATTGAGCCTTCGTTCATGGAAAATGCAATGACAAATACAGAGATTTTTTGTTCTTGATTTATGAACTCATTCCTAAAGGTCTCCCCACCAAAAATATTCCAGTATAAAAAGTATGATGGGTAAAATGCTAAAAACTGACATGAATGATTCTAAGGAATGTTGCCTTCTCTGGAACATTTATAAAAAGGCTGAATGTTGTTTTTACTTTTATGGAAACCAGAAATGAAGAGCCCATCTTCAGGCAGTGTCTCTGAAGTTCTGAGAAGGGCCTATGTATAAGAAGCCATTTTTTATTTTCCCTCTTCCACTTTACCATGGAGCAAAAATATGGTTAAAATACACATAGTCTTGGGATATGTTATTCCACATTTGTGCGTCCACATTTATCTATGTAGGTATGTAGAGAAGGGTTTACATCTACGTCTGTAAAGGGGAGGTAAAAGGTGTTCTGCTACCTTAGAATAGTGCATTATCATCCACAAAGAGAACTTGGGAATAAGGAATCAGTGTCATGTTTCTTTTTAATGTGGAACCTGGTCTCTGAAGTATTGTAGGTTTTTGCTAAGGTACATGTCAAAGCGATTACTGTACTTTGTTATAATTTAGGAATAGCTTTGACCAACTTCAATCACAATATTTATTGTAATTCTCTCATTTCAGCTTTGTAAGGAATTTGAATGTTAAGCAAAAATTAAATGTACATTTTCTCCCCTAGGCAATCTAGCAAGGGACACAGCATAAGAAATTCACTCTGATCACAGTACAGAAAGTCCTAGCAAAATATATACTGCAAAAAATATATATTGGAAGCTGTACAGGCTTCAAGTATGCTATAGTACACACACATGCACAAGCATACTCACACACCAGAGAATCTCAAAAAAAAAAGAAAATGATCCAATTTCAAAATGGTCAAAAGACTTGAATAGATATTTCCCCAAAGAAGATATGCAAATAACCAATAAGCACATGAAAAAATGTTCAACATCATTAGTAATTAGCAAATAACTAATCAAATGTAAATCAAAATCATTTCATATCCACAAGGATGGCTATAATAAAAAAAATGAAAGTAAGAAGGATTGACAAAGATGTAGAGAAATTGGAACCCTCCTACATTTTTGGTAGGAATGTAAAATAGTATAGCCCTGTGAAAAACTTTGTGACAATTTCTCAAAATGTTGAGTAGTTACCATATGACCCAGCAATTCCCCTCTTAGGTATATACCGAAGAGAACTGAAATACGTATTTGCACAAAAATATGCATATTTGAACGTTCATAGCACCATTATTCATAATACAAAGCATGGAAACAACTCAAATGTGCATCAGCTGATGAACAGGTAAACAAAATGTAGTATATCCATAAAATCCAATATATTTATCTATAAAAAGAAATGAAGAAATGATACATGCTATAACACAACTTTGAAGACTCTATGCTAAGTGAAAGAAGCCAAACACAAAGGCATCATATTACATGATCCTATTTCTGTGAAATGTTCAGAACATGGTGTATTTCTTTGGGGTGATGGAATGTTCAAGAATTAGATAGTGGTAATGGTTGCACAGCATTGTAAATATACTAAAAAATAGCACTGAAATGTATACTTAAAATGGTTAAAGTGATGAATTTATGTTATGTGAATTTTAATGCAGTTAAAAAATACAGTTTGCATGCTTATAAAACCAGACAGAATTTAGAACATAAGGAAACAAAATTGTACATTCCAAATGAAAGTATAATTCACAAAACACAGGCATCATATACTTGACAGGCATCTAACAGTGAATTTTCCAGCAGGGTGTTTCAAAAACTCATTAGTAAATTAGTTTTTTCAA
Source organism: Phataginus tricuspis (assembly GCA_029783875.1). Taxonomy (NCBI): domain Eukaryota; kingdom Metazoa; phylum Chordata; class Mammalia; order Pholidota; family Manidae; genus Phataginus; species Phataginus tricuspis. Next base: position 28,153,223 of record JAQQAC010008880.1, on the reverse strand, counting down.
ACGGTGAAATATTTAATGGTGATTCAAATATCACTGGGTAAAGGCAGGAAGGATTATATTCAAATGATAGGAAATAATATCCATGTCCTGTTCCCTAAAGGAAAACTAAGAATCTTTATCTCATTCTTCACATTTTAATTTCAAGCTTATCTTTATCAGTATTATTCAAACTTAATTGTATATTTAGATGACTTATCAGTATTTATTAGCTGTTGTTCCCTCTAACTTAAATACATTGTAATTCTGAGATTGTTTGGTCAAAAACTATATTTTGATAACTACAAGAGCATTACCTTAGTACATGGAATACATATATTTATATTTATATATAATTTTAAGTCTAATAATATATTCATGAGATTATTTCCCATGCTAACTCAGGATTATCTTGTCATCATCTTAATAATATGAAAGTTCTAAATATTATTAAAAATTTGAAAAAAATTTTAAATACTTTTGGTAATGTACCTAAACTTTGTTTCTTTGATTATTTATATTTTAAGAGGACTTTGTTTCTGGACTGGATTATCACATAACTACAGTAGGTATGTATAAACAGTTTGTGTGTTCTCTATTTCTTACAGATTCCACAAAGAAACTGAAGGATGTCCTTGAAGAATTCCATGGCAATGGAGTGCTTGCAAAGTATAATCCTGAAGGGGTAAAACTTTTTCTTTATATCAGTTTCATATGTATGCTTGGAGGAGGGATTTCTTAATGAAGAGTTCTGGAAAAAAAATGTATATATACCATATACCATAGCATAAACAAAATGAAATTCATAAGGAAATGCTCCTCTGGAAGATACATTCAAAGTCACATACTACATTTTTCATTCAGAAACATTTTGCTAATGAAAATAGGATTTCTGTATTGTGCGCTTGAAAGAGTATTGATCATCTCCAACATAGTGTTAGGTCCTCTTCCGTGAAGTCTCTAAACAGGATTAGATAGAAAGGGAGAGAAAGTCTACCTGACGCTCACTCTGTGACCTACAAATTCTAACCCCATATGAACATTGGTGTGGGGCAGGAGGGTTACAACTTTTAGGGAATTATTCCCTTGACTGAAAAAAGAGTATGCTGGGTATAATTGGTCTATTACTTTAAAGAGCCAGCTTGCACAAAAAGAAGAATTTCTTCCCCTTTTCTTGTTTTAACCTACTACCAGTAAGCTTAGAGCGCTGAAACTTTTTCCTTATGAAAACATCATGCATTGTTAATTGCTTGAACACATTCTATAATGAATGCCTGTCCCTTCCGAGTTACTTGTTAAGTAACCTTCTGTTTAATGTTAGCTGAGAAATGTTACATTTTGAATGGTTGACCATCTTGGCTGTGAGTCCTTTGGCAGCTTCATGGAGTGGTAATTGGGTTGTATGGGACTTAAAGCAAACCACCTTTTACAAAAGACCCTTTTGCCTGGATGTGCTATCTAGCCATCTAGATTTATTTCCTGATTTAAATGTGATTTATTTTTGGTTATCATTGTCAATGTGGTTCTGAATGTTTAGAAGAGCACATATCTTGGTTATCCTTCAATATTATACTTCTCTGGAATTTGTAGAATATTTACATTTTAGTCAAAACCCAATCTCTAAGTTCCAACCTCAAAACTTTCTTGTTTTATAATTTGCTTTCAGTAATTTTAACGGTTAGCCATTTTCCATGCCGTATTTTCTATTTTGTCTATATTCTGAGACATTACTGTACCTTTAAAACTCTTTAACCTAAGATTGCTTTTTGAAAAATAAGGTTTATTATTTAATGCCTAGAACAATGGGGAAAATAAGGCAACTTAAAGCCATTCCCATTTTCCAGTGTCAGGAAAAAAGGAAGGTGTTTTGGCCTACATTTCCCTCACATTTTATTTTCCTAGATGCTATAAACTGAGAAAAAAAATGTTGGCAGATAAATTTGCAGAACTGTAAATCTCAAACATCAAGATAGCTATGTGGGAAAGGTAAAGATGACAACATTGCTGAATTGCTCTAAGACCCAAAAATGTCATTAGTGTTTACATTCTCAGCCATACTTGAGAACATGCAGGTTATCTAATCTATATACACAGATAAAGCCAGTTTTTTTCTCCTTAAAGAACGCTGCTGGCTATAAATTCAATTAGAATGTGAGCTTGTTTGCAATGTAGCCTTTTTGCTTCAATGATTTCTTATTTAAAAGACTTTCAAGACTTAGTCTTACTGATGTTATACATGTCATGAGGATTATCAGTCACTGTATACTGGATTTATTGAGGTAATTACTAGATTCATTATTAGACACACATATGATGTCAGCCTTTTAAATAATACAATACCTGTCTGTAAATGCACAGATCTGCTCTTGAAATGCATTATAAAATAATGAACGGCTGAAAAGCAAAAGAGTTAGATCTCCTTATGGCCCCAAAGTCATTCTAATTTAAGAGCAAAACAACTCTCATCTTAAGGCTGACAGGTATTTTCCCTTCAGGAGAAAAGTTGTAAGTTTATATGACTCTTTTAAACAATAGTATGTATTTTACAAATCAACCAGGAAATAATTAGAAATATTCAATATTGAGAAAGAAATCTTTAAGGCCTTGAGGTTCCCTTCAGTCCACAACTTCATCCAATTTACAGAAGGTTACTCTAACAACATGACAGAATTCATCCTGTGGATCTTCACATGAAGTCATCACTGCTGACGAGTCAAGTTGAGCCCAAGCTTGTTTGGCACGATGACTACTTAACTGTCGCTATTATACAAGAGAAATTAGAAAAGTCATTCATCTAGTCACCCTTCAGATAAATAAGTAATCCTTTGTTTTCCAAAATGAACATGGCTTGTATCATCCATATAAAATGTATTGTCAGGGAGAACAACATAAATATCTGAAATCACTTTTTCCCCTTACAAAGTAAAACTGCTTAAATGGTAGATGCATTATTTTTCTTATCATTCACTTGAAATACTGAATTTTAAAAAGTACTATGTATAAGCCTTAATCCAATGAAAATATGACCTGTTTATATCTATTTTAATAGAGAAGAAATGTTAAGTGCAATATATAGATGAATCAATTATTTTTAATTTCTTTTAAATATTTCTGATAATTATTATTTGAAGAAATAAAAAATAGAATAAAAAAAATAAATCTAAACAATGGCTTTAAAGATCCTCTAAGAGCAAAAACTTATAAAGGTCTTGAGATTCCCAAACTAATAAGATTATGAAGTTTTTAAGTAAAGAAACTGATTTTAAGAAAAGTAAAATGATTTTCCCAAGATTAACAAGCTAGGTTCATGACAGTAACCATAATTAAAGCCTAGTTGCCTGGAAGCCCAGTTTAAGACTGATGCTTTCCTCTTCCTTGATCGACTAGAATGCAGAAGAGAGGGAAGGCCTTGGGAGATGAGAAGAAAAAGGGAAAGAGCAAGGTATTCTCACATACATTGAATGGTATTGCTTAAGTAATGAGTACAGCATATTCAGGTGCCCATAATCACTAATGACTCATGACTAACAAAGTAAGATATTCCTTTTAGTCTCCACTTAGTCTTTTGTGAATACGTTAATGTTAAGAGTATAATGACAGCTGGTTTGTGGTAGCCATGCAGTCTTAGTGTGAGGGTTCACAGTAAAACACAGTCAGGACATCTCACTAACAAATCATTCATGAGTATAATGGAATTTGATAATATGAGGAAAACACATTTTGGTATTGGGAGTGTACACACACACACACACACACACACACACACACACACACACAGATTTCTAATTCAGTTGTAAATTGTTCCATTGATCTCTAAAGACATGTGGAGAAATTAAGTAGTGGCATATGTATGGAAAAATATTTATATTTAAAGGCATGGAAAGAGAGCTAGACATGGTATTAATAGAAGCAAACATTAAGGGTGGGGAATAAGCATTCATAATCTAACATATCTTTATACATACTGTTTATTTTTGTAATCTTCTCTGGAAGGTTTTTATCATATTGTGTGTGTTACTCATTGTATTTACCTCATATCATTTAGAGCTGTTTGCTTTAAAAGATTGATCTAGTCAATAATTCTCAAATTTTAGCTTGCTTCAGAATCACCCGGGTGTCTTCTTAAAACGTGGATTTCTGCCTGCTCCCCTCCCTCTCCATAATTTCTGTGTGTTCACGATTGGGTTCAAAAATTTGTATTTCCGTCAGTTTCCTAGTTGATGCTTCTGCTGCTGTTTAGGAACCAGATTTTGAGACTCATGGATTTAGGGTGTGTTTTACAATCTCTCTGTATAACTTGACCTTTCAGCTAAATTATCAGCAATATGAGATAATGAGTATAAATTATCTTACATTAACACATGTATTCTTTCTTTCCCTGCATGCACAGAAACAAGACATTCTTAACCAAGTAAGACTTTTTCTTTTCTATTAAAATCTGTCTTTTCTTTCTTTATTTTGATGTGAGCTATGCATTTCTCATCCATAACACTGAACTGTACTGTACCAGCAAAATTCATGTAATATGCAAAGTTATCTGTAATACTTAAAGTTATAAATGACTGATGCTTGTGCAAACCTAACTCTCAAATGGAGGAGCTGAAGCCTTAACGGCATCAAAAAGGATCCAGAGTGTGGGCTTCAGTTTTGTAGACTCTTGAGTTTAATTTTCTACTTTCACCAAAACATAACCAGGCTCTGATAAATAATTTATTAAATGAAAGTCTTAATTTATTAATTTACAGTGAGAGGTTTAAAAATTGCATTTAAATGCAAGTGATAAGGACTATTATTGGTCTAAATGCTGTTAGAACTGGATGAGGGAAATGTAATTGAAAAGCTGTTGACTTTTGCTCTCCTTGGAGAAAGAGTAACTCATCTGTTATTTCAGCCACTTTCCCCTGGGAAAGTCCATTTTCTAAAGCAAGTTTTAGGTCCATAGTTCAGTTGTGTGTTTAGAATTACAACACATTTTTGGGTTCTTTAACTGGATATTTCATTCACACTAGAATACATGACTTGCCTAAAACCATAATGTCATCTACCTTGGACAATACTGGACATGTACTAGCAGCTTCTTACAAGTTTCCTCGTGGTTTCAGTGACCACAAGCACTGTAATTTCATCTCCAACATGTTACAGTGCAGTTGATTACATCAGAATGATTTTGACTGACTCAGATACAGAACTTAACATATTTCAGTCTCCTAGGATGGCACACAGCTGAAATGGCAATACACTGACTGTGCTGACTTTCACTCGCCTCTTTCAGAGGAAGGCCTTTCCCTAATCCCATCCCTGACCTTTGTGGAAACCTACTAGCTCACCCAAAGACGCATGGCATGAGCTTCCTGGTATGAGAAGGCAGCTCTTCAGAGTAAAGAGCTGCTTTTATGAAGCCAGCCTTAGCCATTAAAGGGCATTTGCTGAACGTGCTGGTCAACAAATACAACCTTTGTGCACAATCTGCATCCCCATTAGAGGCAGTCTGAAAACTGGTGTCCAAGTTAGCCCTGCCTTTTCCTGTGGTTAGCAGAATGAATTTCTTCCATCCTTTCCCTTGCTTAGTCTTTGTTCCATATGCAGTTATTTAGTAGGTTTGCAATTTCTGTTGCAGGATAGAACAGGGAAAGCTGAGGGTAGCCAAAGGTAAAACACAGAATGAGGGCGTGCATATTTATTGCACTGTGCATGTTCTTTGCCTGTCAGTGTTCTGTGAATGTAGGATTTTCTTTACATTTCCTGTCATTAGATGATCCTTGACGCAAGGCTGAGTTACATTTGCTTAGCTCCCTGGGCTTCCCTTGTCTTTCACTTGGTACTTCGTACTGTAGTTTCTGTTAATTTGTGTACCCTTTCTATTCAGACAAGTGAGTTGCTTCAATCCCTTAATAGGAAACGTTCAGAGCCTACATTTTGTAGTGCTGCTGCCTTATGTAGTATTTTAAGTGTCTTTAACAAGGATATTGACACTGATATAATTAATAGCAGTGATATAAACACCCTTTTATTATAAGCTATGACTGTCCTTCTACAAAGAAATTCAACTTTGCCCATTAAAGAAAGTATCTGGAAAGTATAACAGAGAAACCTGGTCTTAGTAGTCCAGCTGAACTAAGGTCACATCCCCCATATGCTCATATTAGAAGGTCTTGGACAAGCTAGTCCATCTCTCCTCACCTCAGTTTGCTCACCTATAAAAAGAAGAGTATTGGCTTATTGAGTGGTTAAAAGGGTTTAATTCTAAAATAGATGTAAAATAATCATTTCTCTGTCAGACATATAGGTGTCCTATTGATGTTTAAAGGCAGTGGCCATTGGTCACACTTTAGTGACCAACATTATTACATACCAAAGTTCTGGAATATGTATGAAACATGAAAGTGAGACTATCTGAGAAGTACCCCTAGCCAATCCTGTAACTTTAATTTTCTCAGAGCCTAATTTTCCATCTATAAAGCAAGCAAAGATAACTAATGTCTTTTCCAACTCTAATTTTCCTCTACCACAAGGCATGAGTAGAGGACATAATATGAACCTTGCTTCCCCTGCAAAGCCTGACTGCAATGAAGGATGCTATCCTGTTAGTAGAGTTATTTGTCTGTTGTATTTGTTGCATCCCCTACACTACATAAATGCCAGGATAATTGGTTAGCAAGGAATGGAAGTTACGTGTTAACCAGTATTTCTGCTTCTCTTCCTTATTATTGTCAGCACAGTTTCAGTCATCTTCCTCTTCTTATCAAACCTACAACCATAACACAATTTTGAAAATACACCATCAAATGGAATAATACAGTGCCTATGATTCTGTTATTAACCTGATATTGACTATGCATTAATTATTGCTGAAATATAGTAACTTCCATTTCAACATGTGGCCTCAGTTTTTTTGCCTCGATACTCATAGAATTGTTATAACAGAATAAAACTGTGTCCAATAATTTGAGAAGATACATGGATGCTTAGGAGATTAAATGCATCATATAATTAAATCAATTTGAATGCCTTCTTGAAGATTTCTAGTAATTGCACTGAGAATCGATTCTCAGCATTTACAAAATATGCACTATCGTATATCTATGTAACATTTAGAATTTGAGAAGGACCACCTGCTGTATCTTATCCTAACCTGAAAGCTTAGATTAATGATTTGACTGCTTCAAGTGGCTGGGTGATATCTTCAGTTGATCTACTTCTCTCCAGCCTTCTATAATAAATATACAGAAATTTAAAAGCAGGTGAATATTTATCAATTATACTAATTGCTTTTTCTACAAATGAGTTTTTAAAACAAGCTTAAATAATTTGGAAAATAAACTAGTAACTCTCCTTAGTTTAATAATAACAGCCAGCTTTGGAATGTGGTATTTAAATACTCTATGTAGATTATTCTTTCATTCCTTTCACCTTATTTATTAAACAATTTATGTAAGAGTTAAAAACCATGTTAGAGAGAAGTGAGGCTGGGATCTTCAGGTGATTTGTTCGCACTTTTCCAAGGACAACTAGAACAAACACTTTAGGTGTTTGCTGCAGCTAAAGGTTATTTTACAGCTTGTCTGTTTTTTGTGTGTCTTATCAACAGGAGAACTTTTTGAGCAAAAGAGCACTGAAGGATACTAGGGAAAAGTAAATGTACAAGTTTGGGTATAGAAGCTTAGGCCATCTAAGGATTTTAAGTTTTTTTAGTAGGTAAAGTAAATCATCAATAACATTTTTAAGATCAACACACTAAATTTTCCACTTATCAAAACACCACCAAAAACAATGTGGACAATAGACTTAAGTGGAAAAGAAGACCAGGTTTGAGTTATTGAAGCAGTCCAATCAAGTGATAAAAAATGGCACAGTAATTGGGATTATAATGGAAGCTGGGGACAGAATTAAAACACATGTCAAAGACACAATCAAAAGTAATAGGTTGCACTTAGAATGTCTCAGGGTATGAAAGAGTTACAGTTAACTCAAGAGTAGTCAAGATTCAGCAACTGAATAGATATACTAGTACTTTTCATTTTTATATTTTATTTTATATCCTTTTTTTCTGAGTTGGCATGATTACTGATAGACTAGTCAATTCATTCAAAGTGATAAATCAGTGGCAAAGTATCTGGCATCATGTGTGAATATTGGAAAATCTGTCTATAAGTTATACTTTAACTATAACATTATGGGCTTAGAATACTTAGGTCCTCAGACTAACTAGGAGCCTTTGACTTTGGGCAACTTACTTTTCTGAGCCTCAGTTTTATTATCTGTAAAATAGGAGTAGTAATAGCATCTACTCACTGGGTTATTGTGAGGATTAAAATATAGCATATACATAAAATCCTTAGTGCAATTCCTAGGACACAGTAACATTTAGATAGTATTTTCATTTAATCAAGTTTCTAATATCATCTTTCCACTTATGGATAATATAGCACATTGCTGACTATAAAGATTAAAGGGAGCGGTTTGGCATAAAAACAGCCCCAATGAGAGATAAACATACAAAAAATGAGAAAAGCCTTTAGAAAAGCAAGAAGCTATTGGACTGCTTCCCAAATGCAATTATTGGACTTATAATGTAGAAAAGATATTATGTCTGGCCCTGTGGGAGAAACAAAAATGTCTAAGATGGTCTTTGTTATCAAGACTGTCAAACTGATAAATCTATTTTACAGATTGCTTCAACTCAGGGAATTCTTACAGCCTGAAAATAATTAGCGGATTCCATGACTCATTGGTAAAATTTCAGTCCATTGCTTTAACATACTTCTTCCTGTTCTTCTATACCTTCTCACCTTGATGATTCCTCCCAGTATTGACCATAATAGATTTGAGCTTTGATGGATTAAAAAGAATGATATTTATGGAATGCTATCTATTTGAATCCTTCCAAGTTAATGGTTATTTTGTTACTACTAGTTTTGTTGATTTTTCTTTTGCATTAATATGATATAGTATAAATATATAGTATAAAATTTTTGGTATCATTAATGTACAATTACTTGAACAACATTATGGCCACTAGACCCCCTATTATGAAGACCCCCCCACATACTTCACTACAGTCACTGTCCATCAGCATAGTAAGATGCTATAGAATTATTACATGTCTTTTCTGTAAATACTGCCTTTCCTGTGTCACCCCCCGCTACATTATGTGTGCTAATCGTAATGCCCCTTTTTCCCCCTTATCCCTCCCTTCCCACCTTCCTCCCCAGTCCCTTTCCCTCTGGTAACTGTTAGTCCATTCTTGGAGTCTGTGAGTCTGCTGCTGTTTTGTTCCTTCAGTTTTTTCTTTGTTCTTATACTCCACAGATGAGTGAAATCATTTGATACTTGTCTTTCTCTGCCTGGCTTATTTCACTGAGCATAACACCCACTAGCTCCATCCATGTTGTTGCAAATGGTAGCATTTGTTTTCTTCTTATGGCTGAATAATATTCCATTGTGTGTATGTACCACATCTTTATCCATTCATCTACTGATGGACACTTAGATTGCTTCCATGTCTTGGCTATTGTAAATAGTGCTGTGATAAACATAGGGGTGCATATGTCTTTTTCAATTTGCACTGCTGCATTCTTAGGGTAAATTCCTAGGAGTGGAATTCCTGGGTCATGTGGTATTTCTATTTTGAGTTTTTTGAGGAACCTCCATACTCCTTTCCACAATGGTTGAACTAGTTTACATTCCGCCCAGCAGTGTAGGAGGGTTCCCCTTTCTCCACATCCTCGCCAACATTTGTTGTTGTTTTTCATTTGGATATTGGCCATCCTAACTGGTGTGAAATGATATCTCATTGTGGTTTTAATTTGCATTTCTCTGATGATTAGTGATGTGGAGCATCTTTTCATGTGCCTGTTGGCCATCTGAATTTCTTCTTTGGAGAAGTGTCTGTTCAGCTCCTCTGCCCATTTTTTAATTGGCTTATTTGCTTTTTGTTTGTTGAGGTGTGTGAGCTATTTATATAATTTGGATGACCCCTTATCAGATATGTAATTTATGAAAATATTCTCCCATACTGTAGGATGTCTTTTTGTTCTACTGATGGTATCCTTTGCTGTACAGAAACTTTTTAGTTTGATTTAGTCCCACTTATTCATTTTTGCTTTTGTTTCCCTTTCCTGGGATATAGGTTCATGAAGAAGTTGCTCATATTTATGTCCAAGAGATTTTTGCCTATATTTTGTTTCAGAGTTTTATGGTTTCATGACTTACATTCAGGTCTTTGATCCATTTTGAGTTTACTTTGTGTATGGGGTTAGACAGTAATCCAGTTTCATTCTCTTACATATAGCTGTCCAGTTTTACCAACACCAGCTGTTTAAGAAGATGTCATTTTCCCATTGTATATCCATGGCTCCTTTATCGTGTATTAATTGACCATATATGCTTGGGTTTATATCTGGGGTCTCTATTCTATTCCACTGGTCTATGGGTCTGTTCTTGTGCCAGTTCCAAAATATCTTGATTACTATGGCTTTGTAGTAGAGCTTGAAGCCAGGGAGCATAATTCCCCCTGCTTAATTCTTCCTTCTCAGGATTCCTTTGACTATTTGGGGTCTTTGGTCATTCCATATGAATTTTAGAACTATTTGCTCTAGTTCATTGAAGAATGCTGTAGGTATTTTAATAGGGATTGCATTGAATCTATAGATTGCTTTAGGCAGGATGGCCATTTTGACAATACTAAGTCTTCCTAGCCAAGAGCATGGGATGAATTTCCACTTATTAGTGTCCTCTTTAATTTCTCTTAAGAGTATCTTGTGGTTTTCAGGGTGTGGGTCTTTCACTTCCTTGGTTAGGTTTATTCCTAAGTATTTTATTCTTTTTGATGCAATTGTGAATGGAATTGTTTTCCTGATTTCTCTTTCTGCTAATTCATTGTTAGTGTATAGGAGTGCAACAGATTTCTGTATATTAATTTTGTATACTGCAACTTTGCTGAATTCAGATATTAGATCTAGTAGTTTTGGAGTGAATTCTTTAGGGTTTTTTATGTACAATATCGTATCATCTGCAAACAGGGAAAATTTGAGTTCTTTCTTGCCAGTCTGGATGCCTTTCATTTCTTTGTGTTTGATTGCTGTGGCTTGGACCTCCAGAGCTATGTTGAATAAAAGCGGGGAGAGTGGGCATCCTTGTCTTGTTCCTGATATTAAAGGAAAAGCTTTCAGCTTCTTGCTGTTAAGTATAATGTTGGCTGTGGGTTGGTCATATATGGCCTTTATTATGTTGAGGTACTTGCTTTGTATACCCATTTTGTTGAGAGTTTTTATCATGAATAGATGTTGAATTTTGTCGAATGCTTTTTCAGCATCTATGGAGATGATCATGTGGTTTTTGTCCTTTTTGTTGATGTAGTGGATGATGTTGATGGATTTTCTAATGTTGTACCATCCTTGCATCCCTGGGATGAATCCCTGTTGATCATGATGAATGATATTTTTGATGTATTTTTTAATTCGGTTTGCTAATATTTTGTTGAGTATTTTTGCATCTATGTTCATCAGGGATATTGGTCTGTAATTTTCTTTTTTTGTGGTGTCTTTACCTGGTGTTTGTATTAGAGTGATGCTGGTATCATAGAATGAGTTTGGGAGTGTTCCCTCCTCTTCTACTTTTGGGAAACTTTAAGGAGAATGGGTATTAGGTCTTCACTAAATGTTTGATAAAATTTAGCAGTGAAACCATCTGGCCCAGAGATTTTGTACTTAGGTAGTTTTCTGATTTTGAGTTCAATTTCTTTGCTGGTAATTGGTGTGTTCAGATTTTTTGTTTCTTCCTGGGTCAGCCTTACAAGGTTGTATTTTTCTTGAAACTTGTCCATTTCTTCTTGGTTATCCAGTTTGTTACTATATAATTTTTCATAGTATTCTCTCATAATTCTTTGTATTTCTGTGGTGTCCATAGTAATTTTTCCTTTCTCATTTCTTATTCTGCTTAAGTGTGTAGACTCTTTTTTTGTTGATAAGTCTGCCTAGGGGTTTGTCTATATTTTTTATTTTCTCAAAGAACCAGCTTCTGCTTTCATTGATTCTTTCTATTGTTTTATTCTTCTCAATTTTTTAAATTTCTGTTTTAATATTTATTATGTCCCTACTTCTACTTACTTTGGGCCTCATTTATTCTTCCTTTTCTAGTTTCATTAATTGTGAGTTTTGACTGTTCATTTGGGATTGTTCTTCTTTCCTGAGGTAGGCCTGTATTGCAATATATTTCCCTCTTAGCACGGCCTTCACTGCATCCCACAGATTTTGTGGTGTTGAATTATTGTTGTCATTCATCTCCATATAGTGCTTGATCTCTGTTTTTATTTGGTAGTTGATCCATTGATTATTTAGGAGCATGGTATTAAGCCTTCATGTGTTTGTGGGCTTTTTCGTCTTCTTTGTGTAATTTATTTCTAGTTTCATACTTCTGTGATCTGAGAAGCTGGTTGGTACAATTTCAGTCTTTTTGAATTTACTGAGATTCTTTTTGTGGACTAGTATATGATCTATTCTTGAAAATGTTCCATGTGCACTTGAGAAGAATGTGTATCCTATTCCTTTTTGATGGAGTGTTCTGTAGATGTCTTTTAGATCCATCTGTTCTAATATGTTGTTCAGTGCCTCTGTCTCTTTACTTATTTTCTGTCTGGTTGTTCTGTCCTTTGGAGTGAGTAGTGTGTTGAAATCTCCTAAAATGAGTGCATTGGATTCTATTTCCCCCTTTAATTCTGTTATTATTTGTTTCACATATGTAGGTTGTCCTGTGTTGGGTGCATAGATATTTATAGTTGTTATATCCTCTTGTTGGATTGACCCCTTTATCATTATGTACTATACTTCCTTCTCTCTTGTGACTTTGTTTTGAAGTCTATTTTGTCTGATACAAGTACTGCAATTCCTGTTTTTTTATCCCTATTAGTTGCATGAAATATCTTTTTCCATCCCTTTACTTTCAGTCTGTGTATGTCTTTGGGCTTGAAGTGAGTCTCTTGTAGGCAGCATATAGATGGATCTTGTTGTTTTATCCATTCAGTAACTGTGTCTTTTGATTGGTGCATTCAGATCATTTACATTTAGGGTGATTATTGATAGGTATGTACTTACTGCCATTGCAGGCTTTAGATTCGTGGTTACCAAAGGCTCAAGGGTAATTCCCTTACTATCTAACAGTTTATTTTAGCTCCCTTGGTATGCTATTACAAACACAATCTTAAGGTTCTTTTTTATTTTTTCTTTCTTTTTCTTCCTCCTCCATTTTTTTATGTTATGAATCATATTCTGTACTCATTGTCTAGTCCTTGGGTGACATCTATTTAGCCTTAGGAATACTTCCATCTATAGGAGACCCTCCAAAATGCACTATAGAGGTGGTTTGTGAGAGGTAAATTCTCTCAGCTTTTGCTTATAAGAAAATTGTTTAATTCCTCCTTCAAATTTAAATGAAAACTTTGCCGGAAAGAGTATTCTTGGTTCGAGGCCCTTCTGCTTCATTGCATGAAATATATCATGCCACTCCCTTCTGGCCTGTAAGGTTTCTGTTGAGAAGTCTGATGATAGCCTGATGGGGTTTCCTTTCTATGTGATCTTTTTTCTCTCTCTAGCTTCTTTTAAAAGTCTGTCTTTATTCCTGATCTTTGCCATTTTAATTATTATATGTCTTGATGTTATCTTCCTTGGGTCCTTTGTGTTGGGAGATCTGTGCACCTCCTTGGCCTGAGAGACTATCTCCTTCCCCATATTGGGGAAGTTTTCAATAATCACCTCATCCATGACACTTTCTATCCCTTTTTCTCTCTCTTCTTCTTCTTGTACCCCTATTATGCAAATATTGTTCCGTATAGATTGGTCACACAGTTCTCTCAATATTCTTTCATTCTTAGAGATTCTTTTTTCTCTCTGTGCCTCAGCTTCTTTGTATTCCTCTTCTCTAGTTTCTGTTCCATTTACCATCTCTTCTACTACATCTAATATGCTTTTAAATCCCTCCATTGTATGTTTCATTTCAGATATGGAATTTCTTAATGATTGAATCTCTGACTTAAATTCGTTCTTTAGTTCTTGAATATTTTTCTGTACCTCCATAAACATGTTCATAATTTTTAGTTTGAACTTTCTTTCAGATAGATTGGTGAGCTTGGTTTCATTCTGCCATTTTTCTGGGGTTTGTGAGATTTTGGTGTGAAACATGTTCTTTTGATGTTTCATATTTCTGTGAGTTTAGACTGTTCATTTGGGTATCTCCAGTCTCTGGAGCTTCTCAGCCCCTTGAGTGAGATTGGGGGTCATAGGGAAGCAGAGCTGGTGCCTGGAGGGAGGAAAGATCTGTTTCCTGATTCCCGTCTGTGGTGCCTGTCTCCAGTTTCGAAGCAGGTGGGCTAAGCACTCAGGTGTAAGCCTCTGTGCCTCGCGTCTCTAGCTGTTGTAGGCGGGGCCTCCCTCTGGCTGGCCTGACACCAGCACAATGACTGCCAGTTTGCAAACCGATGCTGGCAGTTTAGGAGCAAGGTGCAGCAGGCTGGGTATCACAGTGGGGGCCTCGGAGCTGAGTAGGCAGCCGGGGGATGGAGCACCTGAAGCTCCTCAAAGTTCCCAACCTGCTGGGCAGAGCACACCCAGACAGTCTTGTCCAGCTCTCCCTTCTCCCGTGCAGCAAGCTCCATGTAAACCCCACCCCTTCAGCAGCCCTCTCACTGCTAGGAAGCCTCTCAGACTGCCTGCCTTTCCTCTGTCACAGAGCAGCTGGATGTCGATCCCCTCCTCCACAAATGGCTGAAATGTCAGTCTCTCAAGCACTTGGCCTGTCGAGCTCCCCAACGTCCAGAGCACCACACAATATAGGTTTCTGCTCACAAAAGAGATATCCAGGGCTAGGTGTTCAACCCCCAAGCTTCCACCCCCTCCCCGCTCCATTCCTCTTCCTACTGCCAGTGAGCTGGGGTGGAGAAAGGGCTTGGGTCCTGCCGTATTTAGGCTTTTGGACATTAGCCTGTTTTGTGTGGTCTGCTTTGTTCGTGAGGTCTGTATGCAGTCTAGTACAGCCTTCTTTCTTGTTGCTGTTTTAGGGATAGTTGTATGAATTAACTATATTTTTGTATTATTTGTGGTTTTGGGAGTTCTGTCTCACCTCTCACACCACCATCTTGAATCTCCTATAGCCATATATTCTTATACTTTAAAATAATCTCATTTGAGATTTATCAAGTGAAAGAATATATTCCTGCCAAGAGCATTTTGTGTTTACTCTATTTTATAAATTCTTATTATCCCACCTGAATTGATTTTTATTTCCTGTCATATTGCTTACAAAAAAGCAATTCAGTAAAATTTTGCTATTTAGCCATCCCTGTGTCTATACCTAAAATATATAACGAGGATCTGTGGTGTAAAAGACAATGATAAGCACTATGCAATGCCAAGTTGTGTTGGATCTTACAGTCTAGCAGGGAAGAAGCTACACCTATCATCTACCTGTACACATACCTGCATTAAGAGAACTCCCTTTGGATATTGTCTTTAAAAGTGTACACACAAGTAAGCAATAATTTAAAACTGGCATTATTAATGAAAATTACAAAGGCATAGTTTTTCAAGAAATCTTTATTAGGTTTTATTTTTCAAGGAGAAAATAGTTTTAGTGCCTTTATGTATGTCTTTCAGTGACAGCTCACATCTGTCCTACTGACAACTCTGAAAGATAGACATAGTAGATGAAATGGATTCCAACTGAAGTAGAAAAGTTATTTGGATACAGACTACCGATTACAAGATATACTGAAAATCACGATAAAAACATTCTTAGAATTCTTCCAATCCCTTGTTTGGATTTTGTAATTACTAAAGCAACTTGGGGTAGCATTGTTTTATTCGTGCCATCTGCTCATCCTTCACTAAAAAACACATTTCTAATTTTCTCTCTATTGAGTCTTAATAAATGTTAGTCTTAGTTAAGGCTAAAATTAATGGATTATGTGTCTCTGAGGTGGTATAAATTTTTCATTTGCCAAAGCTAATATTAAAAAAAAATGCCAGGTTTTCACTCTTTCTTTTTAAAAGAAGTTTCTACATGGAAGTTAATAAGTGACTGTCAAGGAGCTCGCCTCAGTTTGAAGTAGTGAGCAATGAGTTGCAGTACAAGGAAAGCGTAAGAAGTGAGACATTGAAAAAATGCATATTTTTCTGAAAGTATTTATTATCAAAAATGTGTATTTGAAATCTCAGGAAGTTAGTGATACTACATATTAATTTATATGCTTTGGCTCAATGGCCTTTATGTCAATTTTGAATTTAACATAATTAGCTAATGGTATAAACTAGAAATAAATATTGGAATGGAGATGGAGAAAGAAAACTTTTAAGTTATCGTTTGCCTCTGGGCTCTTTTTCCCAGTAGCTAACACAGTATCGTACACAGGGTAGGCAATCAACACTTGATAAATGAATTAAAGTCATTTCCTTGTTCAATGTTTTAGTTAGTTACTTAATCTATAATAGTTCAGTGATTCACTTTTGTTTTCTAAAGGTCATTTATTAGCTGTGTAAAGTTTGTTGAAAATGTGAAAGTTGAACTTGGACTATCTTTTGTCTGATATAAAGTTTTATTATGGTCATATGATCCTGGTAAAATATCTCAGATCATGTAGTTTCCTGCTGCAAATCTTCAATGACTGTTGATTCCACTCCACTTAAATCCCTAACCCCTTACTGATGGTCTAACGTCCTGCATGATCTGCCCATTTACACACCAGCCACAATCATATCTTTCACTTTACTTCCTACTACTCTTGTGCTCCCTCACTCATGCTTCAGTCTCCTGTTCATCCTTACTGGTTCCTATAGAAATTGCTCTAATATAGGGGCGTTTTTACATCTCAGGATATTTGCACTGCCTGTTTTATCTATCTGGAATGTTCTTTTGCCAAATAAGTGCAAAGCTCTTGACTTCATCTCCTTGAAATCGATATTCAAAGAACATATTCTCATTTCCTAAGCATCCGAGTTAACTGCAAGCACCCGAAATATATAAGCACCTTTTCCTTCTTTATTTTTTCTATAACACTTAATATCAGCAGGTATTGTACATTTAGCTTATTTATTCTGCTATTTTCTCATTCCCTTCCTTAGAAGACAAGCCCCCTGATGGAAGGATTTTTGCATTTTCCAGTAACATTTTACCCCAACACCTAGAACAGAGCCCAGTACAAAGTGGGTGCACAATGAACATTTGCTGAATATGAGAAAATCTCCATCCTGGAACTGCCAAAATAAAGTAATGATAGAATGACGACATTTATTTTCATTCACTTTGAATCTACTTGGATTAATACTAGTGTTATTTCTGTAGTATTAACAGGGATTTAAAAACAAAGGATCCAGATGGTAGGATATAATAATGAAAGGCATATAGAAATGTGTTTTGAATTTGTGCCAATTTGGCAGCTACATCTGAGCAGCTTCCTCAGTCAGTATTCTTTACAGATTCTCTCTTATCTCCATAAATAGTCTGTGGCTGCTTCTTAAGGAAAAAGAAATGAAAAAGCAGTTTTCAAATTTTTAAACATTGTTTGGTATATGTGTCTCGGAGCTTACAGCCAATTTGATTTTTGAGCATTCATTCAATTAAATCCAGCCAACTTTTTTCATTAGTGTTTCCATTGATATGCATATAAGTGATCTCATTCTATTTAAAGGTCACAATCTTCAAAAAAACAATTCTAATTGCTGGTACATGACAGCAGGAGAAAATAAGATACCTAAATTTGGAAATGTTTTGCTGAATCATAAGACAAAGGAAATGTATAGATTGAGGACAGTACCCACTTACAGAAATGTTTGATGTTTTGGACAATATAATATATTAGAAGAGATTTGAAAATCTTTCACTAATTAGAAAAGGAGATGAGCTAACCAGGGAAGGCATTGAAGAATAATTCCTCAGTGAACTGGAGATAACTGAAGCAGCTAATTTTTGGCTTTAAAGAAGTTTGGCTTTTGCAACATTGTAAGCTGTGTGTCATTGCAGGAAATGTGAGAGGAAGTTTGCTTCCACCAAGGTGGCAAAGAAGTTGGAAAAAGAAGTTTACGTCATCAGTAAACCTTCAGTAACAAATAGGGTGACATCTCAGAGAGCATTTGCGAACTGAGGAAATTTTGATTGCATTTTTATGTCTATAATAGGCTTTTGTTTTTTTAATGATATCTGTTTATAAATGCTTACTTTCTGAAAGCAGTAATTTGTCATTGTTACCCATTACAGAACAATTATAGCAAAGTAGCTAAAACACAGAAAAAGTGCAGGTTTGATGTGAGAAGATGC
This sequence comes from Phataginus tricuspis, assembly GCA_029783875.1. Lineage (NCBI taxonomy): Eukaryota > Metazoa > Chordata > Mammalia > Pholidota > Manidae > Phataginus > Phataginus tricuspis. Next base: position 28,134,947 of record JAQQAC010008880.1, on the reverse strand, counting down.
AGTGAACTTTCCAGTTTTCTGGACAAACAAAGAGAAGGGCAGATTAAGATCATAAAAAATCCATCTTACTTCCAACCAGTACTTCCTTTCACTTATTCCTCTTGTTTTATTATTTCATTTATTTTATATACTGCATGCCCAAGGGTATGTTAAGTACTTTACATCGATTTATCATTACATTTGGATGACATTCCTGAATGGTTGATCTTGCACATTGCTTTTATGGAAGAAATCAAGCTTCAGAGCCCTCAGAGTAAGCTGTTCTGCTTGCCGAGCAAGGGAGAGCTGCACTACTTGAGTAGGTTCAGAAAGGTCTCCCGCACACTGGAAAAAGAAGAACCAAGGAGTAATGGTAATGTATTCCTTGTTAAGAGGGATGCTATACATTTAAATTTGTTTTTTCCTTTTGATTGGCTATTCTGATTTTCATCACTAAATCAGAGGCACTGATCTCAAGGAGGTTCTCTGTGGATTACATAAGGCTCTATAAGGAGAACACTTGGAAGTGGCAGATTTTTTTCATTACAAGAGCAGATAAATCCCTTGTCCCAAATCACTCAGATGGCAGGTGCGTGTATTGGAATATGAAACAAAATTGTTTTATTTTGAAGTCTTTGTCTCTGCTTGGTTGTTATTGTTTTACTATGTTTCCATGTTAAATGCTTGTTTTGAAATAGTTGTTTTAAAATATCAGTATTCCAAAAGAGGACCCAACAAAAACTTTCAACAATTCCAGTCCTTTGTTCACATTTTATTACCAGTTTTCTAAAGCAAATAATAACCAAAAAAAACCCCAAAACACATCAGAATGAACCATGTAATGGCTTGTTAAATATGTATGAAAACATTTACAGTAATGTGGTTTCGAGGCTTATTCTTCAAATACTGTATTAAATCCATCCTAACCAACCAAGTGATAGGTACTGCTATTCTCACTTATAGATGAGGAAATTGAGGCACACAGAGGTTCATAAATGTCCCACCTCCTCCCAGCTACGCAGTGTTGGATCTTAGAATTGATCCAGGTAGTCTGACTTCAAAACCCTGCTCCTGTCATCTGTTATGATACTACAAAGAGCTTGGGACGCAGAAGAAACAGCAACTAGCAGTAACCTTGCTTCTCACCCACAATGCCTATGAATATGTTTGTCACATAAACTTCCTATAATTTCATAATAAAATTACCTCCGGGTTCCCCAAGGAACTTCATACATGTCGATGATTATCTATCAATATTGGTCTCTCATCCAACCTAGATGAATTTCTTCTCTTTTGAAAGGCTATCTCTAAGTAACCCTATTAGTAAGAGTAGATTGTCCCTGCTCAAGAAAACTTACTTGGATCCAGTGGTCTGGCTTCTGGCCTCGTCTGTGTATTTTGAGACCTTGGCCTCATTCACTGGGGTGAATTACTTTTTGGAAGTACTTCTGCTACCTGAGGCTAATCTTTATATTTTTATGTTATTCATAGTTTTAATTGTGTGTTTCACTGCACTAGTAGGACTTATAATATTCCGTCATGTTGGTGACTTATTAAATATGAAAGAAAATGAAGTCTTTTTACTGACACCAGTATAAACTTCTGAAGTGCTCTTCTGAGAATGAATAAGCAAAGCAAGGCTAAATTAAACTAAAAATATCAGATTAAGATGTGGGCAGAGTCTTGGAACTATAACTAAACAAAGTGAAGTTTTTGGTTTTGTTTTTAATTGGTTTGAGATATGTTAGGTACAGAAGCATACAGAATACATATATTTACTGGCACATGATCTAATCTACAGAAATTTACTTTCTCTAATGATATCCCTGTATGTCATAGTCCATTTTAGGTTTATTCAAAATGATAAATAATAAAATTGGTCATTTTTTGCCACCTTACTCCAAAATTATTGCCTAGGAAAAGTGGAATTTTTCTATCCAGAATAGCTGTTTAAGGAATTAATTTTATTCTGCCAGGAGTTTGAACAAAATTAAGAGCATCAGTCTGCCAAAATTCATTTTTGCCCTATTTTTAGTTTCACCTCAGTTACATTAAACTGGGCAGGGAAAAAATATCCATCAAGGGTTCTTATGAGGCCCATCGTCCTTGTACTTTCTTGATCTCAACAGATGTGACTTTTTTCCAGCTTCTCTGTAGGTTTCCACCTAGTCCCTTCCAGTGGTCTGCTGGCTAGGACCTAACACCACTCCATTGGCCTTCTTTTCCGTGTGGTCTGCATCTACTTCCCAGGAGACATTCGCGCATCCCCGTTCCTGCGGCTGTGGATGTTGGCCACGCCCACTGCAGTGCCATTCACTCGCCTTTGCTCCAAAGCTCCTGCACCTTTGCCCTCTGTTTCCCAAGTAGGACTCAGATTCTTGCCCACTGTCCTCTGCTTGGAGAAAGCTAGCTGTCTGGGGGGCTCCTTTGAAGCCCTCTCATTAACTTGCGGAAAAAGGGGGGCCTCCACCGCCCCTTCCCCAAGCGCACACGGAGACTCTTCAGCACAGCAGTGGTTCTCTCCCCATGTCCACTCTTACAGAGACCTGCAGTGAGTCAGGGTAGGCAAGGATCTTGAAAAAGGTTTCTTGGAAAGTCTGCATAGGAAGTTTAGTCATAGAATTTCACTCTGGAATTTTATTTCAATTGATCTTAAGGTAAAATTTTAATGTTAACCACTCTTTCCAATTGTCGATTGATCTTAAGGTAAAATTTTAATGTTAACCACTCTTTCCAACTGTCAAAAACATTCACCATTAGAGATAAGGAAAGGAAATAAAGAAAACTTTCTTTCAGAGTCATCATGCTCTGTTCATGCATGATTCTGCACTGGCATGTTCAATTATCTGATTTAATCATTACAACAACTGTGGAATCAGGGATGTTATTCCCAATTTACAGGTGAGGAAACTAAGTTTCAGAGAGTACATTTTTTTAGTGATACAGATACTGTGGAAATAGAAGTGTCTGGAAAATCCCTGCTTTTCCTGCTGCGCTGCCACAGGTAAGACAGCTTCATCTGATCACCAGTGTCGGCCTCGGATCTATTTCTCTTCCTTTTTATACACCTTGCACATAAAAATGTTTTTGAGGTCATTTCTACTACTAAAGGTTTTGAGCAAAGCACGCAATGTTAACCTAGCACAAAATTGTTGACAAATGTTAATGTAACGAGTCTTAAAGTGTGTGTTTAAAATTCTTTTCAGACAATAGATTTTGAAGGCTTCAAGCTATTTATGAAGACATTCCTGGAAGCCGAGCTTCCCGATGATTTCACGGCACACCTTTTCATGTCGTTTAGCAACAAGTTTCCTCATTCTAGTCCAATGGTAAAAAGTAAGCCTGCTCTCCTTTCAGGTGGTAAGTGTAATTGTTTGCTTTAAAAATTTGTATAACATGAAAACCTCAAGGGGAAAATCAATATCTAGTTGTCTGTAAGAGAATAAATGTTTCGCTTAAAAAATACCTTTTGCAAATTACAATTAGCACACATAATGTAGTGGGGGGAGGCACTGGAAAGGCAGTATTTATAGAGAAGACAAGTAATGATTCTATAGCTTCTTACTACGCTGATGGACAGTGACTGTATGGGGTATGTGGTGGGGACTTGATAATAGGGTATCTAGTAACCATAATATTGTTCAAGTAATTGTACATTAATGATACCAACAAAAATACTTTTGTAGAATTTATACTTTCTTACTTTGAAGTACTTAAAATGTCTCCTACATAATAATAGCTAAATATTAGAGAAAATGTACTTTATCATTACCCACCATTTGTCATTCAGTGTCTTATAAGTCTATGTTTAGGTAATAATTTTATGAGATACTTCTATCAAATATGTAAAAATACTCTTTTAAATGACTAGATAAATATACAAGCTTGATGTATGGAAATATAATCACAGAGCAGTTATGTATAGAAAACATAATATTTAATATCAAATTGTGCAAATTACCAATATATTTGCACAGAAGTGAGTTTAGATTTTTTTTTCCCTAGATACTTAGTTAAATTTTTGTCACCATAGAGAAAGATCGGTCCTAACATTATGGATAGCTTTTTAGAGATGTCCAATACATTAATATCTGTGGCTAATTGTATTTATTTCCATCCAGTAAGGAAAACAGAAACCTCTCACTGTATTGCCCTAGAGAATGTAAAATAGGAAATTGGTTAAATGGTGTTGGAGGGTTGAAAAAGCAAAGAGGAACAGTAAGGTAATGTGAGGTAGAAGCACAGAGAGCAGCTGCTGTCCCTATGCTGGCTGATGGGCACCCAGAAGCTTGGATAAAAGACGTCTCTGAGCCTAGGTGAGAGGGTGTTCTCTGGCAGGTGTCACCCTGGACTTCTGGCAGGGGATCTTGCAGGATCCTGCTGACTCTGATAGCTCAGGAGCTCCCGGGGGTCTACAGTCCTGGGAGTAAGACTCCACAGGAACACCACCATGGTTTTTCAGGCTAATGTAGTGGGAGTTCCCTGTACCTTTCTTGGTGTGGATTAAACTGGAGACTAGAGCCTGTTGGCTCTGGAACCATGTGCTACAAGGGTAAAATGTTGCCGAGAGCTAACAAAAAGTGCAGCCGACCGGCAGCAGCCAGGCCCCTCTGCTTCCCTCCTTCTCAGGCTCTGGTGCCCCCTGTGGAGTCAATGAGGACCCCGCTGTCAGTGGAGACCTGTAGTCTGTAGTGGGGTTTCTCAAACTCAGGACTCTTTTGGGATCTTAAAAATTACTGAGGACCTCAGAGAGCTTTGGTTGGTGATGTTATATCTATTCCTATTTACACTATTAAAGATGAGACATTCTAAAAATAACAATAATCAGCCTATGACATGTTAACAAGAATAACATGTTTTTACAAAAAAATAACTTGAAAAACAAAACAAAATAGGGAGAAGAGTAGCATCGCTTTACATCGTCGCAAATTTCTTTAATGTCTGGCTTCATAGAAGACAGTTGGAGAACCGTATCTGCTTCTGTGTTTCTGTTGCCATGTCATATGCCAGATAGCAGCTCAAAAACTGTACACTCATGAGAGAATGAGAGTGAAGAAAGCGAATGATGTTTCAGCATCATCATTGAAACAGTGTCACCTTACGAGTCCTGTGGCAGGGGCCCCGGAGACCCCGGGGAGCCCCTGGTTTAGAGACTTCCAGCCCTAGCATCACAAACCAGAAGATTGAAGTACTGGGAAAGAGATGAGGAAACATTTAATAATTGGCACTCTAAGAAAGAAACATTTTAAAACTTGGAATTAAGAAATAGGTGGTTGAGCCGTAAGCAAGACATAGGCGATCTGATGAAGAATCCATGCGGTGAGGCCTTGGGTTGTGTTGCTTCCCTTTCTGTTAATGAAGTGAGGTATTTTTCTCAGAGCAGTCACATGTCAGTTTAAGCTTTTTTAAAAAAGTGTGCGCCTTCCACATGATATATATGGACCCTTCAAAATATATAACAACTAATATTTGTATCATGATCTTTAATTACCCATAAAATATTCTTAGTTCCTTACATAATTCCCCACAAATCAGGAGTTGAGAGAACTCACCACGCTTGCTGTTTTCTCTGAATGAGTTCTATTTTGTCTGTCCTTAAATTGTGGTACCAGAGTTCTGAGCTCAATATTTTAAAAGGGGACAATTCCTTACTTTGATCTAGAAATTAAAACTTTCCTGTTCTTCATTTCATGCTAAATGGAAATGCACATATCATAGACTGAATCAAATTACAAAGCTGTCCCTTATTTAACTTTATACTAGTGTCTTGAGTTTTGAGAAAGAAGAAAGGGAAGCATTTTTTGATATGCTATCTGTCTGAGTAATTGTGTCAGATTTGGAGGAAAGAGAACAATTCTAATTACTTAGGTAGCTGTGCAAGAAATTCACATCTCAAACCCTCTTTTCTTCAATAAGCATATTGGAAATACTACACAAAAGATGCCAAATTGACAAGGAGTAGAAATCAAATTCGTTTTCAAAATTGAAATAAAATTAAGGAATAACAGCTTGTACTTCATTTGGGATATTCACAAACTCTGCACAGATACTTGAAAGGAATTGCAAGATGGGCTGTGTAACTTTTGTGCAGCAATAATAAGTGAAACTGTGATTCATTTTCAAGGCTTAGCTTCATTTTAAAACAAGTGCATAGTGTTCTTTGTAGGACTGTTTCTAACTCTATATACTTTTCAGATGTACCTCTGATAGTTTTTGTTGTTTTTTTCTGGGGAATAAGGAACACTAGACAATAATAACATTTTCAAGGCTTGGGGTACACCTTGTCTCAGAATGAAAAATACATGTATTTTTATTCTTAGAACCGTGCTTTGCAATAACCTAAGTTATCTACACAAGATGTGTTTGTGGCTGAAAAAAAATCACATTTTTCTTTAAACAGGGAGGTGCTATAATCTTCTTTATCCCCTCCTGGAGTTCACCAGATTGCACTACCACAATACTATCATCAGGAGTAAGATAGCTCTTCTTGACTCTGTGTATCAACGGAACAATAAGGACTTCTCAGTAAAAAGCAAACTAAAATGGAAAGAATGTTCTTGTTTATGAATGATAATCATATAGGGGATATGGTAAAAGTAAAACATTTAGTTTTTAAAGAATAAAAACTTCAAAAATAATTATTAATAGGTATAAAGTTTGTGTGTGTGTGTGTGTGTGTGTGTGTGTGTGTGTGGTTTGTGTGTACTTGGTTTGGTTGAACTTGGAGTACCTAATGATCCATCTGGCATTTTGTGTAGTGGGTGATTTATTTATTTATTTGTGGAACATTTTTTTGACTATAAGTGCCTCTTATCACCTATTTAAATATAAGATGATTACTTCTACTGTTCCCATGTTCACTTTTAATATTTGAAGATATCCCCAGTACACTATCTTTCCAGCTTTTTCATAACCTCTGTTTCATTGTAAATGCTAGGTCCCTAATTCCTCCCCTCCTTGCTAGTCCAATGACCAACTTCTGGTCTTATGTTTATCGCTAGAATCTACCATTTAAGCTACTCTCTTTACAGAATCATTTAATCATTTGAAAACTGTTTTCTGAAAGTGGCTTACAAACCCTTAACTACGAATCAATGTTATGATCTCATATTTCAGTCTCTGTAACATGTATGCTGAGCATAACCAGAGAAATTTTATAAATATGCAAATTGTTGCCACTACAAATTCCTAACACCCAGTATTAATATGGCCTTAACACTTCAGTTTTTTTTAGTCTTTTGTAAAAAATATTTATTGTTGATACTGTCACCTAGATCAATTAGGTTAAGTTTTCCAAACCTTCTTTAGTTTACTCAAATCTTTCCCTCATTCTCAATAGATGATTTTTTTTCACATCATTCAAAAAAGAAGGCACATCTAACATAAAATGCCTCTGTTATTCCCACACAACTCAGAACTGTTTCTTCAGCTCACAGAAAATGCATATTAATTGTATTCCAGATGTATCTTCATCTAGATGTCCCAAAAGGAATCAAACTAAATGTGTGTGAAAGTCAAATAATTATATTCTGCCCAAATGTAATTCTGTTCTTAGTTTCCTTTTGGTGAATGGAACCCAAGTATCTATCAGTTACCCAGCCCTAAAATCTTGGACTCTTCCTATCCTCTGGTGCCTTATTCCTCCTGCTTAGTCAATCAACAAATACTCTTTATTGCTCATTTTCACTTCTTCTCAAACATTCTACCATCAGTTTGATTCATGTTTGTGTCACAGACTATCAACTAGCAGGGTACCCAGCTGGGCCCTGACTTCCCATCTCCAAAATGTTCTTCCTAACACAGAAGCCTGATTATATTTCTACTGAGTTTCCAAGTTTCATACCTTCACAAATCACCTCATGGAAGGTTTTCTGAACTTTTATTTTCCAAGTAAACTTAAATTCTTGGTACGTAAAGCTTATTAAAGCAGAGTTGGTTTGGTGTGAGGAGGGAGCGCAGGAGAGATATGAGTATAGGGAGTTCTGGGCACCCTGCCTTAACCCCACCTTTTGAGACACCCCCTCGTAAAGTGCTCTGTATGAGACTCCAGGGCCTGAACAATGCAGTTAAGAAGATGATACAAGCTGAGTTCCAGCATTAAGCGCAAAGCCACGCCGCTTAGAGTCTGCCTCAGTCCTACTTCTCTCTGTTTCCTTGCTTCCTGCACTGTGGATCCTTTCCGTATCCAGCTCTTTGATGTGACTTAAACCTCCTCTGCTTACTCAGGACTCTGTGCTTTCCTGAATGATGTTTCCTCTGCTCTTATCTCACAGCAAAACCCAACAACTTCTAGCCTCAGCTAATGCTTCATTCTTATTCAATAGCACATGCCGTGTCCCATGCTAGGAACGTAATGATCAATAAGATGGGATACCTAGAGTGTGCAAGCGGGAAGGAACCTGGGAACCCTTGTCAAAGTCGCACCATCTGACTCTTGTAGAATAGCTGGTGTGTCCCTGCCCCTCCCCATCTCCCACCTGTACCAATTCTGCACAGAAACTCCAGGAATTAACTGCCTTCGGCTAAATTACCTTTCTTTTTGCAGGGTATAGCAATGAACAGCAGTCCTTAGTAACTGTTACTTTCTCTAAGAAAGTATCAACTGAAAGAGAATGTAATATTGTTTATTAGCTGGTTCAGGCACTCGTATTGTATGTTCCTGTTGAGCTTCACAATGTCTAAGACATACACTCCGTAATAGTAAATGTCCATTATTAGCTGTATGTCAGTGTAAGCATTCTGCTTTTCCTTTTTAGTTGTTTTATGGGAGAGAAAGAGATTTTCCTCATAAATCAGATCATGTATCGAATCAACCTGTTGTGTCATTTAATAATTCATTTTATTAATTCAGGCATCCAACTATCCGTTCTTAAACAAATTATGTGCTAGGAATTCTACAGGAAAGCTGAGGATCCTTTAGAGCCAAGCAAGGACAGACAATTAGGTGATTAATTATAATATAATAAAATAATTGCTGTGATCTAGTTATCAGGATCATCTGGCTGCAGTTTTAACCATAGATGGAAATTATCCAGGTTAAGTATAAGTAGGGGCATGGATAGGTAGGAGAAGATGGGAAGGGAGTTCCAAGAAGAGCAACATGTACATTAGTATTAAAATGTAAAAAACATGTCTCATCAAAGGGCGGTACACAGACTGTAAGACCTTCAGTATTTATTCATTACAAATATTTATTGATCACTTACAATGTGCCTCATGCTATTCAAATTGCTATTCAAATATATGCTATTCAAATATATCAGTGAGCAAAATACCACTTCCTTGTCCCCCATAGTCATTTACATTCTGCAGGGAGAGAAAGACTAGTAAATAAGTAAAAATATATAGCACGCCAGTTGGTAATGTGTGCTATTGGTAAAAATGAGTTAGATAAAAAGTACAGGTATGGGCCAAGGACAGCTGGGCTTCTCATGACTAACTGAAACTGGGACGAGGCTTATAAGGAGATCATTTTCAGTGACCCCAGAACAGAAGGCAGTCACTGGGTACAGCCTGGAGGTGGGTAGCAGTCGTGGCAGGCTCAGAGTCCTGATGGCCTTAGGATGTTGGAGAAAGTTAGAGTTCTTGGGTCTCCGCCTTGACTCCTTGGGCTGGGACCGATGAGGCGACTGGAGGCAATGTCTGGAGAAGAGTCCAAGAGAGGTAGCCAAGGCCCCAGAGTGAAGAGTTTTGTCTGCCATGCTAAATTTTGAATTTTATCCAGAAGAAATGGAGAGCCATTATAAGGTTTTAATCCAGGAAATAATCACACAGCTGGTGTGGTGTGGAAGCTATCATGAATTGGGATGACATTGAAGGTATAAGAGTCCAGAAGATACTTAAGATTGAGAATAATAACTATCTCTGAAAATTTTAAGGTTTTTTTTTTTAATCTTTGATCCTTCTCATTTTGCATCTGATGTGGCAGTGGTTAATTGATTTGTGCTGTTAAGCTATAGCATCGTTAGTGGAATTTAGCTCTTTTTATGTTTTCTGTACAACCAGAGTCACAACGCATGTACTTTTTTTAAGCAGAAAAGTTAGAAACGATTTCTTTTTGTCCATAGCAAGTTAATCAAATTAAGAGCAGAAAATTCTACAATGAAAATGAGGTACTTGAACCTTTGGGAAAATGTTCTTTTGCCAAATGACATTTGTTCATTTGGCAAAAATGACTGAATGTTCTTGCCAAACAACACACTTCATTAATTGTGCTGAGAAGAAACTATTACCCTTATCAGGACTGTCTTGAGGATATTAAAAATATGTATGTGTGTGTTTATTGTAGGAAGCTTTGTAAGTCTTTTGTGTCTAATAAGCTACTTCTGTTTCCATAATGCAATAAAGGGCAGACAAGGTCCTGATAAGAACACAAACCGAAAGAGTACAAGGCTTGTGTGACTAGGAGATAATGGGGATTCTTGGCATATAGTGGACATTTAAAATATATTTGTACATTTATTAATGTTGATATGATTTTACTCTTTATAATAATGACTATAGTTTGTGCAGTTTATACACCTACATACAAATGCTCTAGAAATAAAAATAAAAACATTTCTATCCATTGATCAATTAGCAATTATGTATACCGTTATATTTTTTATACCTCTATAATACCAAATCCATACTTCAGATTAGTAGTACTAGTGGTCCACAAATTATTTCACTCCAATAAATCTTTTATCCTGAAACCCTGAAAAATCTTCAATGAAACCAGAGAAAAACCCTCAACTTCAAGAATCCATTTACTATAAAATTGCTGTTAGAAAAAGAAAAGTTTTCACTAAAACCCACATTTAATTAAAAAATGAGTTTGGGTATGTTGGACTTGATTATATAGGTTTCTTTATTCTTCTATCTGAATGTTCTAAGTCAAATTTTGGTTTTCAAATTTCCCATCTTTACTGTTAGATTTATTCACCCAGGTTAACGATTTTATTGTATTTTTAGTTGCATCTTAATAATTGCATGTTAAATGATAGTGTTATCTTACGATTACTGTAGTGTTGTGATCACAAATATTTATTTACAACTTTTGAGATTCTAATAAAGGCATATATGATAGGACTTTGCAGAGTCCCAAATCAAACGTAACATTAACTTGTGATATACACTAAAAATACCTAGTAATAGCTAGGAAATATATAATAGTATTAAGCATTTGCTTTGATCTGCTAGAATGAAAGCCCTTTGAAAATGGGACTTTCATCTGCTTTGTTCAGTGCTTTATCACCAATGCTTAGAACCTGGCTTTACATGACTAATAGGAAAAGTCCTTTATTTGGTTTATGTTTAGAAAGGACATTCTAGTTGTATACTGGTTAGAAAATACAAATAAGCAAAAAAAGAATCATTCACAATCTATTTGCCTTAAGAAAATGCTAGTGAAGATTTGGTAAATATGTATATATGTATGTGTGTGTTTGCACGTGCAAATATGTACACACACTGCTCACAAACATGTATTGTATTGGATGGCTCAAGAAGTGGTCTGAATTGAAGAAGAGCAGTTAGAGCTCTCAGCCATGGCTAGGATTTCTAATTTCCTTCCAAAGGTTTATGAAATAATCAATGTATACACTCTTAAGAGTCTTGAAAACCAGACTCTTAAAACATCATTTATTGAGAAGCAGGAGACAGAGTCCTCTGATTTATTTTTCTCCCTCTAGCCCCACGGAATTATACTTAAAGCATAAAAATCCTATTCCGAGTGCCTTTTGAGTTGTGGCTGCACTAATTGTCTTTGTCTCTGTTTTGTCCTATGTAAAATGAAATGATAAGTATGTCTATCTTCCTGGGTATTATGGAACTCAAAAACATAATGTATTATGTATATCATAAGTGTTCAATATATGCAAGCTAGTACCATTATTCATTAAACATTATTTCTCAAAGTTTTAGTTTGCATACCTGGATAAAAGTCAAATATGATGTTTTTTTTTTTTCCTGAGATGTCTTACATTCTGAAGAAGTACAATAAAGTTTAAGGATTATTATTGGGATTTGTTTTAAAGTGACAAAAATAGAAAATTTAGAACCATAACCTCTTTTACTATTTGGTGGTTTAACCCTGTATGTAGGTATATTCAAGGAGCTGAGGTAATTCAACCAAATTTCAGTTCTCTACCTGCAGACACTATGTTGCCTGCACTGTCCAATATGGTAGCCACTAGCACAAAATAGCTATTTAATTTAAATATAAAGTAGTTAACAATGAAATAAAACAAAATCAATTCCTCATTCATACCAGCCACACCTCATGTGCTTAAAAGTCATATGTGGTTAATACTACTACATTGGACAGTGCATATGTAGAACATTTATATTATTGCAAAATCTCCTATTGGACAGGACTGATGTAGGCAGATTTTGTTTTTACTGCTTTTGAAAAGAGCCTCAAGTTGGTAATTAGATGACCGGTCTTCAAGTCCTGACTCCCAGATTGCTACGTGCAGTATTAGATATATTAAAAGTGTATATTGTAATTCACATTCATCAGCAGTTTACTTTACTCTCTGACTTTCCATCTTCTTTCCATCCATCAATGTCCAAACAGTGTCTCTAAAATAGGATTATAGGTCAGATAGGACCACGGTGTATAAGTGGTGTTGGCACACAGCCAGGGGTGTCATTATTACTCCTTCAGGAGGTCGCTCTGCTCCTGGAACATCACCCAAAGGCCTGCACTTCAAGCCCTGTTCCTTGTAGTTGCTTGTTTGGGGGTTTTGCCAATGTCCAAACAGATGAAACCCAGAGTATGTTCTTAGAGGGACTTTTCTGATTCCAGCCTCTTGTCAGGGATTGTATACCACTACCTGTCCTCCTTTTATGAGAAATCCCAGTCTATGTTATATTTATAACCTAGTGTATCTCATTTGGCTGCCAGTTTGCATAAGCATAAAAAAAAATAATTATAATACTATTCTAAGACAAGCACAATTGGAAGGTTAACTCTAAAAATCATGAACTGTATAATACTAAACTTTTTCCTCTTGACTGTCTTACTCCTCATCATGGCTATTAGTATGGATACTGAAAGTATGATTATGTGACCAATTGCTTCATAAGCCCGATAAATTTCTGCAAATTGAACCAGTACCAAAAAAAAAAAAAGGAAAGGCTGCATTGCCACAGTGCTTTATTGCCTTATAAGTTTAGAAATGTAATTCATGTTATTAGTTTTGAATATTTCATTTTAATAGATGAAGGGAAATAATGTTGATAGCACTCCCGTGTTCATTATCTGAAGTGGGAGAGTTTGAAAGCAAAGAAACTGGAGCAGAGGCAGTAAATGAATGTCCACCAAAAACCTATTTGCTAATAATTGAACCTTGAGACAGGAATTAAGTGTCTTTTAGAACAAAACTTTTTAGGTTATTGTTTCAAGAAATGGAGTGTTTAGGTGGGAGTACAATAAAAATCATGTGCTTGAAGAATATGGTAAGAGCAGACAATTTTCAATTTGACTAATACTATTTTTGTAGTCAAAACTTTGAAGAGAAGAATGTGTATATATATATAAATACACATATATTTCAGTGTGTTTATATATATATATACATTTATATATATAGAAAAATCATCATAGAAAGTACTCTAAAAGTTCAAGATAACTTTTCCTAATAAAGCAAATACACTGTAATTACAGTGCTTGTTTTCTCTTTATTCTGTACGTGTTTGTACATTGTAATGTGTACACATGTAAAGTTATATGCGGGTATGTAGATAGAAATGGTTGCACCACTTCTGTAAGGAAACATTTAAAGAGACACAACCTTGGGCAAATCAAAGAACCTGCAGATTTGGTGTCAATCGATCGCATGGTCATCAAAACTAAATATTGAGCCTTTGAAGCGAAAGAAATACATTTTGTTTTGCCTAGCTTCATGTTTAGTTCCAATTCTAAAGAGAGACTTTGACCAATTATCAGAAGGGTTAAAATGGCCTTTGTTAATGGGAAACAGATTTTTGAGTCTCTTCCTCACAGGCTTTCACTCTTAAAGAGGAAGAGGAGCTATAGTCAAGAAACTAGGCTTATACCCTCTTGTTCGCCATTTGCATCGCTCCCTGTGTGCTCTGTATAACTATTAACACGACATGCTTAAAAGGAAAAGTGCTTTTCTTCAGGACAGTGAACTGTCAGAGAGGTAGAAAAGTAGGGGGAGAGACCTTCAGCCGGATTTTGGAAAAGAAAAACAATTACAAATGGTAGAGTGGAAAAGCAGTTTCTATGGAGATAGACTGAGGCCCCAGGGGCCTGCTTTCAAAAAATGACATGAAAACATGAAGAAACATTTTTACCACAGAAGAGAAGGTAGGCTGATCTTGGGGAGGGAAATAAGAGGAAGAAAAACCCTGTGAGCTTTTCCATCAATTCGGCACCTCAAGATTTAGTCAAGTCCAGCTATATATTTTTTTTGGTTATGAAGTAATTGTGAAAAGGTCTTTCACATTTAATCATTTTTCCTTGATGTGCCTTTACCATCGTTGCAAAAAGTGATAGTACACCACTCCAGTTTGACTGTGATTGGACTTGAGGAAGAGCTGATGAGTGCTTTATAGTGTGTTGTCATGTATATCCATAGATCCTTCTTTAAGTAAACTTTGAGTTCTTGTGCTCGCTTTGGCAGCACATATACTAAAACTGGAAAGATACAGAGAAGATTAGCATGGCCCCTGCGCAAGGATGACATGCAGATTCATGAAGTGTTCCTTACTTAAGAAAAAAAAACTTAAATTCTTTAAATGAAAATCTATGACACAATTAAGTACATGATAGAGCTTTTAGTTTATAACATGTCACGAACAGAAAGTGGGAATTATTTACTCATTTTGTCAAACAAGAATTTTATACAGCAATATGTTTCTTCTACAAGGTACGGCTAAATATAAATTACATGCATATGCTGCTGCTCAGTATATACATTGCATACAGGAAAGGCAAACAACATTCCTGGTCCTTACATTCTTCAGTTGTTTATATACAGAATTATGAAAGCTGATAATGAAATACCATGCGCCTTAGTTTTATAACCACAAATGATCATAAAGTGTTCTAAATAAGTGAAAATGTGTAATACACTTGGCATTCTTTCAAACAAATGTCACAACATGTTCTTTTCGTTCTTGTTTTGTTCTGTGTTTTCGTGTAAAATCAAACTGATTAAATCATTCAAGGATCATATGGGCGAAGCATCGAAGAGAGGATGCGCTCATCAGGCAGGATGAGTTAGGCCATAGTTTACCCAACCATAATTCAAGTGCTGCATCCTCTGAGTCTAGAAGTTATGGTCATGTTAAGGGTCAGCGCCCAGTGTCTTTTATCATAAGTTGGAATTGCTTATTCTTGCAGCTAGCTAAGCTTTAGTTTTTTTTTTTAAAGCTCAGGATTGTCTTCCGTTCTCTGCCTTCTTTGGTTTATAAAAATACCTATATTAGTTTGTATTAGATACACAGTGACACTTTCTTTAAGAAAGAATATAAATTTGTTATATATATATATCTTTTAAAATAACTACAGACAGTAGAATTCATGTGGAACATTGAGTTGTATTTGAAATAAGACTTTGGTAAAGAAAATGAACGAAAAGAGGTAAAGCAGTGTTTTCAAACTGAGTTGTGACTCATTGATGAGTAGTGAATTCAATTTGGAGGGCCTTTGACAGATAAGAATGAAATAAAATAGAAGAGGAGAGAATTGGTTACATAGAAAAGAAAATTTGGGGGTAGTTATAAAACCTGCTAATGACAAGAGAGAGAGAGAGAGAGAGAGAGAGAGAGAGAGAGAGAGAGAGAGTGTGTGTGTGTGTGTGTGTGTGTGTGTGTAAGTAAAAGGATTGTGCTGAATTAAGATATAAATTGTTTTCTGAAATCCATTCATGTAGAATAAAGAGAATAGATTTGTTACTAATGAAACTGGTAAATTCGTCCTTCTAGCCTGTTTCTTATCTGTAAAATGGGAATAATACAGTCTACCTCCCAGGGTTAATGTTAAAAGTTAACTAAGATGATACATGTTAAAACTCCCAGCATGGTTCCTGCCCCATGTTAGACTCTCAGTAAATGGCACGTTTATTAGTAGTAACATAGTGAATGATAAAACTAACTTATGACTTTTCATAATGCATTAAATTATATGCTGGCTATCTTGAGATGGCTGAAGGAGATCCACAGGTATTCAATCAGAACTGTGCATCAAAGGAAATAGACTAGAACAAGAGATGTGGACAGGTAGTGGGATACTAAGGAATGATAGGCTTGTAGAATTGTATTTGGCTGGTAGTATCCCTTCCAATCCAGTAAATCCTATCTGATAAGGAATCTAGTAGCCATACAGTGCATTAGACATCTCACCCAAATACCTCTTATGTTGCCAAGTGTACCTCAAAGGATAATTGGGGTTTTAAATCTTATCAGATACTAGTGATCAGGTTTCAGAGGTTTCTCTGTGAGATGGAACCGACCATTTATTGTGAATGGGTTTCATTTGATCACCGGCCAAATAACTGCCTTTGTCAGCTGTTGTAAACATGTATTCAAGTTCTCAATCTGATTTCGGGAATAGTCATAGTGAATGAGTTTCATAAATTAAGTGTGGACTATGTCAAAACCACTCTCCCGTCATACGTTCCTACCTCTGATTAGACAGCTGTCATGTTTATCCAGATTGTCTTGTTCCCTTTCTATCTTACTCATGGGCAAATTCCTTGATGACAAAAGGATATCTTATTCATGGTGCTGGCAAATATTTGACATAAAAACATGTTTTTATGAATGAATGACTCTTGATTATCAGCATATAAATCTTATTGTAACAGACTCCATTGCTTCTTCAGTTTTTGTGCAACCAGGTGATTTATAGCTGTCACTGCCTAAAGCGGAGAACGGTAGCAGAGAAAAGTAGTTCCTCATTCGTTCAAATCGGTCTACAACTCACCTTGGGCAAGAGGATCCTGACCCTAACACTCTCCAGTGGGCAGTCAGACTGTCCCCATGTTCCCGCATCCCAAAGAACGCTCAGTTATTTACAGCAGTCATAGAATATGTCTGACCCTACTATGCAGGAGTTCAGGGAATTTGGTTATTCTATGCCTAAGAAATATATAGCGCTCTGCATGGGCTATGTGTTATTTATTTTCTTTGTGGGTTTTTTGTTTGTTTGTTTGAGAGAACTGTGAGTTTTAAGAATACAAAGACAAATATATTTTTTTCCAGGTCTAAGGATGAATAAAGGCGCTATCACCCCTCCCCGTACTTCTCCTGCAAATACGTGTTCCCCAGAAGTAATCCATCTGAAGGACATTGTCTGTTACCTGTCTCTCCTTGAAAGAGGAAGGCCTGAGGATAAACTTGAATGTATGTGTTTCTACATTTACTTTTCTTATAACAGTTCAGGTTTGGGGAAGAGACTGGATATTGATGAACTTTAAATTGTATCTGTTATGGTAATCTAAATTTTCGTTAAATGAAGTGACCTTGGTTAATAAGAAAAAAAAGTCTATCTATGCAGAATCAATTATAGAATTAAGAATCTATTAATTTCAGGTTATTATCTATCAATTTCGTTTGTTAGCAAGTCTTTCTTGAGAATGTTTGTCAAAGACTTTTTTTTCTTGTGCGTCCCTCAGTTTGGTAGCACAGTGATACTGGAAATATCCTTTAAGTTGATTTAAGAAAATAAAAAGCATTTATTTCTGGTGTGTGAGATCCTCCCATTAGTCAGCAGGAGGGCTCACTTCTAAAGCACATGCAGACCTGGGTCTTTCTCTCTTGGAAATTGTTCCTTGAAAACTTCCACATGAATACTTTCTTTGTCAGGGTTAAATGATTTCTCAAATACAAAACATGAGAGTTTCATTTATAGGAGTTGACTCTGGATATTAGAAATACACAAATAGCTCAGTTTGTTTCTTCCACAATGTGGCAGGCATGTCAAATAGAAAATTTCTAGTTAGCTGAGAGGAAATAATTACTCTTTAATAAAATATAGTCATTGCGCGCTCTCTGGTGGCAAACTATACTCATTGCAATGCAAGAAAATACTTTTCAGATATTTACTCTAACTATGGCTGATCATTTAATAATCTCTTCTGTCTCCAATGCCCTTACTAAATATAGAGCTGGTGACTTGTTCATAATCTGACTAACTTTATTATATTGGATATAATTCAGATGAATTAAAAATTCTTGCTGCTGAAATGACAGTGAAGATGATAAATCCTTAATGTGATATTTCTGAAGCAAAAATAGAACATTGTGACATTTCAGATTTATGTTTAGGGAAGATGTTTAGTTAAGTTGAATAGTAACTTATTGTAACATTTCTCTTCCTAATAAAAAATTTACTGATAGGATTATTTAAGTCACACCTGCTTAAATTTTGAATAAACCATAGTAACATCATTCTTTAAATACATATTTATTATTACTAAATATTGAATATTTGCATTTCGAGATTTATTTGTATTCCTAAGAACCTACAGAAATCTTTCTTGTTCCAAAATAAATATTAACATTCAGTGAATTTCTATTGAAGTAACAGCCAGAGAGAAAGTTTGCTCAGGTGTTATCAGGATCACGTTTGGGGTGATTTTAGAAATACAAAAATAAGTATGTTTTTCCTTGGTTTGAAACTGAATAAAGGGACCATCTTTGCTCCCCAACATGGCATTTGTGTTGCAGTTTAAGTGTTTTTAGGTCAACTGGAAGTATTTTGTTTTTAAGGTAGAATTCCTAGGAGGCATGCTTTGTAAGCTCTCAGTCTGAGTACGTGAATCAACAGTCCTTGTCCACAATTGCAGGCAGAATGTTAACCTGCACATCATTCAGAAACAGTTGATGAATCAAGTCAAACCGGAACTGCCATGTACTTTTGATCAGTGTTATCAACCCCCTTCCTTTCTTTGAATTTTCGAACTTACATCAGATTCAGTTGCTTCTTTATTCGTAACCATTTCGTAACCTCTTCAGACTCTTTATTATAAACTATTTCATCAGGCTCTTCTCGTAGGTAGAATTGTTAATGGTCCGGCATTATTACTGTAATTTTCACTAGATTCTTCAAAGGAAATGAATTTTAATTTCTGAAGACATTAAGGTACACCTATTTTGCAGCTGTGCTCTAGTTTTCTTCTCCTCTTCCCTCTGATTTGGAGGATTCTAGCCTGGTCCTTAATAATCTGGAGCTTGTTTTTGTTTGTCTTCTTTAGGTGCCAATGGCTGGCGCTTCCCTGCATCCATTAAATCAGAATCTGTTCCTCTCATCTACTTTCTGAGCCATGTACTATATACATTGTCCCTTATCTCTATGTGCACATTTATAAATTCCTAACATTCATATATTTCTTTACAATTAATAGGTCTGTAACATTTTTTTCAGTAAGGCTTTAAAAATATATAGTGGTGGTGAATTTATATATACTTTTTTTCCAAAAGGATCATGACTAATTAACAGATTTGAGGAGTATAAAATTTGAATTTCAAAGAGCGCCTCCCAACACACACACACACACACACACACACACACACACACACACACACACACAC
>JAQQAC010008880.1:28034597-28115410 GCA_029783875.1 Phataginus tricuspis | reverse complement strand
CACACACACACACACACACACACACACACACACACACACACACACACGTCATCTGAAATGATGTTATTATTTCTTACCTGGATTATTGGATAAAATAATGACATTATTGGATAAAATAAGCATTGTAAACGCTTATAACAGGAATTCTTTTTTCACCAAAACAATATTCAGTGCTTACAACCACTTCCCATCTTCCCACTTGTCTTTTTTTTTTCCAGGAATTTACACAATGTTTAGAATAATAGTTTTTTCATGGAAAGGAAACTAACAAACAAAAGTTCCTGAACTTTCCACTGATTATTAGCCATTTCTTCAATTTGATTTTCTTAACTCAATCCTAATTCCTCTTTTGGGGGGATTCTATTTGTCTCTCTTCTGGGTGTTATTACCAACCATCCCTATGCATGGATGAGAACATGGTACCAGAGCTGAGTTGACATCTTAATCTGTAGCCCACTTCAGTACTTTCTGGAGAGCCACTTAATACATTATTGCATTCCTCAAATTCTGCAACCTCACCTCCCTTTTATTTCAGCCAGCAACTTCTGTTTCAATACCCAAGCCCTGTAGTTTCCAAAGACTGCTCTTATTCTAAAATTTTAAACCCCACTATTTTACTTTGACCATTTAACCTCTCACATTTCTACTTTTAATTTATATATAGCACAGCACAGTACTTAAGAACCTGGACTCATGATTTCACTCATTAAATGTGTCCTAGCTTTTACGCTTACTATCTGAATGAACTGCGCACATATTAAAAACTTCTTCAGGCCTCAGTTTCCCCAACTGTAAAATTCGGACCATAATAATGTCTATCTCATGTTTGCTATGAGGATTAAAAGAACAAATATTTGCTTACATAAATTATTTCACATAAATGTTTGTTATCTAAAAAAAACAGTGAGCTAAGAATTCTTGTCTCTTAGCCACTTCACTTCCATATGAGTTTACCTGCTGCTTTTTGGTCTCCCATCCATTCAAATATAGACTGACCCTATAATCCATCATGTCAATCATTTTTTCACACTTAGTTTCAGGAACTCAATTTATTTGCTCATATACTGAAGTGGCAGAGATTTAGTGAAATAATGACATAATTCTAACGATTATAGATTTACCCAAAACCTTGGCTGGCCTTCAGTGCCTTTAATAGTTCTCTGTTCATCAACTTCTAGTTAACAATTAATCCAGACACTTCATTTCTTCAACCACCTACCTATTTCATCATCATCCTGCTCATTAGATGTGAATTCTTGTAACTTCTTTTCACATTACCTAAAACTTGTCAACTTCTAGACCTATCCTTTCTTTTTTCCCTTCTGACTCAGGATGAATCTGTCTCTTTGATGGTTCACTATTGAATAAAACATGAAATTTAGCCCTTAACTTAGCATCCATAAACCAATCTGGCTCCAAAATTTGACACCAACCTACCCTTCTGGTGTTTCGTTTGGCTTGACCTGCATGCACATGCATAGGTGATGGTCCATTCATTTGGATTTCCTTTGCAATCATCAGACAACCCTGAACTTTACGATCTTCATACCTTTGCTCATAATGTGCATTTGCTGGGGATGTTCTTTCCCAGTGTATATCAGATCCAGTCAGTCTACACTTGAGGCCTAGGTAATATCATGAATCCTCTTGCCATCTCCTAATTGGATTTATTTGCTCTCCTTTCTCTCTCTCTCTCTCTCTTTTTGGGCCTGTGTCACACTTTTGAAGTGTAATTTGTTCCTGGAGTGTGTGAACTCAAAGTGTGTACTCTTAACCATTATACTACAATACTTTCATATTTTAGACATTCAGATTATATCAAGATCTTAATCAAAGCAGATTTATGTGGCATAGGTCCTAAGAGTATTCATTTCTAAAATTTTTGCAAGTTGCAAATAATAATATTCTTTAGTTTGGAAACCAGCAATCTAGGTTGACTCAAAAAGCATAGATTGAACTTCCTCTTAGTCTGGCATCATATAACTTCCCACCCTAACATCTACCGCTATTTGTGTGTGTGTGTGTGTCTCAACAGATATTGCTCAGTAAGTTATAGTTAAATGAAATTGTATTGAAGTAAGTGGGTGCTTGAGAAGAGAAAAATAACATGAATTATTTAAGGCATGAAATAATAAATTCATTTATATATGACTTTAAAATACATTTGGTTTAGTGTTTATAAATTATTAATGACTTAAGTAGAGTAATTGTTAAGTTAGTTTACATTTACTGAAAATGTATCACTAAAGAGAAATCAATAGGAAAATAACCAGAAAACAAATAATTGGCATGCAGATAATGAAGACTCACTTTTGTGTTAAAGTTATGGTTATGTATCATATTAAACTGGTATTAAACTTAAAGCCACTGAACTTAATATTGAAGAGACCCTAAAAATCATGTAGTCAACCTCCCTATAGTGACAATGAAACCACTAAAGCCCAGAGAGACTACTTATTAATTATACCACTAGTTTATTAGCTGTGACTAAAAGGTGATTTTCAAGCAACTGTGTAAGTGTTCTTTTTATTTTGAAAAGCTTCCTTTCATTGTTTTTATTTTTGTTTCTCTATTGGGAATAAAAAAGGAGCATAATATATATTACTCCATTACTGTAGATGTCACAAACTCCACGCAGCTAATTATTTTATGCCTCTGCCCTCAAGGCTAATTGGGTAGGTCTTAAAATACATAAAACAATAAAAAAATTGTGAATTAAAGAAATTCTGGCTTAAATCTCTTTTGAAACATATACTTTCTAATGTTAAGTAACAAATTCCATATTAAAACTTAATGTCAATAACATACTATACAAAGTATAAAAACACCAGATAGGGAGAAAATAGATCGATAATATCTTGCAAATCTTTTGGAAGAGAAAACAATTCTAAATATAAAGAATTACCCTTACATTGCATAATATGCCTCTGATCTGATCTTTTAACCAAAGTCATGTGTGGGCACATAATTGTTTCTATATAAAGGGAAAATTGCATGAGCATAAAAATAGAAGAAGGTGGGTTAAACTACCTTGTAACTTTGGAACAGGTACCCACCTTTGGAAGCTATCAGGTTGAAAAAATAATTTATTACTGGACTTAAATTATTTTTGCACCGAAAAATTATGTTGGTTTTAAAAATAAGATGTATTTGTTCAATGATTCACTTGATCTTGGGGTTTAACTTTACTTTTGAATTCTAATAAGAAATAGTCAAACCGTTTTTATTTTCCAAGGTGTTAATAACTGCCTTTTTTCTTATTTAATTATTCACTTTATTCCTGTATAATTAATTCCCAAATCCTCTACTGAAAATTCTGGTTCGCTCTTCATTTGTTCTTTAATCTCTTCATTGTTACCATCTCCTTTATTTTATTTATTTGGTCTTTCTGGTACCACTATTTTTGGCTGTTGAAATTCCAAGACAGAATTTGGAACTATTTTTTCTCTTCTTTTCTCTTATGTCTTGTTTTTAACCTCTGGGACATGTTCTGTGTCTATGATGACTTAGTCTTTTCACTTTTTCTAACATACTTTGAACTTCACAGAGTTCATTTTATTCTCATCATGATCCTCTATGCTCCTGTTCTTACTTCATGGTTTGAAACTTTCCTATTACTTAAAAGGTCTCCCATCCCACTGCTTGTTTTTTTCCCAAGTTACTTTGTTTAGGAAGGACCCTTTGGGGGTCATGGATAGATGGGTGGAGACGTGAGGTTTAAGTGTGACTCATTGGAGATATGGAAGGGGCTTATACTCTCAGTATTCACTATACAGACTTTCACACAATTCCCCTGGCTATGGTATCGTACCCCTGCCATTAGAATGCCTGAATATGCTGGGCTCAGATTCCCTGTGGGTTGACTTTTACAAAGCTCGAAGGTTCAGCCTTCTGCTGGAGTGGGCATACCCCCAGGAGTTAAGTATGAGAGGTAGCATTTGAGGATCTAACTTCTTTCCATGAAGATTATCGATTTTCCAACTCATCACCCTTTCTGTGTAAATTTTGCTACCTCTTCACTACTGCTCAAGTTTATGTTTCTCAGGTTTCTAAGTCAGTCACCATGTGTTTTCCAGCTTCTAAAATTTGGTTAGTCTTTTCTCCTCTCACATTTTCTTTGAGCTTGTGGATTCCTCTTTCTTTACTATTGTTATGATACTTCAGTAGAAAACCAAGGTAAATATATGTGTTCAATGCTTCATAATTTGCCTGACGCCCAACAATTTTAAATTAGGAAAGTAGACTTATTTCTGAAAATTATAATCCCTCTGCTCTGAAAAAGAAATCTTATCTGAGAAATATCAGAATTTCTCTCTCTTATCTAGGACCAATGGAAACTTTATCCCTGATTTCTACATGGTGAAATTTAGATTTTATGACACTTAGTGGTCAATATATGTATACTATTTTTATTAGTGCTGTTATTTCTCACTAGAAGTTAACAGTTCTCCAATTTCCTTGATGAATTAGAATTCATAGACAGTCATTAACTTCCTGTTCATGTGTATAGAAACTAATATTTAAAGGAAGCTTCTACTTCAGACAATAGTAAAGTAAGTGTTTTTGGACCAGCTTTCCTACTGGAAACAACTCAATAATTTGGACATAATCTTTATTTAAAACTGTGTTTGAAAGGTTCAGGGAATTAACAAGATGAGTTGGATTTGTGGGTCAAAATTTCTGAAAGAGGGGAGCCGAGCTAGCCCTGGCCAGTTTTTAAATTCTGAATTCTTAAACAACTGAGAGACTGACAAGCTAAGTAATATTAGTAAACTGATCTTGCAGGGGGAATCTTGAATTCCAATCTTTTTATTAAGTGTATGGTGGTCTTTAATTGTGATTTAAGTTTTCATTTCCTTTATGATTGATGATGTTGATAATTTTATTATGAATGATCGTGGTCATTCATAGATCTTTTTTTTTTAAGTCTCTGCTCAGTTCTTTTGCCTCTTTCTTAAGTGGTTTGTCATTTTATTACTGAGCTACAGAGTTTGTTCCTATGTTCCAGAAAGGAGTCATTTGTCAGATATATGTTTTATGAAAATGTTTCTAGTCGATGGCTGGTTTATTTCTTTCTTTTTTTGGTTTTATTTTGAAGAGAAGGTCTAAATTTGATGAAGTTTAATTTATCAATTTTTTTTTGAATCATTGATGGCTCATGTTGGCTTCTCTTAATGTCGTGAAGATATTAAGGGAATAAAGGAAAAAGCTTTCTGATCATCTCATTAAAATAGTTATACTATTTTATCATATTCCCCATCTATTCACAACTAAAAATATAACAACCAAAACAGCAAAAACCCTTAGCTAAGTGTATCTACAACAAACTTCCAGCAAATTTCATATTTAAGAGTGAAATATTGAAAGTACTCCCAGTGATATTAGGAACAAGACAAGAATGACCAGTATTTTAAGTTTAACTCAACTTTGGGTTCATGATCATTACCCATAGCAAAAAAGCATGAAAAATACATAGAAATTATCAAGAGAGGAGGAGAAGAAATGAAAAGTTATCATTTTCGGACTGTATGATAATTTACATATAAAAATCCAAAGTAATCTGTAAAGTATTTGAATAAATAAGTTTAACAAGGGCTCTATATACAAGATAAAATTAAAAATCACTTATAATTCTATATTATATCAACATATAACAAAGAATGAAAATCTAAAAAGATTAAACATTTATAATACATCGGAATTGTTAAATACCTAGAAAGAAATCTTGAACACATATTTACAAGACCTGTACCCGAACACAATGAAACATTATTGAGAGAAACTAACAAAAATCTAGATAAAGAGGAATATAACATGGTTGTATTTTTTCTTAAGAATCAATGTTGTAAAGATTCTCCCCAAATAGGTCTATACATACAGTGCAATCTCAGTACAAATCTACCATGTGTTTTGTTTTGTTCTATCCCCGAGGGGGTAGTTGGAAAATATTTTTCTAAGTGTCATGTGTAAATACAAAGGTCAAGCCGAGACTGTCTTGAAGTTTAACAATGTTAGATATATGTTTGTTTGCATATCAAGATACTTTAAAAAGCTGCAGGTATTAAGAGAGTGTGGTATTAATGCAGTAACAGACAAACAAGTGGAACTAGAATAGAGAATCCAAAAACTGACCTAACCCTACATGAATATTTAATTGAGATAAAGTTGGCACTGCAGAGGAAGTAAGATTATCTTTCCAGTAATAGTACTTGGATAATTGGATAATGGATAATTTCATACTGTTCTTTTTTCTGTTGTAACAAATCACCCCTAAAACTTAGTGTCCTTAGACAACAGCATTCATTTACTTATCCCTCATTTTTGTGGCTGGGTAAAAGTTTTAGAGTAAGCTTAATTGGGCAGTCCCACCTGTAGGTCTCTCATAGAATTATAGTCAGACAGGCAAGAACTGGAACAGTGGAGGTATGGAATCTCCTGGGAATGCTCAAGCCTGTCTGCACATTAAACATATGAAAATTATCTCAATCTCACTGGTAATTAGGGAAATGGACATTAAAATTTCAGCAGCATATCACTTGGCCTCCACAAGAATGGTTTAAATTAGAAAAGCATGGTTGATGAGGAGCAACTCAAATTCTCAGGCAGTGCTGTTGAGAATCTAGTTTCATGAAACCACTTTTGAAATCCATTTGGCAATATTAATAAGGCTAATATTTGTAAATCCTAAGGCCCAGACATTACTTTTACTGGTTTACTAACCAGCTAGCAAATGTTCATCTAAACATGAACACCACTTTACCAGGTTTATAGCAGAATTATTTGAGACAGCAGGAGCATTAGTCGAAATAGCAAATTGAAGACAACCTAAATCTCTCTCAAATTTAGGATGAATATATTGTGATTTTTTATACACTGGAATAATATGCAGACAAGAAGATGAAAGAGTTAGTGCTACTCATTACAATACAATATAGCTTAAGATCAGAAACATAATATTCAGTAAATATGCTAAATTCAAGAGAATGAATCTAGAAGTCAAAATAGAAGATATCTTTGGGAAGGGGAGAGGAGTCATGATGGGGGAACAAGACAGAGGTCCTTTTGTACTAGCAGTATTCTACTCCCTGAATGGATAATTAGTTATATTGGTGTGTTCACTTTGATAATTTGTTGAATGTTAGACTTCTCTAATAAGTATAATCCTTCAATAATATATTCAGTTTTAAAACCAACATTGCACATTATTCACTGGGAGAGACAAAGAAGCAGGTTAGTTTTTAATTAGGTTCCCTTTTAATAAAGCAGGTTATTATTATTTTCAATGATCCTGAGGAACACACAGACTCATTGGGGGCTGCAGAGCAAGAACCACGGTCGGAGGCTACTTCTCTTAGGACAACGACCAAATTAAGTATTAAATTGGCTTGCAGTAAAAAAAAAAAAATTTGCTGCGTCTTTGCGCACAGAGCGCCTTTCAGGGCCAACAGCCCCGACACATCCAGGACCTGGACAGTCTCTGCAGTCACTGCTGGACTCCCGCCCCAGCTGGGTTCTGTGCAGCCTTTCTCTCTCGGTCACTAGCATATGATTGATCACCTGGATTTGTGCTTCTGATTGGTGGGCCTGGGTCCTCTGCAAGTCAGGACAGTTAAGAAAAGGTACCTGGCATTTCACACTTTGTTATCATGCTTTGTAAAATGTGTCTTGCAGAGCGTAGGAAGAAGTTTCAGACACTGCCAAAAATGAATGACAGAACACACCCACCCACCCCACTTGTACGTGTCTTTGGGCTCATGTCTCCAACAAGGTTTGCTGGTCAGCCTAGAGTGTGCATATATCTGAGCTGTATGACAGTCCAGCCATTGCTGATTCCAATAAGGATTGATAGAGTCACAAGTGTCCTTCATTCTAAAATATAGTTAGCTAGCCTTTTGTAAAGCCTTGCCTTATTCCTGGTACTTAATTCATCCTCTGAGTGGTGTGTAAATTCTTATCACATACAAAGGTACTTTTACTATTTTCTGATGTACTAGAAAATTTTTATGTTTGCTATCTATGTCATAGCAGGTTTCTTTTTCTTTCTGAATTTTTTATTCTCATTTACTGAATATTTGAGAGAAAATAACCATCCTGGTTTACAAATGAAGGTATTTACTTCTTTAAGCCAGACGAACATTATTTCCCTTAACTAAATAGGTATACATTCTCCCCTTACACTTTAACATCTTTAATATCTGTTTGCATTTTGCAACAAATAGAACATAATAGATTGCCAGCATTTTTTCATTTTAGTGCTATGCAGCTTAGTTTTGCATCTTTTAAATAATCATATATTAGAATTGATGAAATATAATACTTATTTTTAAATACAAAAACAAAAGTTACAGATATGTGGTCAAGGACATATAATTATGCCTCCTAGTTATGAATATCTCTATTTAATATTATAGACCCCAAAAGTCAAGATTCTCCAGGAAGCTGTACAAACCCAAATGAAACCCTCTTCCAGTCCTCTGTTTTTACAGCTGTGTCATTTTCCTCTGTTCATCTCACAACGGCATCTGCAACCTTTTCTGTAGTCTGCTTTCCTGAGCTCACTGCCACAGAGACAACACTGTTCTTTTCCTTACTTGACTAAAGAGGGGTCACCCTATGAAAGTACACCACAGATTTAAACAAATGTATCATTATAATCATAGTACGAATGCATTTTATGTCTTGTTCTCCTCCATCATAAAAAGTCCCTTATTTTGCGTAACCCTTTCTTTCTCACACTGCTTGGGGATCAGTCATAACAGCTTACATTTGTGCAGTGACCTATGTCTTTTGATTTGCTTTTGTGTATATCACCTTACCTCACACGACTTGTCTTATGACGGGGTGGTTATTCTCATTTTACAGATGAGAAGACAGTGTTTGACCAAGCTCACATAATAGTGGGTGGTGGATTCCAAATTATGAATGTTTCTCAGACCTCTGAACCGGTCGTTGCTTCCTGGCCACTCTGCCCTTTGATACCCACACTTTGAATGTCCAAACTCTGTCTCTTCTGTTATTTTTGATTTACCATTTAATGATCTTGTAATAAAAAATTTGAACCAATAGTACTGTTTAGTGTTTCCCAGAAATACAATTCAGACTTTGTATCTGATATCCAGTGTTTCTGTTAACTGATTAAATCCTTTTCAGTTTAACATTGACAGATGACACAACAAATTAATTGCTTGAATTAATTTAGTGTTTAAATTAATTAATTTAGTATTTAGTATTTGGAGGATTTAGTATTTGCCTTCAACAGAAAATAAATTTTAAAGAATATGTCTTATACTGACATTGGTCTTACTCACTTGTCATCTTTTTCAACACCTTTTATTTCCAGTTATGTTTCGCCTGTATGACACAGATGGGAATGGCTTCCTGGACAGCTCGGTAAGTTTTTTCTTCAAATTTTCTGTGAAAATTTCAAAGTAGTGTTTTTCTGAAAAAAATGAATGAATAAATTTATAGTTATTACCACAGAAGACCTACTTAATGTAATTTCCATGCACTCTTCCAGCATTTTTATTGTCTTTTTGAAAGAGTGATCCAAAGAACCTGTTAGGATTACAGTTGTTCTACTGAATATTTCTACTACAAAAAAAAAGTGACTTTGTATGAACCGAAAGGTAAAAAATGACTCCAATGTTGTCTGAATAAAAACATCAGAGACAGTTGAGGCCACTGATGAAGAAGAAACAAAAATATGTATCCGAGCCGGGCGTGGTGGCCTGCGCCCGGAGCCCCAGCGACCCTGGAGGCCGAGGCAGGTGCATGGCCGATCCGGGAGTTCTGGGCTGTAGTGCAGTAAGCGATTTGAAAAAAAGCATATGTTTATCACATATATCAGTGAGATTTGACACTAAGGAAAATATTGAGAATACAATTAGAAATTAAAGAATTATAAATAAATTTAATTATTTTATTTTCTCATTTTTTTTAAGTATGCTTAGTCATATATGCTTTCAGAATAAGTAAATATATTTGAAAACTGCTTAACAAACTTCCCTTTTTAAAATGTCTCATCCAATTTTAAAGGCACTTTGCACTTGCTATTTATATTTTTAGTCCTAAAAAGCAACAGTAGAAAAGTAACATCTCTGTATAATTTAACTGAAAAGAATAATTAAATGCTGATTTTATTTGTTATATATCCAAATCATTGACAGTTTGCAGAGAGGTAGTTAGATTCTTACATTTCTGCTGTCCAGATTAGTGCCTCATATGTAAATCTATCTCAGGTTCCCTCCAATAATGTAATTAATATTTGCTAATAATGTTTAGCCTCTTACATTATTACTTGTTCTATAAAGAAAATATAAGAATGTTAATAAAAGAATAAGTGTCAGATTATGGAAATTTTGAAGAACACAGAAACATTAAAAAACAAATCCTTTGATACAATTAATACTGATTAAAATAAACATTATTTGCGGTAATGACTGAGTTTCTCTTATCATCTGGTGTACTTCCCCGTGGCAGAACTCAGACAGAATTTTACCAACAAAGCAAAGAAGTTGAAGACATACTCATGTGACACTGAGTGGGAGAAAGGGACATTAACCTCTCCAGAGAAAGATTCAAATATGTAATTCCTACTCTCAAAAATGACCACCCATCTGAATTGATGCTGTGGTTCTGCAGTTTCTTATGTTTGTCTTTCTAAATTTTTCACATGTTGTTATTTTCAAGTATGTGGTAACATACAGTTTTCCATTTAGGAAGACTAAGCCACACAATACATTTACTCGTTTTCTGGTGGCATTTAACAGCTAGGAATTCAGATTTCTTTAGTTATTTTGATATGCTACTGGAGTAACTCTTCTGATTATACTAATATCAGTTATATTTTCAATGCAGATTTGTTTTGTTTAATGTTTCTTTTTAATTAAATTAAAAGGGTGTTTCTTTACTAGGTTTCTAGCCATGGGTTGGCAGCTGATTTGAAAACTCAATCAAATGTGGGTTTTTTTGATCTTTGATCAATTTTTTTTTGCTAACATACAGTAGATTCCTAGCAATATTTATAATTATACTCCCAATATTAAATAATGAGTTTAGAATAAATAAATTTGTGATTGAAATAGTTTTTTTTTTTGTAATTAAAGGTCTGGATTTAATTTCTATGGCTTTTTCCACACACTTTGCTCCCCCAGTATATTTCTTTCAATATCAGGTTGAAATTGTGCCTTATGAGGTCATTTATCTTGGAAAGGTAAAGGTGTAGGAGTTCACATCTTGGAGATAAAAGAGGAAAA
The DNA here is from genome assembly GCA_029783875.1 of Phataginus tricuspis. Classification (NCBI taxonomy): domain Eukaryota; kingdom Metazoa; phylum Chordata; class Mammalia; order Pholidota; family Manidae; genus Phataginus; species Phataginus tricuspis. The sequence goes on along the minus strand of JAQQAC010008880.1, from coordinate 28,104,155 downwards.
TTGATACTTAGAAGAAATACCACTAGGTGTAATAATACTATTTAATGTTTATCAATCACTTGCAGTATATCAGGAAAGATAAATATGTTTCATGTAACAGCATGTTCGGTCTTTGCTACAATTCTATGCACTAGGTAAGATTAAAATATAAATTTTACTGATGAGAAAACTAAATCTAAGAGAAGTTAAATCTAAGAGACTTATCGAATGTCACATGCCTACATCATAGTCCACCAAAAATAAGTTTCATTCTTAAAACCATATCCACGGACTTCAACCATTCCATACCATTAAGGCACATATAACCAAACCAAAGACGGAGTAGGTGAAAGAATAGGCACACATACACACACACACACACACACACACACACACTTCCAGCCTATAATTTCAAGAGATTTGTATTAAAAAACTATCTGTAATAAAAAACACATATATTTGTATTGTTTCTGGGCAACCTGTGTTACATAAATCATTTTCATGACATATTTTCTGGAGAGAAAGGAGTGTAGCATTTGTCAGTTTCTCAGAGGGATCCATGAACCCCAAAAGAAAACCTCTTTTACCATATTTCCTCTTCATGCCATGAATATTAACTACACATATTAGGTCAGATATCTGAGTAAAATAATCTCTGATTAATATACTTTCAAGCCATATTTTTTATACTTATATTTTAAATTACCATACTATAAAACACCACTTTTAATTATGGCACTGACTACATTTTAAATTACTAGCATTTACAAAGTATGTTTCATCTTTCCTAGAGATAAAACATTAAAATATTAAATAGACACAAAAATGCAATGTTTAAATTTATTTAGCCAAGCCATATGTATTAAATAACTATTCTTTAAAGAGTTGACATTTGAGCAGAGTAATGTGAAAATTCAAACTAAAATTCTATCCCTTCACAAAATAAACTCCACATGTACTTAGCCTCTAAACTTTGACCCTGAATATTCCTCTAGTAGAGCAATTTCCCAGTAAATGGCTATAACAGTTAATGTACATATCAGCATAAAAATAAACCCCAAACACTTCCTTCCATCCTTCCACACCTGTTTTCAAGCCAAAAGGTCAGTATACTCAGTGGCTTAAAAATCACATCTTGTGAAACGATTCATATTTCTACTTTCATTAGATGCTCCTTTCCAAAGATGTTCTTCCTTAACAATCTCTGGAAGAAAATCTTTTTTTGTATAGTTATGCCCTCTCCTGGTGAAGATCTGTAAATAAAGTCCAAAATGAATTTATGTTTAGGCTTTTCTTTTATGTATAATCAGACCTTTAAAAGGGATATATATTTTTGTTGTATTTATATTTGTATATTATATTTATTGTGTATGTGTATATATATGTTAATCATATAACTCCTTTAGTTTTTGAGCTACATGTTGAACAAAACAATTTGTGTAAGTCAAAGTTGAAGAATTAAGACCTTGTATTAATTTTTTCTCTCCCTCTTCCTTTCCCTCTCCTCTAGGAGCTAGAAAATATCATCAGTCAGATGATGCACGTTGCAGAGTACCTTGAATGGGATGTCACTGAACTTAATCCAGTAGGTCTATGAATGAAATGAACTGTTGGTGAAATTCTAGAAGTCCCCTTTCTATTTTGTCTTTTTTGGGACCTGAATATTTTGCTCTCATTTGTTTTTGTTTTTGTTTTGTTTTTTATAACTCTAAGTTACTATTTCTTATCAGTGGCCAAAGTGGATTCTGAACAACAAAAGATGTATGTGGTGTTCTGAAACTCTTAGCAGCAACTTTTGCTTTTCTTCTTTATGGAAATTAACTGGAATTGTGGTCATGTATACACGTGAGGTATACAGGCACTGCTGATGGACACGTGACGGTCATGCCATGTCATTCAAAATAGAATTAATATGTATATGTTTTTCATAATCTCTATGAATTTTTATTATGTGAAGACAGCTAGAATAATCATTCTAAGAGAGGATGAAGGTGGTTAAGAGGAAGACGATAGTTCACTGTGCACAGCACACTATGTTATCTCATGTGTACGTGTTAATGCTGGCAGCTCTCTGATGTAGGTACTGCTATTTTAGTCACTTTACAGATGAGGGGATTGAGATGCCAAAATATTAAAGTTACTTGCCCAAAGTTTTCTTTAGTTAGTTAAGACAGAGCTAGGAAATTTTAATCAAATTGCTTAAAGAAATAGTATCTAACAACGTATTTGAAAACATAAAAACTTACTTGCCATAGATTTATAGCAAATGTACAGCATTATTCAAATGTATATTAAAACATACTTGATTAAAAACTTTGACTTTGGCCACAGGTAATATTTTGGGGAGAGTTGGTAAGTGTCACTCATTTTAGTTCATTTTTGAAACCAAATGCATTTAACAAGTCGTACATGAATTAAGCAAGTACAAATCAATTTTATTTAAATGGTTTACATCTTACATGAGTTATAAAAGCTATTCTTTAAGCACTGTTCACATTTATGCAGTTAACAGCATGATAATGGCATGATTTTGTGATATGGGAGCTCCAATTGCATTTCTCTTGCTTTGTAAACTAATACCAGTAACTACAACAAAGTCACATGCAATGTCACATGCAGAGGAGGGCGCATATCTGTACTGGGATTGGGTTTTTCCAAGTGTTAACTAAACTCGTTTTCTTTTTCTTTTTCTTGTTTTTTTTTGGATGTGGAAATGCACATGCTATGCACATAATAAGTGGCAGATAGCATTAACAAAGCTGCAGTTTGGATATGGAATAATAAAGTAGATGGTAACATGTATGTAATTCTAAAAATACTGCTTGATTCATCTTAGCACAATTTTCACTAACATCAAGTGATTTCTTACAAATTCCGGGGCCTGTTTCGGTTATGTTAATCTAAAACGGCTTTCTCCAGCCTATGCACCTTAAAACCTGTGAATGCCAATCAAGTCCCGGTGCTCACTGGAGTGACAGAAGGAAAGGGGATCTTTTTTGAGCTGCTTTAAGAGCAGAAGAGGGCACCACCACTTCCCGGCCAATTCCCATGGGTGTGGAGCACAGACTTGAGAAAAGGAGGAGCTGGATGCTCTGAGGGAGGGAACAACTGGTATCTGGTTAGTCTGATTATGACAAGCACCCACTGGAAAATCCCAGTAGTAACCTATGTGGTGTTCTTTGTCTTTTGGCACAGCAACTTTTGCTTTTCTTCTTTATGGAAATTAACTGGAATTGTGGTCATGTGTACACGTGAGGTATACAGGCGCTGCTGATGGACATGTGATGGTCATGCCATGTCATTCAAAATAGAATTAATATTTTAGAAGCTTGCCATTTCTATGTGTGGTAAAACAGTACAAAGTCAAGGTAAAAAGCACCTTGCACCTTGTGTTTGCTGTCATAATCACTGCCTCGTCCTACTTAGTGATCCAACAGCCCTGCCCATTTTCACCACATTACCAGGCCCCCGATAAGTCTGCATGTATGAATAAGAGAACTGAACGTTCAAGGTTGATGGCAGTCAGTAGAGAAGACTGAGATGTCCTTGGGAAGAATGTTTAAAAACTAACCCAGGCTCTAGCATTAGATGTATCAGGCACAAAATGAAGGCATCAGCCATTGAAACAAATGCTCTCTTCTCATTTATTCATTTCCACTAGTTCATTAACATGTCCTTAAGGGGCAGAACATCTTAATGAGATCTTATGCCATTTTTCAAATTCTAAATAATTTTCCCTGTCTTTTTATCTTAAGAATTATTAAATAATTATTTCAGCATCATTTTGTTCCAAAAAATCTCCAATACCTGTAGATAAGCTAGTTTCTATGAAGGAAAATAACCTGATTTACAAATTCTTCCTGAGAAAAGACACCAGTCAAGTAAGTTCAAGAAGTTTTAGGCAAACAACAGTTCTATCAACATTTTATGTACAGCCAACCCTTGAACAACATGGGAGTTAAGGCTGCCAACCCCCCACACAATAAAAAATTGACACATAACTTTTGACTTTCCCCAAATTTAATTATCAAGAATGTACTGTTAACCAGAAGCCTTACTAGTAACATCAATAGTTGATTAACACATATTTTGTATGGTATATATATTATATACTGTATTCATACAATAAAGTAAGATAAAGTAAAGAAAATGATTTTTCAGATTGTCTTAAATCTCTGAAAAAATTCCAATATATTTATTGGAAAACTTCTAGGTATAAGTGGACCCATGCATTTCAAACCCATGTTGTTCAGGGGTCACTGTATTGTATTTATTGCACGTTTTGAAATTTTTGTTCTTATGCCCTCTGCATTTGACTGATTAAACTTTGATTGAAGTTCATTAAAATCTCCACTTAGATAAAGGTGATGAGTTACTCTCTTCATTGGTGTCCTAACCATGTTTGCCACTTTTGTGCCGTAGATGGGAAGTACTTTGCCTTCCCAGAAGCCAAGGGTGATATGTTTAGAACTCCCATATAATTTCTGCTAATACAATACTGACAACACTATATGAAGGATGATCTTTGAAGATTCTTATAATATATTAACACATTTAACCCTCACAACAACCCTTTGAATTAAATACTGCTATTAGTACCATACACCTGAGAGATAAATGTATTACAACGAAACACTGCAGAGAACATTTTGGGTCACTTTGTGTAAGCCATCTTTAGAAAAGAAGTCTAATCAAAAATGACTTGATTGTTTAACTTCTTGGCTCTATTAATTACTGAAAGGCAATGAAAAGCAACTTAATACCCCTGCCCCTTACCACTTAGCAAAGAATTATTTCAGTACTTTGCCATGAAGTTAATTTGTTCAGACATTATCTGGCATATATTTGAATTAAAAAAAATAATCTAGAGAAAGCAATTAAAACCACCTTCACCCTTAAAGATACTTTCTGCCTTTAGCTATATCATTCAGTGATAAAATATTAAAAAGTTAAGCAATTTTTTTCTAAACGTTGATCAAGTATTCAGGTTCTAGAAACATAAGAAAGCCACTGTACCCTCAGTAATAGGATTAACATTGTACCAAGTTATCTAGATATTATCTCAACTCTCCACTTAGCTGTTCATCACAGTTTGTTATAACCAATTCAGTGCAAGGCCCTCTTGTATCATTATGAAATGTATCTTACTGACTCATTGTAAGTTTTCTTTTATCTCCTTTACTCCAGATCCTTCATGAAATGATGGAAGAAATCGACTATGACCATGATGGAACAGTCTCTCTGGAGGAATGGATCCAAGGAGGAATGACAACAATTCCACTTCTTGTGCTCTTGGGCTTGGAAAATGTAAGCATTTACACAAAGCGGATGGCCTGGTGGCAAGTCAGTGGGGTTCTCTATTATACATTTTGACGATAAGTTGATTTAGCCTTTTTCTATCGTTAAGCATGTAGTGAGTGCCTGGGTTTTTTTTAACAAGTATGCCACAGTGCAATTCCAGAGTAAATCCTTGTGTAGCAAGATTCACCACACACATACTGATTCATTTAAGGTTATTAGTTATTATCTTACTGTTGCTCCCTCTTTTTCCTCTATTTCAAGTGCAACCTAGTTTTTTAAAATATTGACCTTCTGTGGTTCTTGTCCACCACTTTGCTGCCAACCCCCAAATTTTTCATATTTCTTGTTACCACCGATAACAATTTTGTAGATTCAAAACTATTCAAGATACCACATTTTTAAGTGAGGTTGCAAGAAATCCTACACCTTGTGTTTGTAAAACATGAGAATACATAAGACTGTGCTAGTACCTACGTACCTGTGGTTTGGGGGATATACAAACGGGCTTCAGGACTATAACTTTTGTCTCTTTTTCACCTGGATCTTTAAATTCATTTACATTCAGGTAAATCTTACCCTTTGTGAGGCCTGTGGGATTTTAGATATGGTGAGCAAAAAGATAAATTACTAATAGGTGTTATATAAGAAATTACCCTTGAAGTAAATCATTTCTTGACATAAAAATAATAAATATAGATCTATATCTCTACATTTTGAGTGTTAATGAAACAATATTTCCTTGTATCTGATGTTCATATAGATCAAAGTATCTTTTTGTAATAATTTGTATATATCTGTCATAAATATTTGTTTAATTGCTTAATATATCTTCTGACAAAAGCATATATAAATCAGACTCTTGAGAGAAAACGAAAAGAAAGTTGACAAAATGTTAACATTTTAAGGTTTAGTATATACTTAGTACTGAAAAATAGTTGCCAGTTCAGTGACTATAATGGGGTACGTGGTGGGGACTTGATAATAGGGGCGATTGTAGTAACCACAATCTTGCTCATGTGAAACCTTCATAAGGTTGTATATCAATGATACCTTAATAAAAAAAGTAGTTGTCAGTTGCTAGTCAAGAAGCCCTAATGATACTGATTTCCTTGGAGGGAGTTTTACACTTTTAAAGCTAAAATTTTGCTTAGTCTCAATATTGATGGAAATTCTAGTATGTGAAAGAATGAGAAAAGATGTAGGAATGAGTAAGTAAACCATGTGGTGGTTGGGAGGTTGGATGGGAAAATGCAGAAATGGAGATTTAGTGAGATATATTTTAACTATCATAGAAGGATTTTGAAAATTGTTTTTCTTTGAAAATTATTACTTAGAAGTCTTTATGATTTTATTCATAAATATAGATATTTACAAAGTTATAAAAATAGAATGGGTAAATATAGTCTACAAATATATATGGATTTCACTAAAATATTTTAAACAAATATACCTCCTCAGTTTCTAGTGTAGCAGTAACTTTATTTCAGCTGAATGACAATTCTTTGCCATTAATGTCCATCAGGTTAGTAATACAAAATTTACATTGTAATCATATTCTTAAATTTGCATTTTGTGTATTTAGTAAAAAACATGGTTTTGGAACTTAATATGAAAAATTAGGGTTTCAAAGTAGTAACCTGTTTCCAAAGCTGTGTTCCCAGTGATTGCCACTAGGTGGCAGGGCTACATAGTGTAACATTTATAGGTCCTCTTAACTGAGATGCGATCTTTTTCTCCAGCCAAGAATTCTGAGATCCTCCACTTAAAAAAAAAAAAGCCTCTTAAATTGTCTTTTAATAAAATGTATAAGCCCTGTAATTATGATCAGAAAACAGAACATCTATTTGTTAGAAACAACGTTTTAATTCCAAGGCATTTTATAAAGCAGGCATGACACAATGACAACTGAGTGATGAGGGCCTTTTTTAGTAATTGAGATTTATGTACTTTTCTGTGGGTAGTTAATGCGTTATGTTATTACCTGTAGAGAATTTGATTCATGGTGTTTTTTCCCCCTTCCTTCCCCCGTCCCACTCTTGCTAATCAAATTGGACATCTCGAAGCTCTAGGTTGAGTTTAGCCATTTATGGTAGGACCTCTCTTGTTCTGTTGTCCTGTATATTCTTGTGTATTGTCGATTATGAGCACAGGGAGTAGCTTCTAATTGATAGTGCATGTTAAATACCACAGTGTATTTGAAAGTGACTGTGCTGTACTAGCCAAATTACATAGACAAGAATATTGTCCTGGGGGAGTAATCCTCACTTCTGATGTAAGGGAGAACAGTTGTGATTTCATTGTAGTTTATTTTTCTCAACCAACAGAACTTTAAAAGCTACTCTACTGTAAATAATGTCTGTTTTAGTTCCAAATTCCAAAATAGTTTATCAGAACCTGATTGTACATCAAAAATGCTAGAGTAAGAGTCATTTCCTTTCTCTTAAAAGAAGTCCTTCAAACTTCATGATACCCAATATGAAATGGTCGAGGCTGTTACAGCTGAAGGAAGATTGAGAATTTGGCAACATATGTAGTTTTGATTATAATAAAAATGCATACCTGAAACTTACTCATTCTTCTTTCAGCATTCATCTCACTGAAGAAATTTTTTTAATCTCAATTTTCAATTTAAATGTTTTCCTTTCTAAAACAATTTTATTTAGCAATAAACTCTGCTCCAAGGATTGGCAGATTAGTCTGTAAAGGACAGATAGTAAATAATTTAGGCTTTGTGAGTCATAAGGTCTCTCGTAGCAACTGCCCAACTCTGTCGTCATAGCTCGCACAAAAACACACAGACACCACATAAATAAATGGAAGACCAGGGCCATGTTCCAATAAAACTTTATTTACAAAAACAGGTTGCTGGCCAGATTTGATCAAGGACCATAGTTTTCTGACCCCTGATTTTATTCTATCACCAATCTGTCACTTTACAAACAGAAAGAGTTTTAATTTATTTTTGGTCACTTAGGATGAAGGACTCAAATACCTTCTATTTAGCTCAATTAAACAACCCCAGCAAGACATGAGGACTGATGAAGAGAGAGCACAGTAGTGGTGAACTTCATCAGAGTGGGATTCACTCTGGCCCTTGTATTAACTAATGAGGTTATTTTATGCCAGCCAGTCATCCTCTCCGGACATAAAAAAATGTTAGTCAATAATATCCCTTTCCTTTTCTAGTATTCTTTCAGTTTAGACATTCCTTTTCCTAGATGAACAAGATAATGTTCGATTCCTGAATTCTGTAATTTTGCATCACTTTTTCAAGGCAAATCCCTGAATTCATATTATCATTAAAAAAAGAAAAAACAAAAAATCATGAATATACATTTAAGGAGGAGCCTGGCTTGAAATAATAATAACTTAGATGTTTAGTCTTGTGTTGTGCCCACATCTGCCTGTATGGTTTTATAAAAGATATATAGTTTGATTTCACTAAATGTACTCACAGAATCCTGGGCTTTAATCCCTATTTGTAGTTTAAACTTTGCCATTGATTGAAATGTTTTGGGACATATTTTTTTGCTGGATTCAATGAAGTAAAAGTAATTGGTTTGCCTCCTGATTTCTGATGAAATGTGTCCCCTGATGAAATTTATTAGTATGATGGAAAGCAGAAGATGATGTATTCTTAATAGACTAAGCTATATCTGGACAACTAATGTTTCACTCACTATTTTTTAAAGTGCAATTTGGTTGAGTTGTTCCGCTGTTTATACATTACTCAATCTAGAAAGGAGTTATGAAGCTGGATAATGCAACAAATCCAGATTCCAGGGTCATTCAAGGAAAATAATTATGTTGTATGTTACTGCTGTTGAATTTGCATTTAAACCTTTAGAATGGCAGAATTGGGGCCTGACTTCAGAAAGTTCAATCTGGAGATAAGCAGTTGATTGAAACTCTGCTCAGAATTTTAGGATTTCTCTGTATTCTCTTTGCCCAGGCCTGATATAGCTCATCTTTTGGTCAAAAAAGAGCAGTTTCTTTCATAACATGATTTTTGGGAGACCTTGAATAGAAAAGTAAGATAATTTAATGGTGCTTATTATTTAATGAGTTGGAAATAACTTGCAACATTATATCTTATGTGTGTTATAATGAAGTCATTTGAAACAGCAATATACCTGGGTGTGTGGATAGGAGTATTTCGACTGTGACATCAGTGAAATTTCTCCTTGAGGTCTTTAGAAAAAAATGATATTATTTATAAAATGTTATTATTTATAATAGCACAAGTTCACTTGAACACTATATGTGATATTAGAAGTGTTTAGGGGAAAGCTAAAACTTTAGAATCTGCTAGGATAATGAAATAGGTTTCAAAAAATTCCAAAGGGCATTCTTCTCTTTGAAACCTCCTTTTGACTTCTTGGAGATTAAAAGGAGAGGAAGAACCTGGAGCTCCTTCTCTGTGTGAACTTGCCCAGGTTTATTAAGCACTTCTCTGTTCGAATCAGTTCACAGAACTGAACTGCTTCATTATAAAATATGGTGTTTTCTTAATATCAGGAAAAATTTCTATTAAGAAGAATGTCTGATCATGAAAAATCAGGGAACAAAAGTTTAATGAAATAAAGTAATAACAAACCTGCAAACATCCTTCTCAATCTTTTGGCTGAAACATGGGGATGTACACAACTCAACCCAATGAAAGTAATATTATTTGCTGTTTATATAACACCAATCTTCTGAGGAGCTAAATTGACTTCACGGGTATTATATAATGAAACCTCACACCATGGCCTGAGAGAGGAAAGTGGGTACTTTCATTTAATTACAGAGAAAAATAAGAAGAAACGAGAAATGGCTTATCTACCTTTTCAGAGTGGCCAGGAATCAAGCCTTCCAGATTCCTTCTTCATTTCTTTCTTATAAAGATGAGTTCCTTTCTATGGCAATAAATATTTATTTGCAATAGAAGTACTAATAAGAATATGGTCTATGGGCTGATAGAATATAGTAAGGGACAGGGTCTCTCCCTCTCCCACTAAGGTTACCATCTAAATAAGACAAACAAGACAAGACATGAAAATACAGAGTTGCAGTAGAAATTGCACTGCTGAGAAGTAGTTGGCTCCTGGTTTAAATTTCTTCTCCTGAAGTCACATACATAGTTCATCCTTTGCATATTTTGGCAATGTATCCGGGTAAGAGTTATAAAGCTATTTAATTTGTTTTTTTGGTAAATTATTTTGTGTCTGGGTAATGGATTTGTACATCAGTTGCAGCCTGTAACATGGCTAAGTGTTCTGATTGACAGAACACCCACGTTCAGACTTGTTTATTTTTGATAAGGAAAATGCCAGCTAACTTAGTCCATATGTGCTCTTCAACAGGATGAGGCTTATTCACATGTAATGGACACTCATTTAAAAATAAAATGAAAAGAATTATAAGAACAGTAATACATATGAAAATTAGATTTTTCCTTTTTCCTTTTCACTGAAAGATGTTTTTTAAGCATTAAACTGCTACCTTTATCAATATAATTTAACAGAAATCAACAACCCCATTACTTAAGCTTTTCACATCAGTATGCTTTATTCTTATCTGAAGGAATAGACATTTTAAGATATAGGCAGTTTGGGAAATATAGCAAAGTTAAATACGCATATAAAGCATTCCATTCATATAATAAAGATACTAGAAATCTTATGACTCTGGCAAATCAGAACTGGATTAGAAATTACTACAGAACTTATTTCTTAAGTTTGGAAGAAAATTGAAACACTGATGTCTTCTGATATCATCTCCATGACACCTTCTACACAACTGCTTTTGTTGAGAGCTTGTTTATCCTTTGTCAAAAAAATGAGTCTGAGCTTTGTCAAGAACTGTGAAGAGTCTGAGAGTTACCCTACTTGCAAATTAGCAACTTAGTTTGCCAGAGTTTCGTGGATGAGAGGGCATGAGACACCTGGGTTCAAAAACAAAGGACTTGTTTATTCACAGCAAAATTAGCGATAGGATCTTCATGTCTCCTTGCCCACAAAGTCTCATGGGGGCTTGGGAACCCTGGCTTGCGGAAACTGAATCTTTTATAATGTACGCTAAACAAATCTGCTTTATCCTTTGCTTAGAAGGGAGGGATTATTTTTATTATACTGGACAGTATGTAAATCTGCCCTCTGCTCTGGAGGGAGACACATCTGTATTGTCCAAGGCTGTTTGTTATTCATATATTTTTGAAAAGATAGCCTGGAAGAAAAGAAAGTTCTTCTGCTTACAAAATGTGCAGAAATTCAAGAGACCCATGGAGAATTGTCTCCCAGGAGGCATTTTCATTAATGTTTCATGTTAAGATGCAGATTTGACATTTCTGGTTCTAATATAAGAATTAGTTACTGTGGATTTAATTGGGTGCTTCATATCTGGTGCTTTATCTCTTGTCTTGGAATAGAAAAAAATAGTGGTGAGGAAACATTATTATTAATATTTTATTATCAAGAGAAACAAGATGATCGGGACATATTTATGTCATCACACTGCTACAGAAACTGTATTAGCTCCCCAGCACATAGTAAGTGCTCAAAAAATTATTCTGTACTCTAAAATGACAACTTAGCTAACCTGAAAAATTATGATACATAATGATTTCTATAGGATACCAATAAATGATGTCTAAAAAATTCTGAGTTTGATACAATTTGGTGAATGATATTCAAGGACTACATGTTAAGAAAATGATGTTAAGTAAAGTAATGATATATAATAATATCATTTAATATTTTGACCTTCTTGTAAGGAATTTGAGAGGCTTATAAGCATAATATTTCATTGTACTTCATTCTTGAATAATGCAGATTTAGTTAAATACATATTAGAGAAGTGGCTATTATAATATTTACCTAGAAGAGTAAATCATAATTACAGTTGTTATGCTAACATGAGAACTAAACTCAAGTTTCTGTTGAAGCAAATAACAATAGTCTTTGTTAAAAATAAAGAGTAATGCATTTTTAATATTTTTGCCACCTTTCTATGAGATTTAAAATCATTTGTATTTTGTAAGAGAAGCAAAATGATAATGCAATTAGGTCCTTAAAATGTTTACCTTTATAATTTATGATTTGAAACATGCAAAAATATATTAATGTAAATTGTAAAACATAAAGAATCCCCTACTGAAGCCATGGTCCCTAGTAACTTACCTTAAAGTCCTGTTCTTTCCCATCCCATCCCTCTGCCTCCTTACAGGACCTCACTACCACCATGGAACTGGAATATTCCTCCTACTAAGCAAGGATTAACAACTTTTTTCCAAATTTTCATTCCTCAGGTTTTTCCACTCATGAGTTTTTCTTTATTCATTTACTGTTTATGGAACTGTGCTGAGCGTAAAGTATTCAAAGGCGAAGGACGTGTCCCTGTCCTTACGGAGTACTCACTTTGGCAGGTCATTATGATGGTTTGGGACATGCTGTTGAACTGTTGACATTAGACAAGAAGTTGTGGGTTGCTATAGCATCTGAGATTTGTTAGCAGGATCTCATTCCACTAGAGCACATGTGTTTTTCTAGACTCGGTGGCGATCTTGGAGAAAGTGAGGGATGAAATAACAGATTGTCTTCCAGTGCCTCAGCGCAGCTCTGAATTGTTTTGGCACTTACATATTCCACTGTTTATTTCATTAAGTGAAATCTGTTTCTCTTCCATCCCTTGCAGAATGTGAAGGACGATGGGCAGCATGTGTGGCGACTCAAGCACTTTAACAAACCTGCCTACTGCAATCTTTGCCTGAACATGCTAATCGGTGTGGGGAAGCAAGGCCTCTGCTGCTCGTGTGAGTATGTTTGCTTTGCGCAGGCGTCAGCTCCAGTGAGTATGTTTGCTTTGCGCAGGCGTCAGCTCCAGTGAGTATGTTTGCTTTGCGCAGGCGTCAGCTCCAGTGAGTATGTTTGCTTTGCGCAGGCGTCAGCTCCAGTGAGTATGTTTGCTTTGCGCAGGTGTCCGCTCCTGTGAGTATGTTTGCTTTGCGCAGCTCCAGCGAGGAAAGCCTGACATGGAGGAACAGTCCTGTCCGCAGATGGAGACCTAAGAGATAAATCTGACCCTTCCTATATCTATGCTTTATGTTTCCTTGCAGTGTGGTTTTTAATGTTTAGGTAACTCTAGTTTTAACTTTCTTCAATTTTGGGAAACACTGCCCTTGGAATAGAGTGAAGGACATTTTCCAATTCATTAGCTGTTTTCTTTCCACCGTTTAATTTATTCATGATTCCCAATTTCTTCTGCTATTTTTATTAAATATCCACTGGTTTCTCATATCTTACTCATATTTGTCATTTCATTTTTCTAAGTTAACCATTTTATTCACATTTTCTTCCTATAATGCGCCAATTTCTTTAGGTCTTTTTAAAAAAACATTCAATTAATTGATTATCAATTTGCATTTACATTAAGAAATCACAAAGTATACACTCATCTTACACCTCAGGCACAAGATTTTTAATGCTATCAGGAAGAAAATCTTCATATATGGTTAATGGATATTGGAATCCAAAGCATTTCCAGTTATGAATCATGGCCATTTTCATTTCAGTACACTTATCCTTGCAATTTTCATTTCATTCTATTAAGTGAGTCTGGCCCATGAATTTTCTAATAACGTATGTAACAGTTGATTTAGAAAAGTCACCTAAGTATTTATAAATAAACATGTATGCCTAAGAAACTTTTACATTCTCTGATGCCCCTATTAACACAGAGGGAATATTGTGTCCTCACTAAAGTGTCACGTTCTCTTGGTCCAGCAATATGTTCATCCATGTTCTTTTCTGCTATGTATGGAGTTAATGAAACTGTCAAATTTATTAGACACATCTCTTTTGTACATTCATATTAAATCTAATTTCTTACCTGGCTTCCATACAATACACAGTTTTCAATATTGTTTTCAGCTAGATGCTTCTATGGTAGGATATTTGGAAATTGGCTTTCAGATGCATTATTTGACATTAAAAACCGTGTTTTAGTGCCACATTTAAGCAATTTCTAAAGTGTTTAAGGATTTTAATAAAGTTACATGAAATTGCCATATGTCACTTTAGAGGACAGTTTCTAGTGGCCACATTTGAAAGGCTAGTTACATTAGAATATTCTCCATGTATGAAGGAAGTTTGTTTTTAAAGTTTTATTATTTTTGAGGGAAAGAATTTTCCGTGGTAGATTCTGTTAAGTATATGAAAAGAAATGATAACTCTCAGATAATGTGAGGGATGCCATATAATGAGAATTTTGCTCTCAAACTTTAACTGATTAATATGGCAAATGCAATATTCTACATTACTGCCAATATGGAAAAGAAGAAATAGTTTTCTTCCTCAGTTTTGCCAAAGGAAATCACAGGGGTGGACATTTTGGAAGAGCTTTACTATATAAGTGTCACATGGGTTTAGAATTTTTCACTCTAATTTCATGTAGTACTTAGTTTTTGTTTTATTGAGAGAGCTATGTGATTGTGATTGTTTTTATCTAATATTTATTGTCTTTATGCATTTAGAACTCTTACTTTGGAAGCAGTGTTTTATTAAAAGCTCATCTGTACATGACCCTCAGAATCAAGCCACGAAGTAATTTGTAGGTGCCAATAAAATATGTGTCTTAAATTTACATCACATAATATAACACACACTCAGACATGTTTGTATAAGTATATATGTATGTTTATATATAAAAATAAAATTTTGCATATTATATATGTAATGTATATCATAATGCTGCTAAGCAAAGGTTGCTCCTTCAGGACAAACAGTGCCACAATGACAAATGAGGGATGAACTATTATTGAAGGCCTGGCGTGTATGATGAAATCTATTCTCTGGAAATAGACTAATCAGCCATTTAAGGTTTAGATAAATCAATAGACAAAATAACATAAACTCAAGGGCTTTTATTCCCATGCCCTCCAGCTGCTCTCATGCCTATACTTTGTAAAATATAGACCTTTTCCTTCTAGCAAATGACACCAAGCCATTTGGCAGTCCTCAATTTGTCTTTAATATTTTTGTCATCTGGGAATTATTGTGTAAAGTTTGAGTGAGGCCTGATTTAATTAGGCATTTCCTGCTATGCCATGATAGAGGAGTCTTGGTCTTTCACATGCATAATATTTCCTGTACTAATTGGCCTTTTGTATTCAATGGTAAAAACAGTCGACTTAGACTTTTCCTTGATGTGGCTGATTGGATTGATTAGGGAGCAGTGGATATGAAATGAGGTTCTGTTAATGTCATTCTTTCCCTATAAAATTGCAATCAGGACCAGGCTGAGCTCTGAATTTGTGTGCATGTTTCTTTTCAGTTTGCAAGTACACAGTCCATGAGCGCTGTGTGGCTAGAGCACCTCCTTCTTGCATCAAAACTTATGTGAAGTCCAAGAAGAACACGGATGTAAGTATGGGGCCATGCTCACTTTCTGAGGGTGACATTGAGGAATGTCTCCTCTTACCATGCTGCTCTGGTTCTGTTCTAGGTCATGCACCATTACTGGGTTGAAGGCAACTGCCCAACCAAGTGTGATAAGTGCCACAAAACAGTTAAATGCTACCAGGGCCTGACAGGACTGCATTGTGTTTGGTGTCAGATCACAGTGAGTAACATCGGAAAACGAATCCCCAGCGTTCCCTCACAATGAAGACTGTGTATCCCATGCTCTCTGAGAGTCCTGCCCTGGAAGATCATGCTGAATGTTAGACTTAGTCAGCATAAAACCGTGGATGTTTCTTATCTCACGTGGCTCCCAATGGGGTAAGGGTCTAAGCCAGATTTGTCCTCACCGAATCCAGAATGTTAGGGCTCATGACCACCTTAGAGATGGGGCCATCGTACAGGGGCTCTGGCAGTTCCCTGTGTAGTGATCAGAGCCACAGCTAGAGGTGGGCAGGGAGCACAGGACACTGAGTGGGTAAAGCTCAGCTGTCCCTCTACCCGACAACAATAGTTTGGTAATTTTCTGCTGTTTGACATGCAAACTTATATTAATCACAGAATTTTGGGGCTTATAAAAGGTATATAAATGAACAATATGGTCCAAAGACTTAATTATATAGTGAAAGCACTAAGACTGAGAAAATCTAAGCAAATTGTTGTTGACCACATGGCAAGTAGGTCCATGTTTTACTTCTTGATTCCTCTAGAAACTCGTTTTTACCCTTCTTCACAATATATTGTTGCCATGCTCCTTCAGCTAAATCATGAATTGAGTGATAAGAGATATAAATGTAAACACTAGTCATTAATGGCACTGACAGTTGAGAAAGAAGAGGTAAATTGGTCTTTCCTGGGAAATGTTAGGGCTCTACCCAGTTTGCATGACTATCAAAGTGTGCTTTAAATAACTTCTGGAATAAATGCAGTTGTTACATGGTCCCCCTAGTGTTTCATGTTTAATTCCTGAAAATTAATTAGGACACACATTTTCAAGAATAACCATTTTTGGCAATATAGTACAAAAATATTCATAAGCCTGGGTTCCTCCCAACCCCATTGGTTTGGTTTGGTTTTCCAAATAGTATATGATTCCTACTGTTATTGGATGACTTATTTTTGCATTTGGGAATAAAACAGAAGGAAGCACTGTTTCAGTTAAGGGAATAAATTTCTCTCTAGTGCCCCTCAGTCACCCGCTCCAACCACACCATTTCAATTTTTTTCTTAAATACATGCACATGCATATGGGATAATGGGAAAAACAAACTGTGTCTTGCATTGCAAAAATACAATTAAGTACTTTTTTTAATGAACACATTTTCTTTGATCATTTTCAGCTATTACTCGGTTAAATTGTATTTACGTTTGAAATTCCCTCAATAACAAAAGATGGTTTTATTTTTTTTTTGAAGGATTTGGTTATTATCATAAAATGTCTAGCAATGATTTAAATTACACATATGAATCATTTAAACATATCAGGTTCTCAGTTTTTAAAAGCCCACAACTATTTCATTTTTTTAAAAAAAACTGTGCACATTTAAAAATTACTTTTTTTGCTAAAAATCTATAAAAATGTGTAGTTTTCCTTTCCGATCTTGTAGGAGCCTATTCCTCTTATTTTCTCCATGAAGTGCATCCTTCATATCTTCAACATAAGCTGAACTTAGAGAATATCAGAATTCATTTCTTTGTATTTCAAATTATTTTCCCATTCTTCATAAATTACAAATGTAGCATGTTAAGTGTATTTTTATTCATTTTATTTCTTGAAAAACAGTGTGTTTTAAATGTGTACTTAGCTTGAACACCCTAAAAATATGCACTGCTACTCTTCCTAACACAAAGCTTTTAGAGAATTTTCTTTGACTCCTCTCCCCCTTTCCTTATTAATCTACCTGAAGTATGCCTGCACTTTCCACTCTATGGGAATCACTCCGCTCAGTTACCACTGCTCATGGTCTCTTATTGGTACTCAAGGTTATCTTTATTTTCTTTCTGTGTATTCCATTTTGTTTTTCTTGTTTCCTTTCTTTTGTTTTAATGGTTCCAATCACCTGGGACTCCAAAATCTACATTTGTAGTCCAACTACTCACCATTATACATTTATGTTTGGATTTGATCCTGGTGCCAAGCTTGTAAGAAATCAGCCCCTCCCTTTTACAGGAAAGAGGGTACTACTGCTGAATTAACTATACTTTTTAAAATAAGGATTTCATGTCCCCATCATTTCAGACAGCATGACTCTTACATCTTATTCTTAACTAAAGATCAAATGTGCACATGAAGATGATTATATTTTTCACTACTGTAGAACACAATATGAACTGTAAAAGTCTTTAAATCCCGTAGTCTCGCTTAGGAAACCACGCTAAACAGGGAGGAATTTAAGGCAGTCAGAAAAAATGTGTGCCTTCGTATAAGCTCTCCTACGTCCTGAGGCTCCTGGCCACCTCACCCTCATTTGCTGTGAACTGTGATCTCTCCAGGGGTTCTGTGGACATTTTGTTCATGAAACGAGACTTACAGAACCTTAAAAAAAGTTCTCATATATCCAGAAGAATCTATCACCTCCTCAAAAGTAACTTCAGCCTCAGTGCATTTTTGGAGTTTTAATTTTAAGCCGTTATAACTGCACATTTATTCAAGTCTTGATTTTGTGCTAGGTTAAGCAGAATATATTTACTTCAGAACATATACCTATTTAGTATAAACTAGAGTTTCTTCTCGAACCATTGTATGAAAATGTCAATATAAAGGAGATCTGCCCTCAACTGATGACTAGGTACTACTACTAATAGCCTGTAAACAAACAGAATCTATTTTATGTCCATGAGCTTCTCCAAAGATGCCATTAATACAGCCATGAGCTAGGAGAATCTGTGAAATATGGACCACCGATGTTCAGCTTTAGGAAGGCCTATCTGAATGGAGTCGTTGAGGCATAGGTCACAGACACAAAGAGAATGAAATTTAGTTTCCTTTCCAGAGTATTCCAAATGTCATTACTTCATTTGATATATTAATTTGAGAAACGGGTTAAGTCTTATGAGTCAGACTAACCAGATTCTTAAGGTGGACTCTGTCCAATAACTGACACAGTAGTTGTGCCATCTTGATACAGGTATGTAAAAAGTTTTGTCCAGTGACCTAATTTGGACAATGTAGTTCATGGTACCTATTTGTAGGATTGTTATGAGAATAAAATAGAAAAGAGAAATCTTTGTAGATGTGTATAGGGCAGAACCTTATGCACAATAAGTGCTCAGTAATTGGCCATTATTATCATAGTGAAAACTAGGGAGAATTTGAATGGGGGCACAAAGCCCAACTCTGGACTCGCAGAGGGTTTGCCATGAACATTACTCATGCCATTTCTCTCTTTCCTGTGGAAGGACCTGTAGTTGCCCAGTCAAAGTCAGAACAGTCCCTACCTGTTTTAAAAGCATCCAGAACCACTTTCTAAATCCTAGACTAAGCTGACTTACTTATATTCACAAAGAACAACGGTTCCAACTCTCTTTTCTGTCAGACATGGTATCATTGTGCTTGCAGTCATTGGAAATAGAGTTCGAAGTCAATTTCTTTTAGTCTTGTCTTTCACCTTTAGCTCATATATTCAACCTATCACTGAGCCTTGAAATTTCCTCTTAAAATATCTCTCCCAGATTTGAGTTTTTGTCTTCACCGTTCACAGCCTAAGTACAAGCTCTTAGCACCTCTTAACTAGATTAGAGTCAGAATCTCTTGGCTTATCTCCCTAACAGAAGGTACTTTTCCTATAATGCAGGCTGTAAACCACCTCGACAATCATCTTCTGAAAATACTAGTTGTTATCACATGCCACCTTCAGCAACCGGTAATAGTTCTGTGATAATAAATGCAGCCATCACCTCCTACCCGACCAAACCCAAACCTGAGCACATGATGTATATATATATATATACATATATATATATATATATATGTATATATATATATAATATGCCTTCTATGCGCAGCCCTTCCAGTAACTGTTCATATCTTTTGGAAAGGCCATACTTCCCCCCTACTTGTTATTTTTCTCTGTTCCCTTGAATGCATCCACTGTAAATTCTAATTATACCTAAAGAACCAAATTGTGTCCCATTACTTCCATGAAATTGTCCTTCACACCAATATTTTCTTTCTCTGAATACTTTCTGTACTTTTATTCCACACCAGAAGGAAAGACTGCAATGCTTCCTAGTGGTTTCACATCTGTATGCTAATGTTTTCTACACTGCTACACTACTCTCTGATTCAGCCTTGGGTCCAGTATATGCATATTTTCCTAATCACCTTAAGTTCTTGAATTTACAAGTGGTCCTCAGTAAGTTCACTTTAATGACTGATATACTATTCTCCTTACTGTTAAATATTGAATTTAAATATATGATTTAAATTCTGTTTTTAAAAAATTCATCCTGTAATATTCAAATCTGCATCAGATATAAAACTTTAGACAAATACTTAAAGATAAAAACACATTTTAGGACCCAATTTTTAGTTAGTACTTGTGGCTTTCTGATATTATACTATTATGCCATCTTATAGATATAAAGCACATGTATCTTACACTCTGAGGTACATTTAAAGAGTTTAAGCTATAACCTCTTTAGAACTAAGTTTTACCTCCTTTTGCAAGGCCAACCATTTAAAAATAAAAACAGAAAAATCCTAAAGACAGTGTAAACTTGCCTGAATATGGCAACCATTTTCCTGTGCTTTATAGTTCAATCAGCCAGGCTAAATATCCTCATTGGTACTCTCTTCCTTCTCTTGCTTACATTCTCTCATCTTAAAGATCCCACCATTTATGCTGGTTCACTTCTGCTGTGAGTTTATTTCCTTGACATTCTATTTAAACATCTTGTAATTTTCTCCTGGTTGTAGTAAAATGTCGCTGGTCAGACAGGACTCACCAGAGTAGGAGGCTGTTACATTTCATTTGAGCTTGACAAAAGAAAACCTATATTATGGCTGTGAATTATTTACTTTTGGTGTCATGTAGGGCTACTACTTTTAATTAAATATTAAGCTCCTAATGGTAATGTTTAAGCTTTTCCAAGCTTTTCCAAAAGGAAGGTTTATGCCTTAGCAAATGCTAGCACTAGGGCAGTATTCTGAAACGGGAAAATGTTAGAGACAAAAGAATATGTAAACCAACAAATGTTCCTCTAAGTCAGGGCATTTAGCTTTTCTTTGGAAGAATGACTTCTCTTTTTTCTTCCAAATTCTTATGAAAATTTATTTTCAATTTCCCCCCCATGGCTTCCTAGATTCCACTGCTTTCTTCTCAAGTATAATACCGCCACTCTTTTCTCAACTCCATCCCATAAATACATGTACACATATATTACACAGTCACGTTTTCTTTTTCTAACGTGAGACAGCTTTTCCCAATAAACATAGATCTGCCTCTAACTTAGATGCTATTGGAAATTGCCATAAACTTTGAAATTATTTCCAAGGGCTTAATTTACTTCCAGGAAAAACCAGTTCATATTTTATGAATTTCCTAGATATGGGGCTGATTGCCTTAATATGAGTGGAAAATAGTGAGCTGAGGACTTTTATGTCTTAGTCTTAAAAAACTGTAAATATAACTGAACAAAAATAAAAACATTTTTAAAAAGGTAACCATTTATTTTCTCTGAGGCTCCACTGCCATTCTGTAGAAGAGGCAGGATTCATCAACAGTCTAATTCACTTCCATTCTTCATGAGGATCTTCGTGTTTATGCTTTTACTAATTTGGCATCTGGATTATCTTTAAGGCAATTGTCAGTCTTCAGCATCTTATTGATACTGGAAAGCTTCAACTGTGTCTTTTTCTTGTACGCTTGTCTATAAAATGTCATGGTGACAAGTTTAAGCAACTTGTTTTCATTGCTGATTATGTTCCCTTTTTAACCTTTTTAACTTTTTATTGAAAAATAACACACATGCAGAAAAGTATAAATATCCTAAGGGTAGAGCTCAATGAATTTTCCACAAAGGAACACCTTGCATAACCAGCACATGATGGAGAAACAAAACATTACCAGTAACCTAAATTTTATTTAGGGAAAGGAACTCTTAAATTCTATTGTGTGTTTTTTTTTTCTTGGTTGATATTTGCTCTTTTTAGTTTATTTTTTAGAGCAGTTTCAGGTTCACAACAAAAATGATGTCCAGATAGTCCTGAGAACTGTAAGTCTTCTTCTCATTGGCTTTCACATTTATATATTTTGTCTTCAAGTATGTCTCTGAGCAATATGGTCCATAACTAGACCAGCTATACAAATTTGACTCACAGCTTGTAGAATGTCATGATGTTCACCACCCAAATACATTTATTGACTACCAGATTCTAGTCTGAATAAAAATATAAGGTATGAGGACAGCTCAAGATGGCAGTGTGAGTAGGGTGGCAGAAATCTCCCAAAACCATATATATTTTTGAAAATACAACAAATACAACTATTCCTAGAAGAGAAACCAGAAGATACAGTACAATAGCCAGGCTACATCTACATCTGCGAGAACTCACCATCTCATAAAAAGGATAAGATACAAAGCTGTGACCCAGAGGGAACCGAGTACTCCCCCACCCCAGCTCACCAGCATGAGGAAAAGAATCAAAGTGGGGAGGGAGTGGAAGCACAGGACTGCTAAATAACCAGCCCTAGTAATCTGCACTGGGAGCACAGATACACAGTGCATGGTGTACTGGATATCAGAGAAACGGAAAAGTAAAATCTGAGACGGAGACTGTGAGGGGGTCCCACAGATGGCTCCCCTACAACAAAAGAAAAAGCTCAGCAGGGAGGCTGAGAATTTTAAGGAATTTCAGGTGTCCTAACACCCTGGGTGGTAATGCAGCTCCTCAACCCATCATGGCAATAAGCAGTCTGCCATCCATTCCCTGCTGCCACTGCAAGCAAACCAGATGACCAGCCACAGCTGTTGAGCAGTCAGGAAACAGCCTCACCCACAGCAACCACACAGAGTCTTCTCCCAGAGCACAGCTAACCGGGACAGACCCAGAGGCTGCTGCCAGTACACAGCTGCCTGGCACAGACAGAGAAGCCGGAGCAAGGTCCAGAAGGCATGAAAGGTTGCCATTCATGCAGAACACACCCTGAGTGTTTGCAACCCTCCACAGTGCCTTAGGCTACTCCAAGGGATGCTCCACCCATAGCAGATCAGAAGATTATCCCAGAGACTGCTCCCTGTGTGCGGGTAACTGGCACAGGCAGCGGAGAAGGGCCAGACAGCCAGCAAGCAGGAAGGGACTTTGTTCTCCCAGCTGACACATGCAGCACATGCCGGCAACCACTTCTATCTCCATGAAAAGGCAGAAGAATCTGGTCCAGTCAAAAATCACTCAGACAACCCCAGAGAGAGGGCCTGGTGAGATAGATATAACCAATCTTCCTGAAAAAGAACTCAAGATAAAAGTCATAACCATGCTGATGGACCTGCAGAGAAATATGCAAGAGCTAAAGAATGAGGTCCAGAGGGAGATAACAGAAACAATCAATAGAAGGTCTTCAGAGCAGACAGGACAAGGTGCAAGAGACTTTTAATGGAATAGAAATCAGAGAACAGCAATACAGAGAAGCTGAGGCAGAGAGAGAAAAAGGATCTCTAAGAATGAAAGAATATTAAGAGAACTGTGTGACCAAGCCAAACAGAACAATATTCACATTATAGGGGTACCAGAAGAAGGAGAGAGAGAAAGGGATAGAACGTGACTTTGAGGAAATAATTGCTGAAAACTTCCCCAAGCTGGGAAAGGAAATAATCTCTCAGACCATGGAAGCCCACAGATCTCCCAACACAAGGAACTCAAGGTGGACAACACTAATATATGTAAT
Source organism: Phataginus tricuspis (assembly GCA_029783875.1). Taxonomy (NCBI): domain Eukaryota; kingdom Metazoa; phylum Chordata; class Mammalia; order Pholidota; family Manidae; genus Phataginus; species Phataginus tricuspis. The sequence continues at coordinate 28,080,553 of JAQQAC010008880.1, read as the reverse complement.
AATTAAAATGGCAAAGATCAAAGACAAGGACAGATTATTAAAAGCAGCCAGAGATAGAAAAAAGTCAACTATGTAGGAAAACCTATTAGGCTATCATGAGACGTCTCAACAGAATCCTTACAGGTCAGAAGAAAATGGCATGATATATTTAATGCAATGAAACAAAAGGGCCTTGAACCGAGAATACTGTATCCAGCACGATTATCATTTAAATTTGAAGGAGGGATTAAACAACTTCCAGTTAAGCAAAAGTTGAGGGAATTGGCCTCCCACAAACAACCTCTACAGGATATTTTAAAGGGACTGCTCTAGATGGAAGTACTCCTAAGGCTAAATAGGTGTCACCAGAGAAAATGAAATCAAAGCAAAGAAAGAAGACCAACCAAATACTAACTAAAGGCAAAAAATAAAATCAACTTTCCACGAAAGCAGTCAAAGGAAACACAAAACAATACAGAATAAAACACTAACATATAAAGAATGGAGGAGGAAGAAATAGAAGGGAGAGAAATACAGAATCATCACACCATGTTTATAATAGCATAATAAGAGAGTTAAGTTAGACGGTTAGATAGTAAAGAAGCTACCCTTGAATGTTTGGTAACCACAAATCCAAAGCCTGCAATGCCAATAAGTACATATCTATCGATAATCACCCTAAATGTAAATGGACTGAATGCACCAATCAAAAGACACAGAGTAATATAATGGATAAAAAAGCAAGACCCATCTATATGCTGCTTACAAAAGACTCACCTCAAACTCAAAGACATACACAGACTAAAAGTGAAGGAATGGAAAAAGATATTTCATGCAACTAATAGTGAGAAAAAAGCAGGAGTTGTAGTACTTGTATCAGACAAAACAGGCTTCAAAACAAAGAAAATAACAAGAGATAAAGAAGGACATTACATAATCATAAAGGGGTCAGTCCAACAAGAAGATATAACCATTATAAATATATATGCACCCAACACAGGAGCATCAACATATGTGAAACAAATACTAACAGAATTAAAGGGGGAAATAGACAGCAATGCTTTCATTCTAGGAGATTTCAACACAACACTCACTCCAAAGGACAGGTCAACCAGACAGAAAATAAATAAGGACACAGAGACACTGAACAACACACTAGAACTGATGGACCTAACAGACATCTACAGAACTCTACACCCAAAAGCAGCAGGATACACATTCTTCTCAAGTGCACATGGAACATTTTTCCAGAATAGACCACATACTAGGCCACAAAAAGAGCCTCAGTAAATTCAAAAAGATTGAAATTACACCAACCAAATTCTGAGATCACAAAGGTATAAAACTAGAAATAAATTGCACAAAGAAAACAAAAAGGCTCACAAATACATGCAGGCTTAACAACATACACCCCAAATACCACAAAACACCCCAAATAGCCAGATATTAACCCAAATATATATCGTCAATTAATAAACAATCAATGGATCAATGACCAAATAGGAACAGAGATCAAGCAATATATGGAGACAAATGAAAACAACAGCACAATGTCCCAAATACTCTGGGACGCAGCAAAGGGAGTTCTAAGAGGAAAGTATATAGCAATCCAGGCCTATTTAAAGAAGGAAGAACAATCCCAAATGAATAGTCTAATGTCACAATTATTGAAACTGGAAAAAGAACAAATGAGGCCCAAAGTCACCAGAAGGAGGGACATAATAAAAATCAGAGAAGAAATAAATAAAATTGAGAAGAATAAAACAATAGAAAAAAATCAATGAAACCAACAGCTGGTTCTTTGTGAGAATAAACAAAATAGTTATACCCCTAGCTAAACTTATTAAGAGAAAAAGAGAATCTACACACATAAACAGATTCAGAAATGAGAAAGGAAATATCCCAATGGACACCACAGAAATACAAATAATTATTAGGGAATACTATGAAAATCTATATGCTAACAAGCTGTGTAACCTAGAAGAAATGGAAAACTTTCTGGAAAAATACAACTTTCCAAGAATGACCAAGGAAGAAACAGAAAATCTAACAGACCAATTACCAGCAACAAAATTGAATTGGTAATCAAAACACTACCCAAGAACAAAACTCCCAGTCCAGATGGACTCACCACTCAATTTTATCAGACATATAGAGAAGACACACTACACATTCTCCTTAAAGTTTTCCAAAAAATAGAAGAGGAGGGAATACTTCCAAACCCATTCTAGGAAGCCAGCATCACTCTAATACCAAAACCAGGCAAAGACCCCACACACACAAAAAATTGCAGACCAATATCCCTGATGAACATAGATGCAAAAATACGCAAAAAATATTAGCAAACCGAATTCAAAAATACATCAAGGATCATACACCATGATCAAGTGGGAGTCATCTCAGGGTGCAAGGATGGTACAACATTCGAAAATCCATCAACATCATCCACCACATCAAAAAAAAGAAGGACAAAAACCATATGATCATCTTCATAGATGCTTAAAAAGCATTTGACAAAATTCAACATCTAATCATGATAAAAACTATCAACAAAATGGGTATAAAGGGCAAGTACTCAACATAATAAAGGCCATATATTGACAAACCCACAGCTAACATCATACTTAACAGGCAAGACGCTTAAAGCTTATCACCTAAGATTGGTAAGACAGGGATGCCCACTCTCCCCACTGTTATTCAACATAGTACTAGAGGTCCTAGCCATGACAATCAGACAAAACAAAGAAATAAAAGGCATCCAGATTAGAAAAGAAGAAGTCAAACTGTCACTATTTGCAGATGACATGATATTGTATATAAAAAACCCTAAAGAATCCACTCCAAACTACTAGAACTAGTATCTGAATTCAGCAAAGTTGCAGGATACAAAATTAACACACAGAAGTCTTTTGCTTTCCTATACACTAATGATGAACTAGCAAAAAAAGAAATCAGGAAAACAATTCCATTCACAATTGCATCAAAAAGAATAAAATACCTAGGAATACATCTAACCAAGGAAGTGAAAGACCTATACCCTGAAAACTACAAGACACTCTTAAGAGAAATTAAGGAGGACACTAACAAATGAAAACTCATCCCATGCTCTTGTCTAGGAAGAATTAATATTGTCAAAATGGCCATCCTGCTAGAGCAATCTATAGATTCAATGCAATCGTTATCAAAATACTAACAGCATTCTTCAACAAACTGGAACAAATAGTTCTAAAATTCATATGGAACAAAAAAAGACTCTAAATAGCCAAAGCAATCCCGAGAAGGAAGAATAAAACAGGTTGGATCTCGCTTCCCAACTTCAAGCTCTACTACAAAGCCACAGTAATCAAGACAATTTGGTTCTGGCACAAAGACAGACCCACAGACCAGTGGAACAGAATAGAGTCCAGATATTAACCCAAATATATATTGTCAATTAATATACGATAAGAGCCATGGATATACAATGGGGTAATGACAACCTCTTCAACAGCTCATGTTGGCAAAACTGGACAGCTACATGTAAGAGAATGAAACTGGATTACTGTCTAGTCTCATACACAAAAGTAAATTCCAAATGGATCAAAGACCTGAATGTAAGTCATGAAACCATAAAACTCCTAGAAAAAAACCTAGACAAAAATCTCTTGGACTTAAACATGAACAACTTCTTCATGAACATATCTCCCCGTGCAAGGGAAATGAAAAGAAAAATGAGCAAGTGGGACTATAACAAGCTGAAAAGCTTCTGTACAGCAAAGGACACCATCAATAGAACAAAAAGACATCCTACAGTATGGGAGAATATATTCATAAATGACATATCCGATAAAGGGTTGACATCCAAAATATATAAAGAGCTCAAGCACCTCCACCAAAAAAGCAAATATTCCAGTTAAAAAATGGGCAAAGGAGCTGAACAGACAGTTCTCCAAAGAAGAAATTCAGATGGTCAACAGGCACATGAAAAGATGCTGCACATCTCTAATCATCAGAGAAATGGAAATTAAAACCACAATGAGATATCATCTCATACCAGCAAGGATGGGTACCATCCAAAAGACAAACAACACAAATGTTGGAGAGGATGTGGAGGAAGGGGACCCTCCTACACTGCTGGGGGAATGCAAATTAGTTCAACCATTGTGGAAAGCAGTTTAGAGGCTCCTCAAAAAGCTAAAAATAGAAATACCTTTTTACCCAGGAATTCCACTCCTAGGCATTTACCCTAAGAATGCAGCAGCCCAGTTTGAAAAAGACATATGTACCCCTATGTTTATTGCAGCACTATTTACAATAGCCAAGAAATGGAAGCAACCTAAGTGTCCATCAGTAGATGAATTGATAAAGAAGAGGTGGTACATATACACAATGGAATATTATTCAGCCATAAGAAGAAAACAAATCCTAGCATTTGCAACAACATTATGCTCAGTGAAATAAGGCAGGTGGAAAAAGACAAGTATCAATGATTTCACTCATATGAAGAGTATAAGAACAAAGAAAAAACTGAAGGAACAAAACAGCAGCAGACTCACAGAACCCAAGAATGGAGTGACAGTTACCAAAGGGAAAGGGACTGGGGAAGATGGGTGGGAAAGGAGGGATAAAGGGGAAAATGGGGCATTACTATTAGCTGACATAATGTAGGGCAGGGTGACACGGGGAGGGCTGTACAACACAGAGAAGACAAGTAGTGATTCTATAGCATCGCACTACGCTGATGGACAGTGATTGTAATGGGGTATGTGGTAGGGACTTGATGATGAGGGGAGTCTAGTAACCATAATGTTGCTCATGTAAGTGTAGATTAATATTACCAAAATAAAACATATATCTATAACGTATCCTTGCATATCATTAGTTAATACAGATTCCAAGGGTAGGGATTTTTCTTGCACTGTGTCCCTGTTCTACTTCTGATCGTGTGATTACCGACCTTCTTACTGACCCCACTACATGCTTACATTCCTGGAGGACTCTGCCTCACCACTGCCTAGACAAAACACAGGTGTATGGGCCACATAGCAATCAAACTGGAAAATTACATGCTAGGTTTATTTATTTCTGCAGAGATCAGTATTCCATGGTACCAACTGCAAGTACCTATCCTCTTAAATCCTTAAACCCCAATATGAAGAGCCACTCTTTCCTGCACACATGATCTGTTCCACTCATCAGTGGTGTGATTCCACCTGAGTCCTTGGGTCACTCTTTTTGACTGGAAATCTTGAGTAAATGCCACTTTCACTCAGTTCTTTCTTTTTTTTTTGCCATCTCATTTTACACCTGGTAATGCTCAGTAGCTCTAGAGGTTATTCATCCCTTTTCATGTCAGTTACAAAGTGTGAGAAACGCATGGGATGGAGACAGAGAAAAGGCTGAAGCCTCGGACGTGCATCTGTGGTCAGTGCTGGCTCGGGGTGCCCTGCCCCGCTGTCCTTCACAGTCACCTGGGAGACTTTACAAACTAGAGTCAAGAGTAAGAATTCTGTACTGTCTCACTCTGTCAACAAAATTATTTTTACTGTGTATCTTGCTATTTGTAGAGACTTCATAGGGTCCGTGTTTTTGTTTTTAAAGAGGTTATACTGGATCAAAACATAAAATCCTTTTCTCTTTGGTTTTGGTTCAGTTTTCATAATGATTGGTGCACTTATTTCCTAGCACTGCCATATCAAAATCACAAAATGAGCAGCTTAGAACAACAGAAATCTACTCTCTCATAGTTCTAGAGACTAGACACACAAAGTCGAGGTGTCAGCAGGGCCCTGCCCCCTCTGGAGTCCGTAGGGGAAAATCCTTCCTTTCCTCTTAGCTTCTGGAGGTTGTCAACAATCCTTGGTGTTTCTTAGCTTGCTGCTGCGTCACCAAATCTCTGCCTCTGTTGTCACATGACCTTCTTCCCTCCATGTCTGTCTATGTCCAGATTTCTCTCTTATAAGGACCCAGTCATTGCATTATGGTCTAAGATAATTCAGTGTAACTTTATCTGAACTTGAATATATCTACAAGGATCTTATTTCTAAGAAAGTTTGTATTCACAGGTACCAGGAGTTTGGGCTTCCACACATTCCTTTTGAAGAACCCAATTCAACCCACAACTATTGGGAATCCATTCTCTCTAAATCTAAAATTCCAGGGCCATGATTTATTCTAAGAAAATTAATTAAATCGAATAAATTAATAATGTATTTAAACTAGTATTTTATTTTGAGGAGTCTATGCATTTTCATTTGTCAAATCAGAGTGTTCATTTATTTAGTTCTAATTTGCATGTGGCTTCAATTGCTTCTTTATCTTCAACATCCCTTGTCTTTTGACAAAGATCAGCAGTGTCCGATAAGATTAAACCACCTCTCTAGAAGGAGTTTATATGCCATTGAGAAGCAGAGTTGCTAATTATGGATGAATGTGTAAAGCTACTTTTATTTCATGTAATGTGGCCTAGTGTGCATTCATTACGGTACAAGTAGCCTTACCTCCCAGCAGGGAGTTAACATGACAGATGTTTTAAATTCAAGGACAATAAAAATACCCCTTCAATAGAGTTCTATCATCACCATCACGAGTAAATCAACACTCACTAGTCTCCTATTAACTAATTAGTAATTAACCATTTCCAAAGGAAAGTTTGTTGTGGAAATTAATGTAGCTATGACTTAAATGGGGTGACTTTTGGTTCAAAATGGGAAAAGGATGCAATTTTTTGTTGTTGTTTTGAATAAGACATATTATTAAATATAATTTTTCTAAAGTATGAATATTTTGTATTAAGTTAATACAAAGGGAGGGAGAAATCTGTAGATGCCCTTAAACAACTATTACTTTAGCAAATCTGTGTGATTCCAATAAAAATTACCACCTCAATTTTAAAAATATTTAATGCATTATGTTGTAATACCTTAATTTAAATTTGTGATAAAAATATTGGTTTAGGTTCATATGTGTTGAGAAGTAAATATCACATTATAGGATTATAAACTAACTTACTCTAGGGCTGATAAATACAATATAAATTTCTATAATCATAATCATCTTCTTATATTTATATCCTGCTCCTACTGAGATGAATCTCTGGTTACATTTACATATTGAATTACAAAGTTAAAACTAATGATGGGATCAATTATGCCCCATACTGAGCTGTGCACTTTGGAATGACTTTGAGAAAACAGAGGGTCAAAGAAAAAAAAAAGCATCTACAGTGACAGTGGTTGCAAGATCATGTGAATAGATAAGCAAAGGAAGGATTGTAATGGACAGTAATTTGTGTTTGTCAAACAAATCAGGCTTTTATTGGTCTAAAACCTGAAATACATTTTTAATATTAACATTTCTGAGAATTGGAAAATACGTAGGCTAGGTTTCAGAAGTTGCTAAATGGTTTCTTTCAGGTAGATACAAAAGAGTCACATGTAATGTGTATCCCTTTATGACCTTGTTTATTTGTTCTTGTAATTCTTTTGGTGTGCTTTTATTGTATCTGCTGTATCTCAGTTGAAATATCTGCCCCATGTTTGCTGTGTCATGTTTGCAAAGTTTGACAGGGTCTTTTTTCTCCTTTCCTAGTTGCATAATAAGTGTGCTTCTCATCTAAAACCTGAATGTGACTGTGGACCTTTGAAGGACCATATTTTACCACCCACAACAATCTGTCCAGTGGTCCTGGTGAGTTTTTCCTTTTCATCATTTTTCTGTAACTTGAGGTTTCTATGACTAACTGGTACACTGTGCCACTAAATGCTTCCAGAGCTAAGTTTCCATTGATCAAGGAAGAACTCTTTAGATCTAAAATCATTACTTCAGAGGGGACATTTTGTACACTCCATTTCCTTTTTCCTTCATGGCAAAATAAATGTTCTACTAAGGTATGCTCTAACTGAAGCTGACTCAGGTTTTATCACTTAGTCATGCTGTACTTACCAGAAATTGTATGGCAGGACACTTCTACATTTTACATGTTTTATAGATCTAGCTTCCCAGAATAATGAAGTTATTCTTATGGGCAGTTTTGCTGGGGATGCACATTATATGTCTGCAAAGTTGAGGCCTCTGATTTAGGTCAGAGACTACCTAGCAGGAGGATACATGCCTTGAAGAAAGCTATGTGCTGCCATTCACGTATTTTATTTTTTATTAGTGAATAATAAATTTAACTACCTAAGTGAAATAATTACTTCATTGATATGCAAGTGAAAAATATGTAAGTAAGGTAACCCTTTGTATCAGAATAAATCTTGATACAAAGGGAAGCAAATATTCATAGGTACTATATTTCTAAGTCCAAGTTATTTCTAACATGAAACAGTTATTTTATAAAACAAACTATTTTATATCCATTATGCAGGCCTCATTTTTTTAAACAGCATGGAAATTAAATGGCTGGAACTTCAGCTTGAAATAATAAAAATACAACAACTAAGAAATGTTAGACAAATACTTTTCTAAAGGTCAACCTAGAAATTAATCAAATTACTCAATTTGCACTCACTTATGATTCATTTTGTAATTATCTGTAAAATACTGGCTGTATTTTAAATGCCTTCATTAAAAAAATATTTTAAACTGTTCATTTTCTCAACTACAAATATAGAGCAAAAGAAAATACCTCTACATTGCTCAGGATAGCAATAACAAATTTTAAATTTCCTTTCCTGATGTGAGATGTTAGACATCCTGTGGTAAATAGGATAAATTAAAAATAATAAGAGCTATACAATATACTCTACATTTTAGATGAATTTTGGCATTATATTTATTCTTTTATAGATGTTATCTTAGAAAGAATTTATAAAATTGTTGCATATTTTCATTCTTTTTGAAAGATAGTAATTTCATTGGTTTTGATGCATCCTTGATCTCAAATTTTAACTCTGAGACGAAAACTATTTATGTCATTCTACTATCCAGCTGCCTGTTAACGTGCTACTCAATTCAGTGAGCCAGGGGATTACTTCCTTGGCCCACAGTGTCAACCTCAGGTCACAGAATCAGACATGACATGGATTCTTTTTATTATTTTATCTTTCCTTTCTTTGGAAGAATCAAAGATAAAAAACAAGTGTTACATGAAGAGTCTTGTCTTCTAACAATCTTGCAAACTCTTTCATCTTTTGGGGGAGAGGACATTTTTTTTATTTCGAAGGGTTATTTTCAGTTATTAAGCTTCCTCCAGTTTTAGCCATAATTTATGTCTCAGTATTTGCTATTTTATCATTTCTTTGGTACTCTCTACTCTGAAGTATTTGGCCCTGTTCACCACTGCATTCTTCACAAATGTCTGCCTTTTGTTGACTTTAATTATACCACACTTTCTTGGTTCTTCTGTTTCTCTGAATACTTCCTTTTAACATCTTTCTTGGTTTTCACAACTTTATCCTGCCCCATATTGGTGCTTCCTGTACTCCACTCTCACATGTCACAGCTTCCCACTCTTAACAGTCTTCCCAGTGGGATCTTGTTTATTTAGTTGATTTCATTGCCATGTTAATTTATATTCAGTTCATCCTCCTCTTCTGAATCTCAAGCCCATACAGCTCTAACATGGAAGGCCCATGTTGTTTTACATGCCTGTTATATTATTATTATTATTTAATGTAGTAGCAGTTTGTATTTACTGAACACATAAACTAGCTACTATGCTAGACAGATTAATTCATCCAATCAGCAAGTATTTATTGAATGTCTAGCTTATGCCAAATAGTATTATAGGTAGGAGGGAAAAACTAAAAAGTTAAATCCTTGCCTTCATGGAGTTTTCCTTCCAGCAATAAACAATGTAATAAGTAAATTATTTAATACCTGATTGTATTAAAATACTGGTTGTATTTTAAATGTAAAGGAGAAAATTAAAGCAGAAAAAGAAGAGAAGAAACCTGGGGCTTCAATTACAAAAGAGTTGGCCAGTAAAGTGTTCACCAAGGAGATGGTTAGGAGTTGAGGAGTGTGAGGGAGTCGCCCATGTGGCTACTAAGCCTGACATTTGTGGAAGGGAGTCGAGGAGATTAGTGTCTGGGCCAGAGTGAGCAGGGAAGAACAGTTGAGGAGAAGATCAATGATAGCATAAAGCTTTCATGTTGTGTAAGACGATTTTGGCCATTGTAAGAGTCTTTGCTTTTACTCTGAGTGAAGTTGGAAGCCAGTAGAGAATTTTGACCAGGGAGGGAATGATCTGACTTTGATTTTTAAAAAGCTAATTCCTGTGTTAAGGGGACAGCAATGTAAAAAATATATGACAATTCTATTTTCACAGAAAAATAGGAAGTTGGGTCATTGCTGAGAGCAAGGATGTTGTAAGATGTATAAGAAGTTTGGGGACTGGGAAGAAGTTATGTAACAGTCACCTAGGAAAGTGGGAGTTTAATGGATCAAGGAAATACCATGTGATTGCACGGAGTAATGAGCAGTCACTTGCCATAAAACCAACTACTCTGAAATTAAAATTGAAATGTAACTAATGATTTTATACATCAGATATAATCACTCTTTGGAGGGTTGCAATTGTATCTAGCATATTTTAAGAATATTATCAAAAAACCACATTGCTTAAAATTTATGTAATGTAGGAATTTTATCAAGACGTTCTGTGACTGTGTTTAGGTATGTATACTTTCTTAGAAAATTTTTTTTAGCAAAAATGATTACAATTACAGTCCATTTACTGCCCCGTTGACGAGATTTAGAGTTGTTAACAACGTAGATTTCTTGAAGGCTTGCCCTTGTCCCACCTGCAAACAAATGTAAAGTGAATCCAATCTGTTCAAGAAGGGCTCTTGATAAGCAACTGAATATCCATGAAAGGCCATTGACCCTTCCCAACTGAATGTTAAAGTAGATGTTCTGCCTTTAATGGACTCTATAAAAAGTACATTCCTGGTTCTTGTTATAGATCACACTCAGAAATCTCTGCTGCCTAATCCCAACCAAAGGGATACTGCAAAAAAATGGTAATCATTTCATATGGTACATGGCCGATGAACATGCAATCCACCCACCCTTATGTTCTAAATTTTACCATAAACCAATGATAGCCTTGGGCCATGTTGTTTTAGTCCTTCACAGATTTGCTTTAATTAAGTTTGGACCCACCATTATGTCTTTAATCTTCACTGAAAGGCATTAAAAAAAAATCATATGAAATCCCATTGTAACAGAAAAATGTATGTTGTTGGAGAGGCTTTCATTATCTTACCGAAATCACTCTCAGTTCTGTTTATCATCGTTTGTTACCTTTTAGACTCTTTTAGTCTTATTACTGTCATGTTTTATCTTCTTAGGATAGAGAGTTTAATTTATTCCCACATTTGACTATGATGCATGTATATACATTATTTACTTTCTATGTGCTAATCTGTAACTTTTGCTATCCTATTCATAAATTTCCCTTCAATATAAAGGCCTCATTTAGTACCTGAAAACTATTTTTGATAGTGCATAAATTTATTAGATCGCAGAAATCAATGGAATAAGCTAGATAGAGCCCTTTTGATTCTTGGAGTGATTTCAGAGAAGCTATAAATTTGATCAAAGTCTCTAGAACTATGGTATAATCTTACATTCTTTACAAGTTTTATATATTTTTTTTATGATCAGGTAAACTGAGTCTGTTGGAGTGCACATATTTTTATGATTCTTCCATTCAGGGGTGGGAGGCAGGCTTGTATTCAATTAATTCTATCACTATCAGCAAAAGAACATTTGATATCTCATGAAAACTAGATTTTCAACTTTATTTTTGAATAGCAAAATGAAGCAGATCATCATAAAAATCATTTTTATTATATTTAGCTCCACAATTTAATTTAGTTTTCTCTATGCATAATGTGATTATGATACATTATTTTTTATAAAAGGTTCTTATTCCCTAGATAAGAGGTTAATTATTTAATCATTTTCTTTTCAATATAGATTATACATATATTAGTAAAGCTGCTAAAACATAGGGGTGATAGAGTGTTGATTACTTTAAATTTGAGTTTATAGTACAGATAACTACCCACTTTTTATATACTGTTATGACTATGTCTGCAAAGTATTTTTAAGATTACTGATAATCAATGTACATTATTTTTATATACAATATCTACAGTGCTAGATTCCTTCTGTTTTTCTATCCTCTTCTCTGTCTTGCCTTTCTTCTTTCCATTGGCTTTTATTAAAGTCATTGGAGCTAAAAATTCAGATAAAAACAATTCAGTTATTCCCTGGAAATTAGAGTCTATTGGTCAAGACAGGCAAGCAGATTACATATTGTGATATAATAAATATTAATTTATAGGGACTCTAGATGAGATACCTTTGAGGTCCATCCTGAGGCTCATTTGAAGAGTAGATGAAAACTTTCTTGAAGAAATGATGCTTGAGTGGAATCTTGGAGAATAAATAAGGATTTGGCTAAGTGAGCTCCATACGATAGTTTCAGCAACAAGAGTGTACAGAGTGAGAACTTGAAACTGCAAAATGTTTATTACAGGTTATGAATAAAGATAAGGCTTGGGGAGATGGATAAGGCAAGGTCTGAGACAGTGAAGTCTGGCCGATCTTGTCAAGGAGTTGGGCTTACACAGTATAAACAGGAGGCTACATGATCAGCTTTGTGTTCAAGAAGGTCAATTCTGCTAGCAATGTGATTTAAAGTAAATTTAAAGCAGGGAGAGAGGAGATACTAGAGTATAATTATGGGATTGTGATATGAATTATCAGAAAACACCAACAGAGTAAGAAAATGGGGAAACTAGGGGAGAAGCTTGTAGCAGAGAGGAGAATATGAGGGTTTGATCTGATTTCAGAATAGACTGGTTCCAAAGGATGGTAAAGTCCGGTATGCAGCCATGGTCAAGATATCTCAGCTGGCATATAGAGGAAGTTCACTACATGTTAGGAGGTCAAGGAACTCTGGGAATGCTTTATTGTATGTGGTCCTTAAAACCACCCAGGATAATTGTGGGGTCTTGATGAAATGGTTACTATGTGGTAGTAATGAAAAAGGGTAGAGGAGAAATTCCTAGATTCCATGAGCTTCAAATGTTAAGAGATTCTACTCTGGGTCTACTTTGGGAATAATGATTTTATTGGAAAGCCAGGAAATTTCCATAAAACCTATAGAATCATTTAATGGTTAAGAGAATGAGCACCGTCTTTTCAGAAGTGCTATAGAGAAAGTGGCAGAGACTTATAAAGGAAATGATAATTTGTTTATTTTAAGCAAAAGTTTCAGAGAGCCCAGTGAAAATTTTTGGAAATGAGGTGAGGTATGGAAGATTAATTGAAGAGAAAGAAGCAGAAATAAGAATGGAATAGTGATAAACAGAGAGGATAGAGGCCAGAAACTTAAATTTCCAAATGAACTCTGGATCTGTGGGCAAATTGTTTCCTTCAAATGGTTACAGATGGTGACACGCGACTCATGTCCAGAGGGACAAAATACCTGAACAGGCATTTTTTGGGGAAAAATATGTATATGTTTTATACACACACACACACTGTTGGGCAATATACTCTCTGTATTACAGTGCTGGCTTTTTCACTAGTTTTGTGACATGAGGCAAGATATTAACATTTTGTGCCTCTGTTTTGCATTTGTAAAATGGAATTAAAGTAATTAATTCATGAAAATTGCTTACAAGTAAGCCATTGTATTTAGTAAGTGCTCAGTTACTAGCTAATATCAATGTTATAAATATTGCATTGAAATTAAAGAGGTAAGTTTTATCCTTTTATTCTAAAAGCACCATGCATTTATTAAATAAAATCTGTGAAAACATAAAAATGAGAAAAGTTAAAATTTGTAATCCAGCTTTATAATAAACATTATTGATAAAGACCACAGAAATATTTTCCTCTTGATTTTTAGATATTTTTGACATTTTTGTAATTAATCTTAATATATCATGTGACATCCTATTTTCACACTTAAGCTAATGTCATTAAATATTGATATATTTCCATATACTATGGAATGTCACTAATGGCTGAATACTATCTCATTAAGTGAAGGTACTGTACTTAGTCAAAACAGTTTTCATACCTAGCATGTTTCCAATTCCTTATTTTGTTGTTGTCAATAACTATTTAGTGAACATGTTTATGAAGAGTGGCTTTTTCTGGTTACTCTGTAATCAACATTGCAAAGTATTATTTTTTCTCACATCATATTATTTTGTTCTACATATAAATCAGATTCCACAACTGTTTAGTTCTTTCTATACTACAAATGCATTTCCAAATTAGGAATGTAACAATTGGAATGTTTCCTAAAACCAAAAATTAGAATAAACTCTTAAATATTGAAGCATTTCAAAAATTAACTTTAGGCGATTATCTCATCTTTTTAAATATACATAATATTATCAGAATATACAGTAAAAGTAGTGTTCATTGACAGATAGTGATATGACATAAAACAAAGAATATGTTCAGCATTGTGCTCCTTTTGGACCAAATCTAGTATATTCTTCCTGGAATATTTTCTATTATTACAACATCCTATGATACCTAAAATTAACTTTTAAGACTGCTTACAGGATAAATAATGACGCTCATTAGCTGAGAGAAAGGAAAATGAAACGATTTTGAAAATATATATTCTAAATCAAATTATTTAGATTTGATTCAAATGGTTCCAGTTCTACCTCTTTCTTCTTCATGGTGACCAAAAACTTGGCCAAGCTGCCATGTTGCTGAAGCAGCAAGCTACATATCTCTATGTATAACACCCTCAGAGAACCTTATGTCTATATTAACTTCTGATCTTCCGATCTTGTTTTCCACAATTATAAAAATTCTACTAAATTATGCATTATAGATATGTTGATTAAATCTTAAAGAACAGTAGAGTATGTTAAATCTCTGCTTAGAGCATGTGTTTAATCAAGTCATTACTCCTCCGCAATGTCAGAAGGTCTGTTAGGGTGTCGGAGCATGGTGGTGGTTTTTCCTCACAGTCCAAGTATTACTGGCTCTTTCTGGTCTGTCACTTAACTCTAACCAGCAGCAGTTAATAAAGACAGGTTCAGTAGTAAACTTAAGGAGGGAGATATTTGAATTCTCTGCAATTCTGAAATTTGGATTTTTGAATTCTCTGTAACCTTACTTCCCATGCTAGTTAGAGAGCTTCCAGAAATGTAGAGTCTGGTGGAGAGGTGTGAACAGTTGGCTAAAGATATGACTTGCTGCACTGAGCAGCAGCTTTTAACACCATTTCAGCTGTTTCACCTTTCTTTTTCATTTACCTCTTTAACCTTTAACCACAGTTACTAAGTCATTTATTTTCTTGAAATTATTTAAGTAATGTACTGAGGTTTTGTGCCTGAGCAATTTTCCTTTTTTGTCTAAAGAGTTGGGGACAAAGCACAATGTCAGTGCTCAATAAATGTTTCATCAATGTCATTACTTAATATTCATTTAATTAATATTCATTATAGATCAATTCATAATTGTCATCATAGTAATGATAGGCAAAAAGAATCTCATTTTTTCCCATATTTTGAAAATCTAACCCAGACTCAATTTCATGGTATTATTCATAAAGGATTAGCTGCTTTTTATTTATTTATTTTTTTAATGTATAGAATTAAATTCTGAATGTTCCTATATTTTTTTTTTGCCAGTGGTTTTCTGTTTCAAATACCAGTGAGGAACACACTAAGTACTGAAGAGCTATAGTATTTATAAGATATGTGTATGTCCACTTTGGTGGGACACAGTCCTCTTGCACATACACTTCAGAGGGACATAGCAGAAGGGGAAAAGAAGCCAGCACCACTAAGTGATAATTCCACTACCTACTCCTGTGAGATGGACCACCTATGTGTTACGCTGCCCTAGTTAGATTGGTTTTGTTGATTTCTGAAGAACCCATCATTATGCTAACCTGGGCTATATTATGTTGAACATGTAAATTTATAAACAGGGTCTAATCTAGAAAAAAGTGCATATTAGAGTTAATTATATTTGTTTTTACCTAAGTGCATATGGTAGAGTTCTATTTTTAGGACCCTCAATGATATTGTTAGTTTATGTTTTAATAGGGCTGCAAAAATATTCTTACAAGCTTCTAGGATATTTTATGCCTAACACATAGCTGTTATGTTAACAGTTGTCCTCAGAGCAAGTTATGATAACTTTTTAAGGAAACAAACTTGTACCGTGTCAGTTTTGTCATGATTTGTAGAAAAAAATGAAAGACTGATAGGACATAAACTGGAAGTTCAGTAAACTAAAAATTTGATGGAAATCTAAACATGTAGCCAAGAATGAGCATTATCTAAAGGATTAAAAAATATTCAAAATGTCAAATCTATGAAATGGACTCAAAACAAAGAATATCAGACATGTGTCTGATTCAAAAGTGAGGATTTGAGATTACGTATTAATTAAATTATTCTACAACTGGTTCTATTAATATTCAAGGTAGCTGACATAAATATACACCAAGCAGCAATATGAATCATAATGTATTTGTGCCAAAATCAAGTTAAACTTAGACATTCATGTCACAATATCCTAAAAAGTTAACAGAGGTAGTTTGCTAATTTATTCCTGAGTTTCTTAGAAGCCTTAGGAAAAATGGGGAAATATAGGCTTGACAGTATTCACAACATAAAAAACAAACCATTCACTTAAGGAGAAAACTTTTTATTGTTCCCATTGTTACTGAGATTTGAGATGAATTTCTTCCATGTGTCAGTAGAGGACCACACCTCAACAATATTGCTGTAATTGGTGTAGTAGTGTGTGTTTCCTGTGGCTTTGGTTTTTTTAAACTGTCACTGCAGACTGATGGCTCGTGGCCAAAGAGCATTTTAGTATAAATAAGTCTACCTGTTATGAAAATAAAATAGTAATAATCCTGCCACAAGAAAACAAAGAAATAAACGTAGCAGTTAAAAGTTAGACGGATGTCATGTATGAAGATTTATTGCATTTAACAGAAGAAAATTTTAATAGCAGTTGTTTTAACATGATCAAGAATACTAAAGAAAACATCTACCTTAAAATATTCTTATTCAAAAGGGAAAACTAGAATATTAAGAAAAGATGTAGAGAAAAAAAATAATGCCTTAGCATAAACTAAAATATGTCTGTATGCATATAGGGAAGAATCAATATTGAGGACAACTGAGTCAGTAATTTGGAGGAGAGGATTAATAAAATCTATGGTACACAGGAGGATGGCAACAAGGTGGAAAGAGATCACTCTATCCCCAAACAAAAAAAATCTTCAAGTGTTCTCTTAAGTCTAAGTATACTGAAGAAAATTAAATTGAACTAAAAAAAGAACCTGCATTTCTTCAAATTTACTTATCTACTTAATGTAATTTCCATGCAGTATATTTTGCTTGACAAAATGATTCCAAAGTTTGCCTGGAAGAATAAATGTGCACAAACACATTATAAATTCTGAGAAAGAAGAGTAATAAGGAAAGCCCTGTTTTAACAAATCTTAAGAATTTGCCTATTACAGTTACAGTGATCAAAATAATGTAAGAGTGGCTCTAGACGGTATAAAGAACAGGTAGAAAGTCTAATGTTGAACTATAAGTAATTATGCAGTGTATGGTGAAGGTCACCTATCAGATCTGAAGGGGGATGGTGAGGATCAGTGGTATTGAGATTAGTGTATAATCATATGGGAAACTAAGGGTAAATTCTACTTTATATTTATTCCCAAATAAACTGAACATGGATTAAATATTTTAATTTTTATATATAGGAGGCCTTTTTACCTTTTTTTCAAAAGGGAAAAATAAAAGAAAATTGTTGACAGACTTGACCAATTAAAAATTTCCTTAGAAAACAAAGACCAAAACTACCTCTCATGCTGTTATGCTCTCTATGTAAGTTATCTCATGCAGCTTCATGACCACAGCAACCATTTTCGAGTATGTCTACATAAGCTTGTTCTCCCTTACCCACAAGACCCAGAACTCCACTTTATGCTCTAAATTTCCTCTTGGATGTCCCCCAAGGGCCTCAAACATACAAGAAACTGAACTTAAAATGTTTTTTTGTGAAATTATTTCCTTTGCTCATTGAATAGTGCCACGATCATTCCTATCATTCAATAAAAGGGTTAATCCCTTTATCTCTAGCATCTAATTCAATATGAAAATTGGTAGATGCTCAATAAATATTTATTGAGTTAATGAACAACATTCGGTCAGCTCTTTTAACCCCACCAGTTATCACTTTTTCCTGCGTCAAGAAGAAAAGACATTAGTGACATAAATATCAAATAGACATTAAAATGAATATGTGACAGAGAAGCTTACTTTTTAATCATTGATGACATGATAGTTGAATTTTGTTGTTACAGGCTAATAAAACTGAGTTTAAAGTATGTGATGATGAGATAATTTAAGTGGATGTCAAATCAGCATTGTGTTTAGTTTCTGAAATGGCACTTGAAATAGTTTTAGTTATTTAAATTTTGAAAAACTGGTGATTGTTATGTTGTAGTTATATAAAATATCCAATAGATGGTACTGTGAAATGCCTAATATTCAAAATAAAGTCGTATTGCAGGTAGAAAACCTCAAGGGAACATACCAGAAATCTGAAGAGAATCAAGATATTTTCTTCTGGGTGTTAAATTATATTTAAAATCTGATTTTTTAAAAATATACCTTAAACAACACAGTAGTCCATGCAAAAATATCATGACTGTTCATTCAGTGTAGCTCAGAAAATGAAAATTAATATTTACTACTAAATGGAACTTAAAAATTATTCATATTATATTAGTAGGTTTTTTTATTTTTGGTGGTGATTACCCTTAGTTAATGTGGTATTTTGGTTAGTGTTACTCAGATCACAGCATTTTCAGCAAATCTGTGAGAGACAATCTCCCTTCATGCTTAGCAAGAATGGGTGCACTATTTTGGACTCTTCCAGAAAAGGTCGAGTATCTGAATGCAACATTTTACCATTTGGTAAATATTACATGCTTTCAGACATTTAAACAATTCATTTTCTATTAATAGAGTTAAAATTTGTTTAAAAAAAAATACAAGCAACAGTTTAGAAATGGGTTGGTGTTTGCTCCTAAAGAATGAAAAGTGCTGATTTGTAGATAACTTTATTTATCTTAGTGTTCTATAAAGTAGTGAATGTTCCCAAGAATTAGTTCCAAATATTGATTATAAGAACTGTTTATTTGTTTGTTTGTTTTTGTTTTTTTATTAGGGTATCATTGATATACACTCTTATGAAGGTTTCACAAGAAAAATAATGTGGTTATCACATTCACCCTTATTATTGAGTCCCCCCCATACCCCATTGTGGTCACTGTCCATCAGTGTAGTAAGATGCCAGAGTCCCTATTTGTCTTCCCCATGACCCCACACACGCACCATGTGCACCAATCATGATACCCTTCAGTCCCCTTCTTGCTCCCTCCTGACCCACCTTCCCTAATCCCTCCCCTTTGGTAACCACTAATCGCTTCTTGGAGTCTGTGAGTCTGCTGCTATTTTGTTCCTTCAGTTTTGCTTCATTGTTATACTCCACAAATGAGGGAAGTCTTTCTCTGCCTCACTTATTTCACTGAGCATAATACCCATAATACCATAATAGCTCCATCCATGTTGTTACAAATATAATTTGTTTCTTTCTTACAGCTGAATAGTATTCCATTGTGTATATGTACCACATCTTCTTTATCCATTCATCTACTAAGTTTTATAAAACCTATTTCTAAAGCTAAAAATATCTGATTAATTACGTGGTAACAGAAAGCTTAAAAATCTCTGTATATCTTACTTTAAATATTGTAGATAATTAAAAAAAGTTTTGTTACCATTTATGATATTGTTTTTGAATAATGCCAGGTATTGCTTTGTATTATGGTTATTTATATATTAACTGGTTCAATAAACTTTTATGGCATATGACACTTTGCCATGTACTAGAGAAACCAAGTTAAATAGCTTGTTATATTCTTATTAGAATGCTTTTGCATGAGTTAGCATCATCTTATGTGATGTAGATCATTTGTTTCCCAGCTTCTTTATGCATTTTCTATCTTTCCATGCTTTATATAATCTAGGCTTGTGTTATGATGAATCTTTTACATGCCTTGTAGGAAGAATATAGTCATGGTTGCATAGGAATGTTCTGCTTAAAGAAAATATGTTATTGAAATAATTTGAGCTAGCTTAAGTAATGGAGGCTATTCTTTATATTTAAAAAATCATTAGTACTTTGGTAAATATAGGCTTTTCTGACCACTATCTTCTAACCATATCAAAACAAATTTATCAGATTTGTAATAGAAAGGTGTGGGGTGAACAACTAATTTCCAAGATACTTTAAGTTAAAAATGATTTCTGTCCACCACTATATGAAGATAACATCTTCATGGATTCATCAGAAAATAATGGGGCCTCTAGAATCCTACCCAGAATCGTTAAGATTTTTTATGCATTGTGCACTCTACTCTTTTCAAAAACACTGACGCACACTGTTTCATTTACTCAGATTCCTAAGTATACTAGATGTACATAACATTACATAGCAAAGCTCCTACTTGAGCTAAATGGGTTTAAATATAAACTGTGCATGCAGATCTCAAGTGATAGTCTCTTAATATATGTCAGATACTCTTCACTGCTGCCCTCTTTTATTTCAGTAACATTTTAATTAATTCACACTGATTGAATAAATGTACATTGAGACTTGTTTCCTAATGAGGGCGCATTTAGAGGAAAGGTTTTGCATCATTCTGATATCCTGTGGGTAATTATATTCTAATTATATGGTCGGGGGAAAAGAGTCTATAACTCAGTGCTGCTATTGTTCATTGGACCCAATTAATTACATGCACATAATGAAAGTTCATGATAAGGTTGACTGGCAGTCAGTGTAAAAATTTTACCTCAATTGAATCTTAGCCTAATATGAGGACAGAATTGGACTTTAACCTGGTTAGGAAATGCTTTGGTGTGAGATGATGTTAGAGGGGCAAAGGATGAGAACAAATTTCATTATTACTTACTTCTTTCTTAATTCAAGGCCTTTTCCAAGATTGATGAAAAAGAAAACTTAGCAGCCTAATGCTTTAATTCTAAATATTATTATCAATATTATTTCATTACCTACAGTGATTTTGGAAAGCAGCAGTACATTGGTGATACCATGATACGTTTCTAGAATGCAGTCTTGTATTTGTTGAAAGAAAGAATAGGCATACCAGGAGGTATTATTGATTAATTTTATTAACATAAAATTCAATAGGTATTAATATATTATAATAGGTTCTTTTTTGAAGGAGCTTTTTTATCAAACCACCAGCTGAACTCAGAACCTTGTCCCAAACATTCACAGACCTAATCGTACATACATACACATCTCATAAATAGGTGTGTACTAATTATCTATATGTAAAATCAGAGTTTTAAAGAATATTCTGAAACAAATGAATACTCAGTTTAAGACAGGAATGTTTCATTCCAACATGTGTTTTGGCGAGGGTTGAATCTCATGTTTAAGAACTTTACAGTACTTCAAAACAAAACCAAGGCCATTATCTAAATATCAATTCCCATACCTGCCTTTGTTCAATTTCTTCCTTTTCTTTGCTCAAATTTTAGAGAAGACAGTCTCTGGGATTGAAGGGAATAGCAGAGAGGATTTTGTTCTTCTCTTCATCTAAGCCTATCCTCTCTCCCTCCCTCTTTTTCCCCAGTGCTTTCTCTCTTTGGTCTCTTCTGTCCTCTCCACCATCTTCCCCTCTTTCTCTCTCTTCTGACCCTCGGTGTTTCGTTAAAAATATATATATAAACCTATTGGTTCCCCTCTAGTTATTAGCAACAAAAATAGTTTCAGATGAAGAAAGTGCAGTCAGTTCCTTTTGGCTGAGCTCTAAGTAGGCACTGGAAACAAAGGGAATCATTTGGATTCTAAGGTTAATACAAGTTAGCATTTATTGAGAACTTGAATTTGCCAGACATCTTTTAATCCTAAAGGTACCTATTGTTATGATGTACATGTAAGGAAAGTAAATGTTAAGGAGATTAAGAAATTTACCCAAAGTTATACAATATAGAACTGGCAGAAATAATACCTGCCTTACCCCAAGCCCTATGTTCTAAACCTATTTTTCATTTTCACGTTGCAGTCCCCAAGAGTTGGTGAGGCATGAATTCATTTAGGGGATCTGGGCTAGAATTTCAAAAAAGGAATGGAAAGAAAATCAATGGAATAAAGTAGAAGAGAATAGTGGAGAATATATCAGGGAATGGGGCCCACAAGATAAGCAATCTTTGTGAAATTATTTTACAAGTATAAATACACAAATTTTGCTATTGTGAATCAGAGCTAAAAAAAAAATTGAAGAACTTCAACCACATGTTGACTTCTAATGATTTTATAAGACCTAGCCTAGCAAAATAACATTTCTAATGGCTTTATTTCACTAGCTCATCATGTGGGCAAGACAATAACAATAACAGAAAGTGTTTTGTTTTTGCTGATTGGTTTTATATGTAAAAATCTATGTCTGAAATGATTTGGATAGTTCTATAAAGATACATTTTTGACATTTTCATTGAAAACATTTGGTGCCCCTTAAGTTTTCAAATATGCATTGTATAAGGTGTACTTACCCTGAAGGTTTCAGTATGTTTCATTTTTAGACACAGACATAATGAGAGCTGTTAAAGAGGGAGCTTCACACTCCCTTCTCTTCAATATCCCCTGAACAAAATCTGCAAATATACATAAACAATCACTTTACAAGAGTAAGAATAGAATATTTTTGTGGGTGATTATAATGATAAAGGTAGTGAAATCATCTCAGTTAAAAATATTTTTGCCTTAAAATTTTTGTTGGTGAAGTTTAAAAATTGAGCTTAAGTGGGCAGTAGTTAGGCAAGGAACTCTGGGTAAGATTATATGTGTATCTTTCAAAATATTTTATTTTTGGAATTAACATTTTAATGAGATATGTTAAAGTGCCATTGGAAAAGAAAAGGAATTTATGATTCTCTTAATTGGCATACTTGCTATATATTGAAATAGTCTGATTAAAGGTGTTAATAAAGACAATGGTAGTATAAAAATGACTTCCATCTCATATTTTAAACTATGTGTTGTGTTCATATGCATGAGTATATACACTTAAGGACCTGCAAAAATCATAAAAGGTTAATTATGAAGCTGGAATGTAAAAATAAAATTCATGGAAACCACACAGTATTTACTTTCCAGCCTAGAGATGACCTGATACATTTTATTACCATGTGTGAGGGGAGAGCAGCTTCACTTCTTAGGCGGACGGAGGGTACCATCTTAGCAAAAGGATTGATCTTTGCCCAACCTTGCTCTCAGTCTCTCACTTCTTCTTTAATACCAGAGATATCCAATTGTGTGGAAGAAAAACAGCTATTTGAAATAGTTTTATTTGGCCATTATAATTTACTACTACTCACTGCTCTGGAAGCTGTTATGTTAAATTAACACATATTTACATTCAATTCTCGAAGGCCAGTTCTCTAAGGCAGGAAAGATATACATATGGTTTCTAAATACTCTGCAGTATTCATCAACATTTTAAGATAATTTGATTTCCAAATCACTTAAAAAATAGAGGCCTAGATTTAAAAAACTTAAAAAAAATTCTCATTGAATTTGTTGTTGTTTGAATAATGGAACCTGGGAACGGGAGTCACTGTATTTATGTTTTGTCCCTATACTTTAGGCTAGTCTTCTAATCTTTCTAATGTTCAGTTCTGTAACCTGAGAAATGGAGTATCTTGGTTTAGTGGGAGAATTAAATTGGACAATAAATACAAAAGCAATTTCGCAAAAATGTGAACATTCTTATATAGGTATAAAGTATAATTATTTAATTTTACTTTAGTCTTGAAATAACTGATGGCCCTTTTAATGTGAGCACTATGTTCTTATTATATTTTTAACTAAGTCAAACCTCCAATAATCTCTTCACCAAAGATTTTTCTTTGTCCTATGACAATTTGGATTAAATTGTCAATTTAAAATGATTACATGTTAGAAAATATGAAGACAAGAGTTATCTCAATACTTTAATAGGATTTTAAAAAATTCTTTAATATTAGGTTGAACTAATAAGTGCCCTGAAGGCAAATGCATCTTTTAAACTAATTATCTGCACTGTGTATTCTATTTAATATTAAAATGATACTGATTAAATAAAATAAATCATGTTCCTCTGTAGTCACCCCTCACATTTGATTAAATACAAATATACAGATCCTGTATTAATTCTGATTAAAAATATATTATATTTGGAAATATATAGTCGTGATAATTTTAAAAAACTAAAACATTTACTCTGCTCATCCTTGGTTTTTAATACTAATATATAGAGGAATAAAAATGAAGCAATGTAATATCTGAATTTGTTTTCTAACAAGCTGCTGCTTTTTCTTTTACCTAGATACCATGGTTTCCTTATTATTATCTCAGGGATAAGCTAGTGATGGGCATGTTGATTTAATATACACTCTTTGCCTACACATTTTGATTGTAAGTGAGCTCATATATATGTGTTTCATCTCCCTTACTCTTGGAGTACAATTCTAGTGTTGCTCTCAAGCATCTGGCTGTTGCTGGAAAAATTCTTAGAGCTGGTGGCTTTATGTCTTACATATTTATGATTCCAGCTCCGCCAAGCCCTCAATTTTGCTTGATTCTGTTACTCATCCTTAGTCAATTCTTTTCCCATTCTTAGAGAAGTAGTGACAAAATCTCTACTATTTCCACACTTTCTTCATCTCACTACTTCTCTGCCAACTTCACTCTCTAGGTAGGTAACCCATATGTCCAACGGCCGTGAGAAAGAAACCTGCAAACATGAGTATCTCTAAATTACCAGTGCTCTAAACAAGTAATAGTAAAGTGCCAGCCAAGGTTCAATTTCATTCTACAGTGTCTTTTTTGAGGGGAATGCCTTAAAGTTGGATTTTGTTATCCAACTTGGCATAGTTTTTTCTTTTTGGGGCATTGGATCACATAAATTCAGTATGTCCCCTACCCCTACCTATGTTTAGTAATTGTTACTATTTTACCATCATACTCCATAAAGATATATAGCTGTATGTATGTATGCATATACATACATATTTATAACAATACACACACATAATGTGTGTTTTATTAAGTTTAACAATTTTGAAAGTAAAGTATAGGTAGTATGACACTTCAGCAGGCATCTTCTAAGATTAAGGACAATTTTCTATACAATTATCACTCCTAAGAATATTAGCAATAATTCCATAATCTCAGTCATTATCCTGTCTCCATTCAGACACCCATAGTTATCTCAAAAATGTCTTAAAGCTTTTAAAAAAAGGTTTTTTTTGGTGATAGAGGTTGGGGCCATAGAATCTACTTGAGAGTCTTAATGCTACATTTGTTTTTTATTCTGAACTATTTGACAACTACAGTCTTACACTTGGCTTTCTGTCTATCACTTTGCTCTATACAGTCATAGGTACAGTGAGTAGAGGCTCTACTCAAGGTGTCCAGCATCCGTGACTTAAGCCCTGGAGGCTGTTTAATGGGCATTTTCATTTGCTTGAGAGTCTCTGGGAATTTCCTGGGTTCCCTGACTAGGAGAGGATAAGGCAGTGAATCTGGGAGAGCACACAATTATAATGAAAATAGAAGGACTACATTCATGACTTAAAATGTCTATTCAGAACTAAACTTGAACCAAGAGCTGAGAAGGAAAAATAATAAGGCTGAAGAAAAGTTTTGAGCTGGCCTGTATTGAAGCTAGCACAAACATTTTCCCTACTACCTATTGCCCCAGGCCTTATGCTGACTGAGTTGGCCTCAGAAGTCAAGAAAATTACTAAAATCATGAAGTTTTCAAGGGAAGTTCTACCCAAACCTTTGTCTATCCTTCTGGGAAACAACAGCAGTTATTTCCATAGGGCTCTCCTGTTAGGGGAATAGTTAACCCGAGTTCACCCTCCCAGACTTCATAACTTCTTTTGACTAAAAATCTTCAGCTGTAGTATTTCTTTACTTAAATTATGGGAATAGCTTCTAAACAGAGTTGCATTCCTGGACGCTTTCATTTTATCTAGGGCTACCCTAGACCCCTTCTCCATCTCCACTTTTGGGTACTGGCTGCTTCTGGTCCATGTCTATATTGAGCAGCTCTAAATCTATCTGAGTCCTCATTTACCGGATATGTAGTTATTCTTCTGTTCTTGCTGCCTTCCCAGAGTCCTCCTGGGTAAGAGAGTAAACTGACATCTGTGCGCTCATATTTTCAAACCCACTGTGGGGATCCATTCATCCCCCTCATATAGCTTGGTCCTGGGAAGGAGACTAGAATATACTGACTATTCCCTCCTTCTTGGAGACACACAAATGTCTAAGAACTGCTGGCTTTCCATCCAACTTTCCTTCTCTCCTCACCCATCACCATGGAAACCTTTTTTTAATATTATATGTGTGGCTTGTCAACAATTCTTCCAAATTTGTTCTAAGTCCCACAGGACACAGACTTTTGGAATTTGATAAACTTTTCTCTGTTTCTTGTCATAAAAACAAACAAACCCTTCCCATTGTGACTCAAAAGGAGGGGTGGTGGACAATCGAAGATACACTGTCATGAAGACCAGCTTTGTGCTACTCAAGCTCATCATTTAAAAATTAGTCTCAAGTGCAGTCTTGCTACTTATTTAATATTTTTATTTTTTATTGATATTAATGGAATATTTTTTCTTATTTACAGAGTATAACAAAATAAAATGAATACCATGAGCTATGTCTACCTACATGAAAAAGACACTAAGTATTTTTAGTAAGGAATGAGCATTGGACTGGAAAATGGAAAAGTGGTCTGAGTAAATGGGCAACTTAAAAAAATTAGTAGGAATGGTTTATGAAGGATAATGGAACTTGGAAATGAGTTCTTATTCCAAAATATTAATGTAATACATCAGAGAGACCTGTGAAGCTGGCCCAGGATGTTGATCAGTCTGCTTTGGGTGGATAAAATTGTATTTTGGATAAAAAATTCCACAATCTAACCCACACTGCATTAGCACATTCCTTGTTTTGTGAGAAGATATTCATTTATGTAATGAAAGTAAGCCAAAAAATTATGACAAGGGAATGTTTTTTATGTTTACTCATTTACTTCACAGGAGAATAGTGATGTAAGAACCTGCGTTAATATTTGTTTTCAGTTTGACTTTTTTTCAGATTTAATATGAACTTCTCTTTTTTCAGCAGACTCTGCCCACTTCAGGAGTTTCAGTCCCTGAGGTGCGTAAGCAAAAAAGGTTTTCACGCTTGAAATTATAGGCCATTATATATCCTATATTGTTATAAAGAACATTTGGGGCTGTCTCAGTGAACTAATAATATTAATTTGTACATTTTATTTTTTCTCATATTCTGATATTTGGAATTGAGAAATCCTTGTATTTTCATAATGGGTTCCTCTTGATACGTTTCTAATCTACATTTGGGATGGGGATTAGGAAAACAAGAATTATTGAAACAAAGTATACAGAGAAAAATAAAGGTTACTTTGCAAGAGTTTTGAACAGTGTATAAGAAGAGCATCATTCCTAAAATGTAAATATCTTGCAGAAAACCAAGAACTATTCAATTCTCTGAGCCATTAAAATGTAGCTTTCAGTGATAATAGGTTGAGAAACTCTGCTCACTTTGAAGTGCCCATCACTTTAATAAAAGTGAGTACATCTGCCTTAATCAGTTAACATATGACATTGTATGGAAAGTCACTGGAATAAAGTATAGTCACAGAATAAATGACTTTTGTTTTGAAAGTAAGTGTACTCAGTGCCACAACATTTATTTTCAGTGAAGTGTTAGCTTTACCTTTGCATTGCTGAAGCAAATCCTCCACGTTTTCCTATGACAATATCCTATTCAGTTGTTATTATTTCCAAAGGAGGTGCTCAAATGGTATTTTTTTCCTTAATATTATAACATGAATCTGTTTGCCTACAAAAAGATATTATTTATAATATATGAATACTATATGAGTATGAATTTATTTAGAGGATAACATAATTGTACAAAAATATAATAACCTCTCTCCTATCCCCTCTAAACGTTTTCTAATTAGTATAGACTGTCTCATTGAAATGTTTTAAAATTTCATTTTTTAACTAGAGATGTATTTGGAAATATACTTGGAGATATGCTTAAAATAGACTGTTTCTCATCTAAGAGAAATATTAAACTGTATATTCTATAAGTCAGTTGTTACCATTATTATAATTATTATAAAATAGAGATGTTAATCTGCACACTCAAGTGAAAAAGGTATTAGGAGTGTTTATCAGTTAGTCTAATTATTTAAGTGTAAGAGAATTAATTTTTATGTTCGGGTCCTTGAGTTTAGTTTTGCTCTATGATGTCTCACCAAGTGAATTAGGCAGTT
This sequence comes from Phataginus tricuspis, assembly GCA_029783875.1. Lineage (NCBI taxonomy): Eukaryota > Metazoa > Chordata > Mammalia > Pholidota > Manidae > Phataginus > Phataginus tricuspis. Next base: position 28,052,157 of record JAQQAC010008880.1, on the reverse strand, counting down.
TTTGATACTGAAAGTTTTTTTCCTTAAACTTATCAGTCTCCAAAGGTCTTACATATTCAACTATGTAATTTGTATAATATAGATTGAATAAATAGACCAATATTGATGTTTTCATAATATGATATTTTTATTTGTTAATTCTTTTTCTAGTAAGGTTTTTTTAAATCTCCCTACACTGCTTTTTATTTTTCTCCTGGTGTGATGTATTAGTTTGTATTAACAAACTATCCACCATCCTCCGAAATCAATGTTTTCTCAGCAATTTTGTTCCAAAATTTCCCTAAGTCCATGTATGTATATATAAGTAATTGAATGTGTAAATAAACATAAACACACACACACACAATCAAGAGCTTTATGTTGCATCATCAGTAACAATGATTTGTTGGGGCTTGTTGGCTAATTGAAAATGTGTTTAAAATGTATGTGGGGTAAATTATAGAAAGAACATATCTTAAACATTTAACTTAAAATATGTAATTAAATATTCATTGGCTATACTTTTGACATAGTATCAAGGGCTTTTCTATGAGGGTATATCTACTATTTGGGAAGGGCATATAGCCTTTCTCCCTTTTATCATGGTCTTATCATCCATGAGAAGTTTCAATTACTAATTGTTTTCACGTCTAACAAAAGCATTCTTTATCTTGTAAAAAGATATTCATTTATTAATTGTTTTCAATTACTTTTGATTGTTCTAAAAATTAACAAAAACCTCAAGGGCATCTGTGCAGCAATTTCAGTATTTAAGAAACTAAACTTTTATTATTAATTTTCAAAGCTTTTATAATCATTGTGTCCAAACCCAACTTGATCACTCCTACACACTCACACCCACACACACACACACACACACACACATCTTGCATTATTGTGTCTTTCCAAGGCTTGCGCACTATTTTTCATGGGAACAAGTCATTTTACACTCAAATTTAATGGTTTAAGTAATAAGTTACACAGTTACAATGACAAGATAAATTCTACGTGAAACTGGCATAAACAGATCAGGTACTACACAGAAATGAAATCATTGGGTTGAGCATTTTACTCACCTTTTAGTAAGAGATGATGAGTATGAACATACAAGAGAGTTGCCTTCCCGCTTCTAACCTTCCCCTTACTGTGGCCTTCTATGCTTATGTGTACATGGGCAATGGAGAGGGAGTGAAGTTGAGGTACATACACATATGCGTGATTTTATAATGGCATACCATCTGCTAGTAAGCAGCCCAAATGATTTTGGCATCAGCCTTCTCATTCCTAAATTTAATTTTTTCTAGTCAGAATTTCTTAAACAGAAATCTTGTAACTGGTTCATACCCAGTATGACTTTATCTTAGAAGAAGACAGGCACATCACATGTCACATGTGAAAATCAGGACTTGTGGATCAAGTTGCAAATTATACCTGCAGAGTTAGTTGGTTGAGTAGCACCTCCATGTATCTTAAGACTAGGTTTCAGTCTAACTTTTTCCCTCACATCTCCCCAGAGTCTCTGTCCATAACACTGCAAAAATTATCCCCAGTTATGGTAAGTTAGTGGAAAAATAAAAATAAAGCACTATAAAGTAAACAAAGTACTTCTTCACCATGCCCATCCTGTACTACTATGATCTCAGCAGCATTATCTGTGTCAGTGATAAAGTGTAACAATATTCTTTCAATATTTTAAAAATTACTGCCATTTAGTGAGTGACTATTTTATGTCAATACGTTTATCTGTATTTTCTCAATTTATCATCACATTAATCTTCTCATTTTATACAGAATTAAATAGTGGCTTAGAGAGAGTAAATAACTTGCCCAAGTTTACATAACAAATAAGAGAAAAAACTTGTATTCAGTCTCCAAGCCCATACTTTTGCCTCTGCCAAAAGTATTTTTTGTTTTTTAGTAAATATTTAACTAAATTTTTTTTAAATGGAAATCTTTATATCATTTATTATATTTAATGTTTAAAATTTTATATATATGTATTATTTTTTTTTAATCAAGAGCACTTTGCTACTCAGCAATAAATTTTGCTGCACTTCCCAAGGATTCTTAGTAGATGTAGATCCTTTGCAACTTTGAAACGAGTTAGTTTCTCTGGGCCAGAAAACATTCAAGCCCCACAGTAAGGTCCCAGTAATGAAAGGGGCAGCTTTGCAGCTGTCGGTAAGTTGGTTTCTCAGACCTCGGAACCTTTCTAAGCCCTGATGAATAAAGTGACACTTGGGCTTCAGGGAGATGTTTTATATTGTGATATTCAAGTGTTACCTTGGGGTAAAATTACAGAGTTTACGGACAGTGCGTGTGGCCTAGCTCCAGGGGCAGAAAGGATTGAGTCTCCACTCAGGCAAGGGGTGCGGAGCCGAGAAAGCAAGTTGCAGGACTGCAGCGAAGATACTGTTGGCAGCAATGCAGCCCCTTTGGAGGGTTTGCACCAGTCGAGGTGCTTTGCTGCTGCCTGTCTCTCGTGCTGAGACTGGACAAAAGGAAGAAAACCCTGTGCTTGGGGTAATCATCACTTGCTGCTTGTAGTTTGTGAGTGATCGATAACAGCAGGCTTAAGTATTGTGGTAAACATCCCTTTTGTGAAAGCTGTTTTCAAGTGATGTACAAATACTACACCTCTGAGAGTCAGCATGATATAGAAAAAGAATTTTGCAGAGCACCTATTTAAAGTGGTGTCGTTTTATTTCATTTATTTCATCTTTCTGTTTTCTGTGAATGGTCTTTTCAGCTTTTCTTCTGTCTTTATTATGATGATCATTCTTTTGGAATTCTAATACAATATATTCTCCAGTTAAGATTTGACGTGCCCCTTATAGAGTCTAAGGATCACAAAACATTGAATTTTATGTGAATTCTGTCTTTAAAATGTCTGCACAGCAAACACAAATGGTTGATATTTGAAAATGTTAAAATATCAATAGCCGTATTTTATATTTTGTAGTTACGTGTTTGTATTCTTTCATGTTTTGTTTTGTTGGTTAGGGTAGCTCTTTTCGGTGTTTGAATAATTTCTATTGATTAAAGCAATACTTTTCCAGCTCTTTTTATAGCTAGAATAATTTATCTGGCAGAACAAAATTTGCCTTAATTATAACAAAGAGATTTATTTTGTGGTTTAGAGCCCAAAAACTTAAAAAAAGAACTGAAGGTGAAGTGATGAACATTGCCTGTTATTATCTGAGAGCAATTTTATCCTGAATAATGCAAAATAAGGCTGCTGAGCTCTACTGCAACTTTTCAAAAACTTCAACATTGGGAGTAACTCTCTGAAATAACAGAGCTCTACCACTCAGAGTTCATTAACCCCCAAATAGGCTAGTGAAATTTCCTTGGACATCAGGTTTTTCAAGGGTGTAAGTGCTTGTTCCTTCCTGTTCCTCAGATAAAATATGAAAGGAGTAAATATTTTCACAGTGGAAATAGGAAAAAGCATCAAGCTGTCCTCCTGTTAGCTTATGCTGCTTACATAAAATGCATTGAATATCTCAGAGAGACCTCTATACAGTTTGGAAGTTAACACAGAACAAATGTGTATAATAAAAAGAAAACCATGGGAAAAGTTAAATGGCTGTGAGATTCTCCTGTTTTAAAATTTTCAGCCTTGATTAATTCCACAAATTCCACCCACTAGGTAGGCATATTTCCCTCAAGAAACCACTTGGTTTTCCTCGTGTGTGTGTGTGTGTGTGTGTGTGTGTGTGTGTGTGTATGTGTGTGTGTGTGCACATGTTTAAACAAATGTTTATTATTTTAGTATTATCATTTTGTTAATTTGTTATGTACACATTTATAATTCTAGATTTCAAAAATAAAAGCTTATCAATTAAAAATTCAGGGTTTTTAACTTTTTTATATTTTCCAGTTGTTACTATAAAACATTTGTCTACTCGACAACTTAGAGGGATGACTCCTGGGAGAGACCTGAGGCCACTTAATCTTAACTGTTATCTGATAGTTGGAGATTTTATCACACAGGAATTTCCAAAACATATGCATATCAAGAATAAAATAATGTTAACTGACTATTGTGGTAGTTCTTTATAGATATGTATATACATGTCTTAAATTTCCAGTATTTCACATATAAATATAAATATAAATATGTGTATATATACATATATATATATATATATACACACACACACACACACACACACACACACACACATACATACACACATATATATAAATAGTCTGGTCAAGAATACCCAGTTCCAGTGTAACTAATCAATTTGAATTAAAAAAAATTTTTGTAACCTCAGCATTTTAGGAATTAAATACCAAACAAAAATTTTTGGATTATATGGCAGAATACAAGTTATGTAAGATAAGGCATATCTTTCATATTTTGTATTTTTATAGAATATTTTAATGTGTTTTATATCCCTGCACCCTGCATGCCAGAACTAAGAAAGAAATTATTCTCCTATTCACTACCAGTATTATGCTTTTGAACTCTTAACACAAACTATGAGTTTTCAAATATAACATTGAGCTTTACTTATTTAAACATATATAACTAGTGGGATTTTTTTTCATATATATTTATATAAACTTATAAATATAACAAATATTTTGCATAATGGCAATATTGATGAGTACCCTAGTGGAAGAGCCATACCTATTTTCCATTATTTGTAATAACTTTAATTTATTGAGAACATGTTCTAATACAGGCAAAAATGTTAAGACTATACATTTTCTATTAAACCTTATACAACTCTGAGAAATAGGTATTACTGTCTCCATTTTGAATAAGCATTAAGTTCTTTAAGGTTATATTATTTTAGTAGAAAAGATGGGATTCAACAAAAGCTTTCTGACTTCAAATCTCATTTTATAATCCACTTACTATGCATAATATAGCCTTAACTATCTGTGGACAAAATTGTAATTTGCAAACTTAGAAAAACTGATCTATCTTTAAAAATATCAATGTCTTTGCCAGAAATTAAGCTTATATGAAATTATATCACTTTCCAAATAATTTGAATTTTGTAAAATCTATTACACCACCCATTTTCAGCCATGCAAAAAATATATTCGGTGTTTTTGCACCATGAATTGCAAGGTAAATGGAGTAAACTGATTAGTTATCTATTTCGGTCCAAGAAGCTTTTTGATCCATCTGGCCCTATAGCATTTGAAAAGATCTACTTGAAAACATTTTCCTAAATTACAGAAATTGAAATGATATTCTAGGAAGCAAATATAGGGGCTAGAAGATACATGTCTGAATAAATGATAGCAAATATGTGGCATTCAAACACTTAAAATCCATATGGCAGACATTGCTAACTGATCAGGACAATTTTCACACTAAGCTTAGATTGACATAACCCAAGAATCCTTCTCATCAAAATGCTTCAGGTACTTAGAAATTATATATTTTTAATGTTAAAATTCGTTTATATCTCCATTATTTATCCTGACTTTTCTCAGGCCCTGATCTAGGATTTTATGTAGAAGTGTGCGAAGTACTTTCTCTTATGGAGCTTTGTTTAGAGCAGGAGAAGGGCAACATTAAATTAATGAAATAGAAAACAGTTCAAGTTGTAATAGAAGGTGGATGCAGGGAATACAGAAGAGATCTTTCCAGCAGAGTGCAGAGGTATTGCAAAAGCTCCGAATTAAGAACATGACTGTGTGATCAAGGAGCAATGAGGAGGTGGGGGTAGCTGGAGTGGAGAGAAAGGGATGAGTATGACAGCTGTAGGGAGAATCCGTTAGAGGAAGACAAAAATGGAAGCAGATTGATCCATCAGGTAATAGTTATAATAATCCAGATAAAGAAGATAATGGTGGTTGAAACCATAAATGATGAGGGTGATGAGTGATCATCCGGTTAGGGATTTATTTCCAGGGAGGATAGGCAGGATTTTTTTTTTAATTGGTTTTGGATATTTTAGGATTGATGTGCATTTCAGACACGCATGTAGATACAGATAAAGTTCAAGGGAGATAAAATTTAAGGGGAAAATCTAAACAGGAAATGCACATTTAGAAATCTACACCATAAAATTGAAATTGAAAGCCTTGGTATTAAATGAGATTACCTAGAGACTAAGTGTAGATAGTGAAGATGAGAGGTTCAAGGAAGAGGTTAAGTGTTACGGGTTGCAAAGCAGGAGGAGGAACCAACAGAAGAGGCTCTGAGGTGGCAGTTGGTGAAGTAAGAGGAGAGCTTAGAGAGGCGTCCTGGAAGTCCAGTGAGGCAAGTGTTCAAGGGGAAGAGGTGATTTCTCTCAAATCCTGCTTAAAAGTTGAGAAGATGAAGACCGATCAGTAGGTGCAGCTATGGAAAGTCATTGTTGATTTTAATAAAAGCTTATTTGGTGGATTAATGGTGATCAGATTTTATTGGTTTGGGTTGAAGAGAGAGTGAGTGGAGAGAAATTAGAAACAAGGAGCCTACGATTACAAGAAATGTCTCCAGTATGGTGAGCACAGTAATTAACTGGGGTGGAATGTGAGTTTTAAGTTTTATGCCATTCTTAATACAAATGGTAGCTAAAAAGTTCACTGTGCATTCATTTTCTATATTGCATGTATTTATCAGCATTATTTTCAGTGCTCAGTACCAAGTGCTTTCAATTATAATCCTATATTATATATCTCTACTGTTGTTTATGAAAATAATTAGCTTTGGTGATCCTAAATAGCTTCAGATAAAGAGACGCAATTGGGCACATGGGGTAAAACAATGTGGTTTCCTTTCATATAGTTTCTTTAACTGGGATTTTAATCATGCATCCATCATATGTACTGAGCCAGTTGAAAGCAACAGCTTTCATATTATTTAACTAAGAACTCCAAAATAGAAACTTGGGCCCAAGTTTGTAGCCATGAAACTCTTCAATGTGTTGCCCCATTTAGTAGAAGATTTTTGTAAAAGATTTTTTCCTTCCAGGAAAGACAAGCAACAGTGAAAAAGGAAAAGAGTGGTTCCCAGCAGCCAAATAAAGTGACGGACAAGAATAAAATGCAAAGAGCCAACTCTGTTACTGTGGATGGGCAGGGCCTACAGGTATGAGTTTTTAAATCCAGATTTCAGTAGCTTTCTTATTTGTTACCTCTATGCTCTTAGAGGCACATATGTCCAGGTGTCAACATATTTAGTTCGCCTGTTAGCTCAGTAGATGAATTCAGACGGATCTTATTAATTTATCAAGATGTCATTTTTATCATTGATTGACACTATAATTAGATTAATCATTTATGATGTTATCATTTAAACTCAAATTGGTAAGAGCTCTTTTGTCAATCTGAAGTTTTTACAAATTCTTACTAAATATACACATTTATTAGATATGTGTTATTTATTTACATATTTTTAGTACTTTAAAATGCATAAAGTATCCCTATAGTCTCTGACATCAAGAAAGAGTTCTTTCCATCTGTATTTTAAGAGATCTGATAGAGTGAATGTTGTATTTGTTTCTCACTCCAACATGAAAACAACCAGTGAATTTGGTTTAGTCTTTGAAATTGAGTTTTTTTTTCTACCTGTATGTTTCTCTTCCAATTTCTAATTATTTTCCTTAAAAGAGAATATGTTTCAAGCTTATGTTCTCCAGGAAAACTTACCAAATACAGATATAGTATGTCATACACTTGCATTCAATATACATCACTTTATGTCTTTCTTTTTCATTAATTATTTTATCTGTGATATTATAGATTATGTGTTTTATATTCCTTCATTTACAAGCACAGTTCAGAGCATGCAGGAGTTGCCTAAATGCTTGCTTCTTCATTGTTTTGAATATCTCATTGAAAACTTAATAATAATTACTTAAATATTGATAATGAGGTTACTGATTTGTTTTGATTTAATAAAATACATTGTGAATAGAAAATATTTTATAAGTTATTAAACTCAAATATAAGAATGGGAAATTCTAAATGATAAAATTATTATATTAATTAGAGAGTACAGAAGTTGATTATCAAAAGATTAAATCAGGATTTATACTTTCTTGAAGTTGTATCTATGTGTTTAGCAATCTCATTGAAAATCCCAAATATAAAATCTATCCACAATTTTGATAGCAAAATACTTAATTAAGTGATCCTGTAAAGTTTCTAGTGAAAAAAAAAGAAATCAACATTTGTAAATTTAATACATAAATTGCAAATGTTCAGTTTGAATCTTTAGACACTGTTTCTGCAATGAAAATAATAAATTTTAAAATTGAATTAAAATTTAAAAAAAACTTCTAAAAGTCAAGCAAGCATGTTTCACATACATCTTAACATGAAAGGGAAACAAATTATTTGTTAAACAGTATATGATAGGCATTTTTATGCATATTAGTTAAGTGAATTCTCTCAATAGATGAGATAAATGTTACTTAATTCTCTCAATAAACATTTGTTAAATAATAATAATCATTATTATTACCACTACTTTCAAAATAATTATACTGATGCTCAGAAGTAAAGTTATTCCCAAGCCTCACAGTTAGTGGTAAAGCCAAGGTTTGAATGAGGACCTTCTGACTCAGAATTTACATGTTTTACTCCTGAGATACCCTGTCCTCATCAGTTATCATATTTCAATGTATGTATGAATGCTAAATTTCCGACTACCTTGTTCTTTTATATGCTTTCGTATTGCTGCAGACTCTGAAATAAAAATAGTTTATGTACTAGAATAATAACTTCTGTAGTCACACTTTCCTAAGATTGAGTACTCATACCTGACTTCCCCAAACCTCAAAACCAAGATTAAATGGTGCATGCAGAATGTTTTAAAGGTGTTAAACTCACATAATAATATAAGTTGCATTTCCTTTTTTATTCAAAAAGTATCTGAAATATTCAACCTTATTGCAACTAAATTAGTCACGTTAAAAACAATAGATGACTAACTTTTCTCTGTGGATATGTTTCACCTGTTTAACCAGAAAATAGCTTCCCAAAACTTTCTTTGACCTAGAAAACTGTCAAGTAAATTTGCCAGTAAGCAAAGAGTAGACATCACCCCTTAAAGAACAGGAGGATGTAAATACTGTAATCATCATCATCATCATTTTTTTTAATTTTTAAAAAAAGTGATATATGATCTTTTACAATAGTCTGTATCAGTGGAATGGACTAACATATGATATACATAGGTATTCCCACAATTTTGTTGAACATGTAAAGGTAAGGAAAAGAATAAATTCTTGAGTAACTATTTCATGCAAAAGGAAAAAAAATCGTTTTTTGTTGTAGTAATCAATTCTAAAGTAATAAAATGGTTGTTCTTTATCAGAAAAGATAGAAAGATCTGCCAGAAAATTATTTTTTTCTGTTTTAAAAAATACATATCATGAAAAAGCATTGAGTTGCAGCCCAGTTTGCATATAACTCAGTGACAGAAGAGATCTACACTGCTTAGAGAAGACTATTAATCATAGTTAAGCACATTCATCTTACTTCTTTCCAGCTAACCAGCATAATGATCAGGATTATTATTTCTAATTAGAGGAAGTAATAGATCATGTATAACCTTAGGATGAGTCTCATTAATTAACCCAAGTCCTAGGGGACTTCAAATAGAGGTGGGTAGGCACTCTGTCTTTGTCATCGCTCACACCATAGGTTTACACTTAATACATATGATCAAATGTAACTGAAACTACAATTTCTTAACATGCAAGAGATATAAAAATACAGATGGTTATCCACATGTAAATGCATAAGTGTAACAAGAGAACTATTTCAACTTTATTAAGCTAAAGTTACCTTTTCTCTAGTGATTCTTTGAGATGAATTTCAAAAAAAGAGGGTCAATTGAGAACTGAAAGTCTGGCTTTTAATATTCTTAACAACAGAAAAAAGGGAGATTTTTATACTTAAATACCTAAACCTGAACCAGTGTGGTCTCCACCACAACTGCTTCTCCCCATCCTTATTGTCTTTCTTATTTGCTGTATCTCTTCTGTATAATCACCAACGCTGTAAACTGTACATGCACATACACGTTATACACAACCGTATAGCATGTATTCTCTTCTATTGATGTTTAAGCATGTGTATGAGTGAGTGTGTGTGTGTCGCTTGCCCACTTTGGGATCCTTAAGCCTGTTGACTCTTTCATAATTAGTTCTTCATTGTCATTTTAACTCCCTAGGTCCAGAATTATTATTCTATACATTGAGTAATACAACAGCCTTTCAATGGAGTCCCTGTTTCTGTACATATAATGTACTAAATTACAACTGATATGGAAAAAATGAAACTGAATAAAAAGTGTCAGGACTTAGAGTTGGAGTTGTCTGTAATTTTAAGATGACTGTATTTGGCCTCATTGATATTTGGTATTTTAATAAAGGTGATATTTGAATAAAGATTTAGGTAAGGCCGTTGGTCCGGCTATCTAGGGAATGGGTTTTCCTGAGACAGGTGCATGCCCAGCAAGTTCTGAGGTCAGCCAGGATGACTGTACTGCTGCAGAGCACTGAGCAAGATGAGAAATGGCAGAGCGCTTTAAGAGTAACAGGAGCTGGTGCCGTATGGCCTTCAAGGTCGGCATAAGGACTTTGACGTTTTCTCTGACATAAGGAGACACAATGTGATCTGAATTTTAAAAGGCTTATTTCTCTTGCTGAGATTAGATTGTTAGGGAGCAAGGAGTCAAGTTTGGAGACTCCTGCCAGTTATCCAGGATACATAGGATGAGGGCTTGTCCAGGGTAGAACAGTGGAGGTGAAGGGATGGGTTCCGCATATATTTTGAGGACAGAGTCAGCAGGATATGCTGATAAATCAAATATAGGGTTTATTAGAAAGTGAGGAATCAGGGATATCTCTAAGGTGTTTGGCCCATGCAACTAAAATGAGGGACATGCCATTGACTGAGATGGAGAAAGGTCTGGGTGAATACGGTAGAGAGAAATTTATGATGTTGTTGGACAGCTAAGTGGAGATGCCAGATAGGCAGACAGATATGTGAATCTAGAATTAAAGGGGGAGGACAGGTAAGAATTTGGAAGTGAAAGGGGTACTGATGGCACTTGGAACCATCAGATAAAAGAAGATCACTGAGGGAGAGAGCCTTTATAGGGAGGAGTCATTGATGTGGGATCCAAAACCAGTGTGACTCTAAAGTCATACCCATTAATATCTACTATATTAAACTACCCCTTGGTGTAAATAAATAAGATTTCACAGGATTAGCTCTATTCTTTACAGAGGATAAACCAGTATAAATTTATACAATTATGCAATTTATACAATTTATTAGGTAATAAATACCTAATTTATTACCATTCTTCAAGATTTCAAGTACCACAGGTGCTATAAACGCTTCCTTGAACATTTTCCCTCTTCAATATTTTCCTTGTTAAATTGTATTTCCCTATCCCAATATATCTTAACAATTGGTCTGAGAAGACCTGGGTTCTGTGGAAATGTGTCAAGCAGAATGGTGAGGTGATTAAAGGCCGAGACCAAGTTCAAGGTTCTTTCATGCTTCAAACAGAGCACCTTCCATCTGTTTTATATATTGTTCCTCTTAAGATTGTTTCAAATGCTGTATAAATGTTTACTGACAAAAACAAACAGGTTTAAGATGACAGAAGTGTGTATATTTATGTTTTAGTTTTTATCCCCCTCACCCCATCAAAATTATAATAAAAAGGGTACAATATGTTTGGATGGCAATAAATCAGTTTTCAAAATAACTGAGTTTTGCATCTTACTCCAAATTTTGTGTAAAATAGAAATTCAAAATTCATATGTTAAAGACTATGTTAGATAGGGTTCAAAGAGAATCAGTGAACTTGAATATAACATTGATATATTAGTGCTATCTAACCCTCAGAGGCCATTTCAGTTTTACCAGTTGTTCCAATAATGTCTTTTATAACAGAAACAGCTAGTCTAGACTCATAAAAATATAAACTTCATCATTTTTTAAAATTCTCCCTTAAACTAAATTCTCCTCTATTTTTCTAATCCATGTGGCCTATTTATCCATTTACCCACTGCTAAAAAATGAGATACAGATTTTTGTATTTTGAGATCCTCTATAAACTACATATATTCTAGTGGGATATTTATTCCTAATAATGTACAGCTTAGAACACAAGTGTTCTATAGCATAGTACTGACCTTTGATAGGTGATTATGATGCCTTTAAATATTCTAATAAATAAATACTTCTGAAAGGCATTCCAAAATATATTTTCAAATAAACTCCAAATATTGAGTTTAACATAATCTCACATAAGGGTAAGTTGAATGTTGAGTTTGTGGAAGGTCATTCTAATGAGTGTTTGGATTCAGATTTAATGTTTTGCTAAAAAATATTTATTTACCTTGAGATTCTTACCTCCACTTAAAAGTAAGGAGTAACAATTTGAATTAAGTGCAAAAATCAACTGAAACCCACATCTGGTAGCATTATGTTTCACATGTAAAAACTTTAGGAGTTCTATCTGATTTTATAATAGAATGAGTAATAAAGGAAATTGAATAATAGTGTTCAGGTAAAGGTGTGCTTTTATGTTTTTTCATTTTAACTTTAGTGTGGGGAGAAGGGCACACATGGCAAGCCGGTAACAATGGCTTCACCTACATTCTCTATACATTAATTGACTGAGCACCTTTGGTGCAGGACAGAACTACAAAGTTACTACAGATCCCCATCATCTGTCTCATCTCCCAACTGAATTAGGAACAAATGAGGAACAAAAAATTTGTGTCTCTTTACAAAGGAAAATAAAACAGAGACAGACACAACATATCATAGTGAGAACAAGTTAGGTAAGAGTAGAAAAGTTAAGAATATTTTACTCAACCTTCTTATGTAACTAATGTAAATATTTTAACATTTTCCCAGTACCTATACTCATTAGAAAATGCCATTTCACTTAATACCGGAGGAAAATATATTGATATTTAAATTTATGCTGTTTAAACAAACAGGAAAAAAGGAAATCATATGGTGAAGGGTTGTTTTTAATTGTCTCATTAAATATTTAAAGATACTTTTTAGGGGAAAAATAACACGATAAAGGATACTTTGAATCTACTTTCAAAAAGTAAATTGATCTAAAAATTTTCAATTTAGTATTTAGGGGACTCTATTACTTGCATATTTTTGTTACTAAGTATTTTTTGTCACAATGTATTTAGTTGGAAGTTGTGTTGTAGTATATGAAGTCAGGTAAAATGCCAAGGGTTCTCCTTTACCACCCTATCAAAAACTATCTCCCACTAGTGAGTGCTATATATCATTTTACCAGCTTTATTTCTCTTTATGGCATGTTTCACTCCTAAATTTATTTGTTTCTTCTGTTTCTCCACTGGAATATAAGCTCCATTAGGACAGGCAGTTTTTCTTGTTTAACCGAGAAATGATAGTAGGAATGTAATTTCCTGAATCCCTGTTTAGCAAATGGACTTGATTAACTGGCACTCTACTCCCAGCAGGGAAAGAAAGCATTGAGGAAATGTTGTGCAGAAGGACACTCTCAGGCAGAAGGGATCCTCAAACCATCTTTTTGAGATTCTAGTTCACAAGTGAGTGGAAAGATGGATTCCACACATGCCACAAAGCTCTAAAGTAGGGGTTGTCCTTAAAAGTAGGGCTCTCTATAATTTGATCCCCTCCTTTCCTTCTAATATTTTTACCCCCTTTATATTCTGCTTTATTCTGACTGTTTTACTCACTGTCCCAACAAATTGTGTCTTTTGTTTTCATCTCATAGCTATTCCAATGTTATTCATTCTTCATAGCTGCCTTCCCCTCTCTCCTATAAATAGCTAGTCCCCACCACTCTTTGTGGAATGGGTATTCCTCTTGATAAATATATATACACACACACACATACACACACACACACACACACACACACACACACACAGAGCTAGAGAGAGAGAGAGTCAAAGCACAGAGTTTAACTGAATTACTAAATAGATCTATCTATCCTCTGTCTATCTAATTATAGTGTGAAACAGCCATATTCTTGAATTTGCTAATTGGTATTTCATGACAGAAATAATAGTGGGTCCTCTTACTTTATATAAAGTATGAATGATTTGTCCTTACATCCAACTTTTCTTCTAGATTACTCCTGTTCCTGGTACTCATCCACTTTTAATTTTTGTGAACCCCAAAAGTGGTGGGAAACAAGGAGAACGGTATGTTTTTAAAAATTAGGTTTATTTTCTTTATCATGTATAAACTAAAATTATGGTGTAAAGACATTTAAAAACATTATTCCTCATGGTTTACTAATTTTAATGTGAAATAAATGGTGTTAACATCTACATGTAATAGATTTTTATAGGGTTTAAATTTAAGAATGACCTTTTATAAATATTTTTATTGACTTGTCTCAGATATCTGAATTCTCTTTACCCTGCCTATCACCCCTAGCCCTTAACAAAGAGCTTTGACTACAACATGGCTCCATAAACACTGTTGAGTAAAAGTGGTTCTCTAGATGGTCAACAAGGTAACTTCAGATATATACTCTCTCAGTAGTGAGGAATGGAATTTATATCAGCTTGTAGAAAAAAATATAATAGTTTTTTGCATGTGCATTTTGGAGAACATGATGCCATATATCCTGGAGAAGCACAGTCTATTTAATCTGTGTAATAATGACTGTGAGGTATCTTGGTATTCTGGCAGACACAAAATTCTCATTTTTGTAATGAGGTAATGATTAATACTATTTAATAAAAATCTGAAAGTCACCACACTGAAGAGTAAATCTTATATTCTTCTAAAAAAGTAGTGTCAAAAACAAAATATAGGTGTACTTGCCTTAATAATTCCTAGAAGTCTTTACTAATTCCAATTTAAAAAATGAGGAATCAGATAAAAACACTCACATGAGACTATGATAATAAGACAAATTTCTGTTGTGGTTTACCAAATAATGAAGTTGAGATATTTCCATAAATAGTGGAATTTTGTGATTTCCTTTCCTACCATTTAGCTTTCCAGATTTATTTCAATGAAATGAAGAGTGCTTTTCATTACACATGATAGGAATTCTTTTAAATAACCAATAACAATAATTAAAAATATGTACAATGCTTTATTAAAGAGAATAGTTGCGTCAGTTTTAGGGATGTAAAATAGTAATGAAATAATAATGCTAAAATTATTTTCTCCTTTGCTACAAGTCTGTCAGTTGTATATAATATATATAATGGACATTGAGAAAAGTCATCTCTTCACAAAGAATTAGATAAGAATTCAACTTATGTTGGAAATTAGAGAAAAATGAAGGATCAAGAGAAGAAAAATGAAAAATACATTTTCTAAGGGAAGAATATTCCCCTCAATTTAAGATAACATTAATCATGTAGAATGGCTCTTAACTGGATATCTGCCTTCCTCTTCTTCCAATACATATAGTTTAAATTAAACAAAAAACATATATAGATACACTAAAATCATAATCATATTAAGCTAATGTAGAGAGAAGGAAGTGTGCTCCTATATGCACACCACTTACTTATGTCACCACACCTTCATTCACTAACAGGGACCATTCAAAGTCAAAGGAAATGTAAATATGTTTTAAAGGATAGCTATTATAAATGCAAATATAAATTTTCCCAAATGCATAAGAGGCATCTTTCACAAGCCATGGGATCCCATTCAGGGTTTTCCTTTCAAAGTATATGTTGTTTTTTTTTTTTACTTTTATCTGTTGATAAGTAGTAGAAGGCCACAGAATCATATCTTCACACAGTTTCCCATACCAGTCCACAGATGTGAAAGTGTTCACGTATCACTCACACAAGCAGTAACACTGAGTGAATCCAGATCCTACTAGGAACTGGGAATAAGAGATGTAAGACATAATCATTCAGGGAGGCAGACACATGAGTTGATATAGTGCAACACCACAGGTAAATGGTAAACTAAAAGTGTTTCAAATGAAGGTGCTATGGAAGTTCAGAGGAAGAAAGGGCTATCTCTGAAGTCTGAAAACTCTTCAGAGAGGGAGTAGCTTTTGAGTTGGTTCTGTTATAAGTAGATGTTTGTCAGGTGAAGGAAGGAGAAAGACAGATTTGTGTAAGGGTGTGGTATTCTTTAGGGAACCAGGAGATATTCACCGGGGTTAAAATTTAAAGTGTTGGAGGGGAAAGTAGAAACATAAAGTATTTTAAATGTAATAAAATATTTTGTATTATAATTAATGTGACACTAGCAGAAACTTTTCGTCATGACAACAGCATGACTATAATTAAATAGCAGTATAGGAGAGGGCTGAATAGGCAAGAATTTTGTAGAGCTGGTGAGAGAACTTGAGAGCCTGACCTAAGGCAGGGCGATCGAATAGCCAGGTTTGACAGACATTACTCAGAAGGTACAAGATTGCCCTCAAGTCAGGTTCAGGTGTTGGGGAAAAAGACGTATTGAGAATGACTCTTAAAGTCTTTCCTGAGACACTTAGTGATATAATCAAGATTTGGAATATGAGGGTTAGTGCAGATTCAGGAGTGGGGGAGATAAAAGCAAACATTACATAGTGAATCTGAATGGTTTCTATCAGTAAACATGAATGTGTTTGTAAAATATAAAGGAATATCTTCGCATGTGTATAAAAACTAATTTAAAAAAACTATCATACTTTTAATATTTTGTCTAAAAATTCTGTTTGGGCTATGTATGTACTTAGAAGCATTTCATTTGCATTAATTTTACAAAAGTTACTTCCAGAAGAAAAGGAATTATTTAATAGATGTCTTTTGAAACAGTTTAGCAATTTTATGAGCTGACTGATCAAGATGATTATGTGGAATAATTAGGCAGCTGAAGTCCCATTCTTTGCTTACATATATACATACAATGTGCACAATCCCATTTTATATGTGGGTTAGATAGTTTACATCTCTATTAGGTTGGCCCAATTACCTGCACATTTCACAAGGATCAATTAGGAGGATATATTTAAGTAATTTTGTGCTGATATTAAAAAAAATACTTTGAAATATAATTAGCTAAATAATGTTCAAAAGCAGGATAGAGAATGTTTTAAACACATATGCATACTTGGAATGATTTATAAGCTATATTGTCTTTATAATGGCTACTAAACCTCTTTTTTAAGGAGCCATTAAGTTTCTATTAAGCTGTTATGCTTCTAATATTATTAATTCAGAATTTATCAAATATATTTAATTATAACCATACATATATGCAAAATTATAACATTATGGGTGATATTTATTTAAAAATTTGGGGTATCACTAATTTTTTTTCTCCAATATTTTGATCTTTATAGAATTTACAGAAAATTCCAGTATCTACTAAATCCTCGTCAAGTTTACAGTCTTGCTGGAAATGGGCCGATGCCAGGGTAAGTCCAATGATAATATCATTACCATTAACTCATTTACTTTTAGGTAATTAAATAAGCAGTCTGACATACGGAGAAATAATGTTATTTGAATATAGCAGCCAGATTAGTATACAAAAAACAATGGCTATTCACTACATAAGAGAAACCAATGCAGATGTTGTTTTTCAAGATAGCCTGTTTCTATACACAAACACACACACACACACACACACACACACACACACACACACACACACA